>VKKV01000476.1:0-108244 GCA_008080845.1 Phytophthora kernoviae | reverse complement strand
AGGCTCTGAAGTCGTTCGAACACCTCAAGGTTATGATGTTCCTCGTGCAGCAAGATACAAAATGGCACGTCACTATCATCGTCACCACCGATTGAATTCTGAATCGTACTTTGGACTTCGCCCTTAGCGCTAAAGCCCACTTGGTCGGTTTGGTTGCTGTCGTACATCAATGTATTGGGCCGTGAAGTGTACAAGCCAGTGAAATCGTCGAGAAGCATTTCTGCTCGTAAGTAGTTATCGCTAATCAGTTCCTTGAGTTTTTCATTCTCCAAGCTGTCATACTTCATCAGTAATTGCAGTGGTGCGACTCCGTTTGTTGTTATACTCGATAGTTGGACTAAGCTAGCACCATGATCAAGCAATAACTTAGTGAGCTTCATGTTCTCCATCTCACAAGCCAGATGCAACGGTGTGAAGCCATCTCCAGATCGCCGTACATTGACATGAACATGATTCCCGGGTCTCGTCAATAGCACTTCCACCATCGGAACATCGTCATACATGAGTGCTGCCGCATGCTTTCGATGTGCGATGCTGCTAGATGTACTCAAATCGACCGAAATCAAGTCACACTTTGACGTTCGCAGTGGCAAATGGACGCGCATATTGGCTTGTTCAGTAACCAGTCGACCTACTACTTCGGGGTTTGATGAGCGGCGCATGCCAATGCGAGAAGAGGGAGGTCGCTTCCTTCTGGATCTAGTGAAATCCCTGGCAGAGATAATAATCGCAGTGCCAGAGTGTCGTGATTCGACTGCGTAATGGAGAGCCGAAAACTTGCTCTCCATTGGTAGCAGGTACTTGTAGTGGTGCGAATGATGCGAATGTTTTTTGCCGGGATCATAAATCACTTCTAGCTGATCACGTTGAACGTCATCAATATGCAGACCATCAGCAAGAATGATGTGATATTTGCCTTGCATTGACCGAGAAGACACATATGCAAGTTTTCCTTCGTATCCAGGGTCGAGAAAGACAAACCGTCGGGAATGACAGGTAAATTGTCTATCAGTATGTGCTCGTGGACAGCATTAATGTCGCGTTGGGTGTACATCGTCGGGACTGTCGTTACTGCTCTCAAGCAAGGTGTTGATAATAGAGATATTGTTGCCATGTACGTCGCTCTTCACCGCTAAATGAAGGGCCGTCATATCATCACCAGAACGTACGCTAACATCAATTTGCCATTCGCGACGCAAATATCCAAGTACTATAGCGCGAGCTTCACCATTCGCTTCAAACTGCTTCTGCATATCATCGTCTAAACACAGTACCAATGGTAGTTGCACGTACGCTCCGCATGCAAATTGCCACGGTAAAAATTCACCTGACAATGAGGGAGTTACAAGTACTTGCTGTGCACTGCCAAGCTTCCGCGTGATCGACTTAGGTTGGATAACGCTCTGCAGTCCGCTTTCTAAAATGTCTTCGATAGCGAGGGCCTGTTTCTCAGCAGCTGACTTGTGCTTGCGCGAATCGGAATGAACGCCAAGCGTACAAGGGTATTTTACAGCATACTCTAGCAGCAGTTGTATTACCCCGACTGCTTCACCATCGCTTCCATCAGGTTTCCCACAAAATGCTAAACATGCATAGTGTAAAGGTAGTTGCCCATGCTGATCTTGTACGTTGGGGTTGGCTCCGTTGAGCAATAGGAATTTGACGATGTCTGTGTGGCCGTGCAACAGCGCCAAATGAAGTGGAGTCTGCCCCATGTGATTGCAGCCGTTCACATCTGCCGAGTGTGCGTTGATTAAAGCCCTCACTAGCGATTGCAATCGTTCTTTGTCTTCACAATTCGAGTTGTAGCGGAAGCACAAGTCTAGACCACGAATTTTACGACGTACAGCGAATCTGGACAAAAGCGCATGCAGAAGAAAATCTCCATGCAGACTAGAGACATTGACATCCATCCCAGTTTGCAGACACAGCTGCAGTAACTGTGGCGAACCAACAATTGAATCGAGTTGGATGAGGGAGTCCATGGGTGGCCTACTCCTGATATTTTCGCAGGTGCTGTACGCATTCACGATTATCTCGCTGACGTGTGTTCCCAACTGAGACACAATGGCACAATTCCAAACGCTTAGGTCACGATCATCAGTCGTTATTGCATCGACATCCGCTTGGGCGGCCAGCAAACTATCAATTAATTCTTTGTTTCCAACGAGAAAAGCAACCATCAAAGGCGTCATTCCGTCCGATGAAGCAGTGTTCGAGCAAGCTCCAGCATGTAAGAGAGATAGGACAATCTTTGGGAGTGCAAGCTCTGCAGCAAGCAGTAGCGCCGCGTAAGACATGTATCCAAAGCGCGAAACATTAAACTTGTGGTCAAGTAGTAATTGAGCCCATCGGGCTTGATAAGGTAACTCCAAATCACCATCTGAAGCTGTCGGTACTACAGCGTCAGGGTTTTGTGCCTGCTCCAACTCCACCTTCTCCCGGTATTTTATCAACATACTCTCTTGCTTGACTTTGGCCAAAGTGATGAACCTTTGCACCATTTCTTCAATTTGCGGCTGGAGCATTTGGACTCGGCCGGACAATTCCTTTCCGCCCGTAGGAATTCGAGCTTGATCCATAAAGGACAGTAGCAATACGAGTGCACCGCAACCGAGAGCTGCATTTATGAAGCGATCGCCTTCGGTAATTATCAATTCAGGCGCAATTGGCGCAGCAAGAGGAACAGGGGCTGCTATTCCTTGTGCACCCTTAATTGGAATTTTTGTTGTCTCAACGACCGGGTCGGTTGGTAGTGCGAGAGTTTCTTTTTCTGCCGGATCCAAATCGCTCGTCATGATTGCAATTGATCGGATAGCAGCTTCAATTTCGATGAAGGAAGTTTGTGGCGACTGAAGCACGTTCATGACGGGCAAGAGTAAACGAGTGTGCTCCATTCGTCCGCATTGCTCCACTGAAACTGGCCAGTCTTTTAGTGTGCCTTGATCAGCAACACAATTTGATGGATCCCCGTAATCAATAACTGTAGCAGCTTCTGTATGTAATTCTTCCATAGCGAGGTGAAGCAATACTTTGAGACCGCTAGGTACGATCATTAAATTATTCAGCAGCCCCAGCAGTGAAACACATACTGCTGTATTGACCCCAGTATACTGTGAGATAAGTTTCAGCACCTGCATACCTTTCTCCAGAATGCACATCATTATCGCTTCACCCACTGCCGACGATTTGGGGTGGTCCTGCTGTAGTTTTTTCTTACTACTCACAGTAGTAGGTGGAACACCTGCTTTGCCTGAATTGAGGTGGTCGTATTCTAGTTTCGCAACGAGTAACTCACTAAAATCCGTAGCGATACAGCCATTTGTTGCCGAATTCCACTTCAGAAACGCATCCGTCAGTCCAGCCAAAGCATCTGAGACCAACAGGAAAATGTCTACGTTGTGGCAAGCATCTGTCAACGGCTTTGGCTGGAAGATTGTTTGTTCCGCATATTCGTCAGCCCACTCCAGCTTGCAGATCGAGCTAATGAGCGAATGTTCAGTATTCCCACCAAAGGCTTGAGCAGATTGATCGTTAATGTCACATTTGACCCCATCGGATTGCTCAGCGTTTGGCAATTCCTCATCAATAGGCTGTGGAGATGAGGTACTATCTCCTTCAACTTCTGGAGAAGTAAGTGCTTCGACAGAAGGTTCGAGTCCTGCTGTTTTTGCTGAAGAAACCCAAATAATAGTGTGGAAAGATCAAAGATACCATTCCCGCAAAGCTGCAGTGAGAGCACATCAACCACAAAGCCAAATAAGTTAGTAGCGAACCAAACATGTCACTCTCACCAACTGCAACGGATACCTCTAATGCACCAGCATTTTGCAGCGCAATAGCGCGGATGCACTTGGCTAAAAACGCAAAGAGCAGCTTGTCACCGGATGTTGAATCGGCCAAAATCTGAAGACAGAGCGTGACACCTCGTTCACCCAACGCATTAGCGTTCCCAGGTAAATTGACCAAAGTTGCAATCCATCGGAGGTGGCGGAATATTTGTGCCTTGTCACCCACAGCGTGGCTTGCTTCCAGCAACGATAATAGAGCTTCCACCGACACAAGAGGGGGCTTTTCAGCATCATTGCTGGGACCCGTAGTGTCTGCGAGTTCATCCCCATGTCCAACTGCGTCCACATGTACGGCGCAAAGGATGTTCGGGTCAATACGCGTATAACCTCCAATAGGCACAGTGTCAAGCCTCTGTTGCTGCTCTCTCCCTTCTTTGTTATCAATGTCATTGCTAATTTGCGTCGGAGGAATAGTAATCGGTAGCTTTGGTGCGTCGCAAATGAAAACACAAAGATGGAGTAGTTTGTCTGCAACTTGATGAAGTTGGTCTTCCTGCTTTACCTTGAAGCAATCCAACAGTATTGGGAGCATCCCTTGTGCTTTCGCGTGCGCTTTGCATTGTTCGCTATGCTCCACCATACGACCGAGGCTGGAGATAACTGCAACACAACGATCACTGTTAAATGGGAGCAGAGATGCCAATGCGAAAGCATTCGAAGCTGCTACATTTGCAGCGGCGGCAGCGGCTGCCGCGGCTCCACCACCCGTTGTTCGTGGGGACTCAGTCGGGACTACCACAGGAGTCAAGGCACTCCCAACATCGTACCGCAAAATTGCAACCATAGCATCAATAACATCGGTAACCAGCAAGGCCTCATCAGCACTGTCCTCGGTCTCAGTCAATTGGTCTTTTGCTAAAGTCATTCGCACGAAGAGTTTGCAAATGACCGTGATGTTCGAGCATAAGAGCGGGGCGTCTTTAGCGGATAGTGGACTCGCATCCACACCACCACCAAGGACACTTTTGGACGTGTTTTGCATTGTCTGCTGAGCTTCCTGGATCGCGCGGCGCAGAACGGTAGCAGCACCATTCTTTCTTAAATAATTCCTCCCGAACTCTGCACGTAGTTCCAAGAACACAAAGGCAATCAATGTCGAAGCACAACACTTTTGTATACACACGATCGACTTACCGGAATGAGAATAACCGTCTAGTATATCTAGCGCTGGACGGTGGTAGCATCGCTCTGAATGTGAGATAAACTCAAGTGTTCTAGACAGCCCACTCTCAGCCTCAAATTTGCCAAGAAACTCCTCATCTGGTGGGGTTTTGAGCAGATCTCGAAGACATGAGAGCGTCGCGTACTGCAACTCATTGTTATCCACGCCAAGGCAGCCAAGCAACGCCGAACAGGAGAGCCGACCGATTGAAACTGGAGTAGTGATAAGATCGCCTCGCCTTCCGCTGCAGATAGAGCAACACTTGCTCGCAATAAAAGGTTGTAAACCTCAACAGCTTTTGTCTGTCAATATGGATAGAAAGAAATAACAGAAGTTGGTGATTTTGATGACAATTGAAGCGCTTTGGATAACCAACGTACACGGATTTCTGGAGCTAAAGCACTCGCACTAAAAGGTTCACGAACGGTTCTCCAGCTTTCCAACCAGACTCGACACTGATGCTGCGCTCAAGTATAAACCCCGCTATGAAACCAAGCATGAGAGAGCTTAGACCACGAGACTGGCAATACTACAGCAATAAGCGCTTGTACCATTAAGTTCAGGGTGGATGGTATCGTCCGTCTCACTACTTCCAGTTGCATCTGAAAATGGATGTGGTGGTGACAGTAGTGTGTGCATCACTGACAGAGTCTCCAGGACCAACTCAGGGGTCTACAGTAACAGCAAAAACCAAGTCAGTTCTAGCGTGCAATACCCTACTACTGGAGTCCGTACCTTTGTTCGGGTGAGGAACCCCATGAGCAGAGGCAGCACCTCTGGTTGTTCCCGGAAGAATTGTTCATCTTGAACGCAAAGCGCACAGCGTCAACTTTCTTGCCAAAGTCTTTGAGCTTGAAACTTTTGGTCTGCTTTTTCCATAGAGCTGCTCGCTTCTTGACATCTCGATTCTTCGTGGCACTGGAACCCGGTCGACTATCTACAGTCGGAGCGACGCCAGTCGCTTCGCTCATAACCAAAACCGCACCACCACTTTTTCAATAATTGGACGCGTCCTGTTGAGCTCACTTTGCGTCGTTTCGAGGTGGCGACATTGATAGATCCATCTGCTTCAAACCGTTGTCGAAAACGGTGTTAGGTTGCCATGCACACAAAGCAATGCATGACCAGGGGCATTCCTGAGTATCATCTGGTTCTAATATGCAAGCTCATATGTATTTCTTTGACCGACGCGAAATTTGTAGGATACGACAACGACAAGGCCCACACGAGCGAGCAACGACCACGTAAACTTTACCTACGCATGAGCGCGTGGTCGTCTAGATGAGCTCACGGAATCGAGCAAACTTGTTGTGTCGTTGATATCCGATCGCTGGGGTTCAAAGCGAGCTCCCTGAGTTAGGGACCCTAACTTGTATGTCTTCGAAGCCGCCTCGAGGGCGATACACAGCAATCTCTTGTCGATTACGCCTGCGACTGCGAAAAGCGAAGCCACACGAAGAAACAATCAAATACCCCGTCGGCTCGTCCGTGAAAAGAGCGAGAGTATTTTTCTCGAGACAGTCACCTGCTGCTGGTGACTCACCACACCCTTGATCTTCAAGTCGAAAGCCACCGTCGAGAGCAGCGAATTTGGGAGCCGGAGGCATTAGGTGGGCGTGATTGCTCCAGTTTCATGGTCGCTCATCAAGAATCGCATGCAAATCATTGCCAATTTCCACGGAAACAGGCGTGGAAAGTACCATGGTTTGTAACAATGATACATAGCCTTATGCCGGATAAGGCATTGCCTTTGGCATTGACAATTTGCCAATGCTGCATTTTGCTATATCGCTGAATCGATTTCTATTGGTACTGCCACGTAACATATCACCTATCTCTTAGCACAATTGTTATGCGCACGTAGCAATTTAGCATTGGGGAGCTACGATAGTCGATTAGACTAGACTCGGAGCGCCACCGAGGTCTGTACAAGTATGGCTGTCAGTCAAATGCATTCTTTAGCAACATGTGAAAAGACTTGCTGAGTCGGACAGTTCGACTCGAAATTCACCCACCTTCCCGCTGCAATGCACCTCCTCTCTTCCTGCGACGCGCCTGCTGGTGCTTCAGCTTCTACGGAGTTGCAAGAGCTACTGTACGATGCAAACACCATGCCTCCCGTATGGATGGCTTCGCCGAGATTCTCGTTGAGGATTCTGGCACAGGATGAGTGGATTGTGCAACATGCGAAAGGCTTATCCAGCATATCGTTAGCTTTTTTCACATCTGTGTCTGTCCAATCCACAAACACAGGGGCGGACTTGGACCGGCTCGACTCCACTCAATTAGTGCTTTTATTTCGATTGACACAGTCTCATCAGATGGCCTTCTGGATACCAACGTATCTCGCCATTTCGTAAGTTACAACGACAACGACAACAGCCAAGTCGCTCATTGTCCGATTCGACTGATTGATCGATACATTCACATATTTACTTCCAGACAGCAATTCCCGACACAATGTCGAGATACTCCAAGCGCTCATCGTCGACACCGATGGATCGTCAACGACGACCGCTATCGCCATCTGGGCTTTCAAGCTACAATAACGAGGGCTCTCCGTTCTCCGTAGGTGGGAAGCAAGAATACTTAGAGCTCGCACCCCAAGTGAAGGATTTACTACTGCGACAGATTTCATCGGCGGTAGAGGACGTCCTGGACAGCATGATGCACGAAGGCACTGAGGACGCCCATTGGCGCGGCAAAATGCGCAAAGACGACGTCGTCTACTACGAGGACAGGGAGAGCGTGACCAAGGGGCAGTCGCGTTTTGCTGCGTGAACGTGTCGGAGGCTTCGGTCGAAGAGGTAGTCAACCTGTTCCTAGTGTCCGACACGGACATGTTGCTACAGCGTTGTCGCGTCATGTACGATAACATAATGGATGCTCGCATTCTGAGCGTGTTGGAATATCCGACCGAAGAGAACCCCATGCGATCCTCGTACATCCGCTATACCGCCTTCAAGACGCCGGTGCTGATGCGCAACCATCGTGACATGTGTGTCGTCGTGGCTACGGATGTCATTAGGTGTCCGGATGGGTCGACTGTAGGCTATTGCGTGTGGGATTCGCTCAACCTTCCTGACGTCTCGGAATTCGACGTGCCTCAGGGTTTCATCCGTAGTCGCATGTTCCGTTCGGGATACTTTGTGCAGAACACAGGGGAACCAAATGCACTCACGAAGGTTGCTTACCTTGTGGGCATCGAGGCAGGTGGTTTTGCTCCGCGACTGGCGACACGCTACGTCATGCCTCGCTTTGGAGCGGTGCTCAATCGAGTTATCGCTCACCTCCGCCGCAAACAGCTAGACCCGGCAAGCTTCGCCCCACAGTCGGAATGGACCGACAAAAGGTACGCTTACAGCTATGAAAAATGCCAACACTGTGGTGAATGCATTACTGATTTTTTCCTTTTCTTCTTCTTTAGGACGGCGCAATTCTGTCAGTGCTGTAGCAAACACTTTGGTGCCGTGAAGTTGCTAGATACTCGACGATACAACTGCGTGGTTTGTGGCGATGCTATTTGCCATGCGTGTCACCACGCCGAGACTGTAGATGTGCCCGGGGCCAGATATACAACCGTCGGTGTGTGCGTGTCGTGCAAAACAAATAGCATCAAACGCTCGTCCCGATCGTCGAGATGGTCACGCTGGGGATCATCTAGCTTCTCGACAGACTCAACTGATTCGTCGAGATCGCTGCCAATTTGAGAGTCGTCTGGTTCCCTAATCTATGAATGCTTGTGTAGTTCCCTTGGAGCGCTGTGTACAAGTTATTCAGGCGCCGGCTGTAATTGTTGTCGTCTATTTCCTGAATATACAGACATACTTTGTGAACAAGTTATATCGTTGATCCAGGTATGGGATCACTAAGAATAGTGCTAATCATTCATCCAAGGCGAGAGAAACCCACGTCCTGATCGGCAGACTCTCAGAGCGCTTCAGTTGTGTAACATCCGGGCTTGCAGCCGCTGAACATGCACAGGACGGCTCTTCGTAGTCTCTACGGCAGCAACTACCCAAAAACGAAAAGCGTAGCAGTGGTTTCACCAGGTGTAGAAGACATGGATGATTTTGAACAGGGAAACCCATCAAGCGGTGAAGAAGGCAAAGGTTTTGGCTCTCTGAGGCACAACTCTAATAATGGGAACGATACCGTAGCCGCTATGCGTGGCGAAGCTGTGGCGTTGAAAATTCATGATTCCCCGAAGATGCAGAATACCAATTGCAGCGTAAAAGTGCTACCCAGTCCAATGATGCCGGGCCTACCAGCTCCATGCTGAGTCGGTTTGGTGTCGGACAGCTCTTTAACGCAGACAGAAACTCCAACCAGGAACAGGACATGTTTGTCGGGTCTCGAGTGGAGCAGAAGTATACTGTGCTTGGTCAAAAGCACCAATGGCGCAAAAATCGAGCTGGTCGGTCGCGGCAGCTTCAGACCATCTCTCCAGTTGAAGATGAAGGTCGACCTGTGCAAGGTGAAGGTGGTAGGTATAGCCCGGGCGGGGCAGCAGAATCCCGAGTTCGGCAGGACACTCGTCGTTTAACGAAGAGCGTGTTTCCTCGGGTCGCACATCGGCAGATTCACTGAGAGAAAGATCTTCCTCGTATGGTAGCGCGGGGCGAGACAGTGATTTCTCACAAAACCGGTCATCAACTTCTCAGCACAGCAGCAGTGAAAGCATTGGAGTGGGCGAAGATGGTCAGCGGTTCGTTGTCACGAGGCAGAGGAAGTCCAAGTATTCCGCCAAGCTTCATTTGCACGGCCAGAAGCCGATCTATCTTGGTCGCTACAAGAACGAGGCCGCAGCACTGACAGCTTGCGAGAATGCCAGCAATGTCATGTCGACACCGCGCAAGTGAACTTTGGGGGCCGTGACGTAGAGAATACGTCAGGACAGATTTATAACTCACAGCAATGCTAAACGATACCAATCATTGTCCACTGATTACTTATTTTTCGCTGCAGGTATGGTGCCGTGCCTCGGTGAGATTCGAACTTGATAGATTGATTGGTGCCTCAATCATAACTAACGTTAGAGGCGCTGGTCAAAAGAAATCGGTAGTCGCGACTCGCGAGTAACGATGTCACTTCAACACCTTTCACGTCCTGAAAGGCACCCGTGCTGACGTTGCATGCGTTACTTACCTCGATCAGATACACTACGCGGGACCATCGCGTCTCCGCTTACCAATTAGACTTGATTCCATTATGGACCCGCTACCTGTCAAGGAGTGGGATGCCAGTCAATCTCCTCTGACTCATCGCCGATCCATGTCAATCTCTTGCCAGTCGTCTGCGTCTTGAGACGGCTAGAGAGTAGCCTAATTTCCATCTAGAGTGCCGTGATTGCCACCATTCTGTCCACTAAAGCCACGTTCGGACCAATGCAAGAATCTTCACTTTGAAAATTGCCACGCTCGGTGCACGCGACTTCGGCCTCTCACACACCATTCAGAGTACTCTACAGTTGACACCGACGCCATGAAGCTCAGTCGCTTCGCTGCATCATTCACGCTTGGTGTTGTGGGTCTGGCATCATCCAGATCCATGACGACAACGCAAGCCGCTACGTGCACCGCATCTGCGCTCTCGTATTTGCCGTCCACCTACAACATCAACGTCTGCGTCAGCAATAACCTGTACTCAGTACTGCTGTCCCTTGCGGCGTCATCAAGCACGTGTTCGCTCACGGATCTACTTGCCCTGGAGTCGGACACGCAGCTTCTTAACATCGTCTCGCTTATCGAAGACATCGTGACGTCGCCGAGCGATATGTCGAGCCTTGTGTACACGTACATGACGGACACGTCCTCCTCTGACATGGACGACTTCTGCTCGACATTCAACACCGTCATCTCGCCGTGTCTGCTGGGTCTGCTGCCTACGCTACTGCCCATTTTCGAACAAGACTTAAGTTGCTGCGCTGAAGTCAGCGACTTGATCGATCTGTTGGACTTCTTCGTGCCGTCTAACGTGACGACTAACTCCTTCATCATGAACGAGCTCGTCAACGGCGTGAACCAGTTCTTCTGCTCTAACATCGGCGACAGTACATGCGGCTACAATATATTCTCGCAAATGACGTCAACGTACACTTCATCCGAATTTACACTGCTAGAGTCGGTCGTGATGCCGTTCGTAACGATGTCGTCTGGCGAAGAGTGCACCGCCATGAAGGGTGAATCATACACGGACACTGCATCACTGACGTCTGCCACCACCATCAATTACTCGTGCTGCATCGACCACATGCGTCCACTTATCAAGTCTATCCAAAACGGGTTCGAGTATTTCTTCGATGACACCACGGTGGATATTCTCAACGGCATGATCGATTTCTCTGCGAGCGGTGGCAAGTTCGTCGACTCTGTCCCTGGTACCTCCTCGTGCACGTTTACTGATACGTGCTCTGATCCATCGTACCTCATCGCGCAGCAGACAGCGACGCGTACCCCTGGTATAAATGACCCGGGCAAGAATGACATTGAAGATATCACGTGTACAGTGGTGGACAAGTGCAACTCCGCCGGAACAGTGTGCAGCAGCGTTTGTGAGAAGGGTACGGCGTCGGTATCGTCGTGGCTTAACCAGACTCTCTCGTATCAGCGCGACCTGGCCTTCAGTGGTAAGCTGTGCTACGCTCAAATTCCGGCAACGCACAATAGTGCTATCACTTTGGCAGACGGCTACGGAAACCGAGACCAGCTCTTTAACGCGAATCTGAACCCGACCAAATCGTACTCGTACCTCAAGACGAACAACCAGGTCTTGAGTCTGACTGACCAACTGGGCATTGGCGTGCGCTGGCTAGAAATCGATACGCACTATTTTCTGAATGACTTTCACACGGGTCACTGTGGTAACCTCGGTTCCAATTCTATTGAGACCTTCTTCTCTGCATTCGACGGTCAGCTGTCGAAGTACGGCACTATTCTATGGGGCCCCGAACTGCTAGGTTGCTTCCCTTCAGTCTCCGGAATCAAGACGACGGATGAAATCACGACCCGAGAATCGATGCAGGAAGTAATGGATTGGCTGAAAGATAACCCGATGGAGTTCGTGTTCGTATACCTCGATACGGGCTCGGATATTTCTCGACTGAACAAGTATGACGATCTGAATACGCTATTGAGTGATGTCTTTGGAGACCTCATCGTGCCACAGTCAGTTCTCAAGACGTTGGCTACTGGTTCGTGGACTTCGGGCAGTGTCAGCAACTTTGTGGAGGCAGGCTACCGAGTGTTGCTGCTCGCAAATGATGACACAGGGCTCGCATACAGCTTGTCTGATTTCTGTGGTGGCCACGAAGTGCTCTCCACCGACTATATCGACACGCTGCCGGACAGCTCTCGAAAAATTGATGGTCTGCAGATCTATGGTAATGACTATTTCTTGCGTTCGTACCAAGCCGAGCTACGCTATATCTCGTTGTCGGACGAAGCCGAACTCACGAACAACTTCGGTACATTCTTGAACTCAAGCAACATTGGCAATTTCGTGCGCTGGAACCTGAACCTTGTCGCCCCTGACATGGTTGACGGTGCCAAAATGAATGCGCACGCATGGTCATGGGCGGAAAATGAACCGAGTACAACCACATCGGGGGCTTATGTGCTGATGAACACTAGCGGGCAATGGATTGCCAGCACTTCGGCCACAAAGACGTATAAAGCGTGCTGGAGCAGTTCCAACCTAGCATGGTCCGTTATTGACTACGCGAATTTTGCGCTAGCGGGTATACATTTTCCGCGCCGACGGATCCTTACCAGAACTACCTACTGTACACAGTTCTCACGACCAAGGCAATCACCACTGCATCTGTCGTGATCAACGCGACCTTCGCGTGAAACAAAAGAAATAAGGACTTGAATGGATGCACCGATACCAAGGTGCTCTTTTAACACAACAAATCCGGATTTTTGACTAAGACTGGCGTTTTGCTTTGCGACGGAGGAGTACTTGTATGAATGCTGCTCACCAAGTGACCCACAATTCTTGCATCTTTGTGTAGACAATGGCAACAACAGCAAGCAGTGTAGATAAGCAGTTAGGTGATACACACCAAAACATTGGCGCTAGCATGAAGTTAAGTCAATAAGAGAGCCTACTCCCACAGTTCATCAGCATTTCCATCATAGAGATCACCATCGTCATAGCCCCCGTAATCATGGTAGTCGTCGTAGTCTCCATAGTCTCCATAGTCTTCATAGTCTCCATAACTACCATAGTCATCAAAATAGTCCGCAGGCAGCTCATAGTCGATCGGAAGTGAGTCGGGATCGAGCAACTCAGGATGTCGCAACTCCACAGGCAGCCAGGGACGCCCTTCATTAAAAGGCATACCTTCACTCCGATTCATGAACGTAACATCACGATTCTTTTCTTCATCGTCCCAACCATACCAACGACTGGGCTCGGCCTTAGCTGTATATAATCCCAGTTCAATAATGCTCCGGAATGTCTTGCCACGACGACTAGAGGTTGTGATTCGTAACCGCAGTGAAGGGTGCTTCTGCTTCACAGCTTTCACCAACTTTTCCAGGCGACGGAGGTATGATTTACTCCAATTCACGTCTACCGAATCTAAATTCGAGTTCATTAAGCGCAACACAAGCTTGCGCCGGATGAATGAAATGTTCTGTCCAGCGGTTTCTGCAAGTTTCGTAAGAAATTTCGTGAGTGCGTTGTAGAATGCCAATTTCGAGTTGCTGGAGCTCCCACCAAGGCAGATCTGGAACGTTCGTTGCCCCGTGAATTCGTCTGAAAGGCGATTGAGAAATTCAAATACCCTTTTCCTGTGCAGCTCACTGTGCGCAAGTGCATTGCAGTCAAGAATTTTAGCTGTGCCAGTGCCACGAGTCCTCGGTCTGTGAAGGCTTTAATCGGTGTGAGGTTGGAGTTTTGCCCTTCAGCGACCTCCATGATGGAAAGACTCGTAAGCATAGGGCAATGCGCAGCCAGCGTCTCACAGAAGCGGTCATCGAAGATGTCTATGTTCAGCATCTCTCGGTCTGGAAAATCGTCGATATCGTTATCGTACGCGTCATACCCAAAATCGTCTTCATCAACAGGATGATACAACTTAATCTCTAAATCGTCCAACGCTGGGCACCCCTTAATGGCACTACTGACATCTGTTGCGTGAATCCCGTAGCCTGGTCTTTCCGAAAATTCGTCCAATGCTCTATGAGCAGCAAAGGCTACACCAGACCCCAATTCACACTCTTCAAAATATGCATCCCATTTCCAAAGCATGTTCACAGCAAAAGTCAATTTCTTGAGCTGCGGTTTGACATACTCCCGAATACTTGGAAGAACGGGTCGCCGAATGGTGCGACCACCCAATGAAATTCCCGAAGCTTAGTGCACGTCGCATTGAATATTTCCCACTGCTCCAGAGTAATCAACCAGTCGTCACGGCATGTCAGTTTGTCCAGTTCACACAGTGTGTCCTTATACCCATCCATATATTCCACGTTCGGACAGTGTGCCACCAAATTGTCAAAGTACCTTTTGCAGTGCTTAAATCGTTCCTGTTCTCCGATTGCAGGCATGGTCAACTGTCTTAACCCTGCCTTCTTCCCACCGTCTCGCCAGCTCTGCATTGCAGCGTAAAGAGCCCCGCAGACCGAATTAAAATCGACCCGGGTCAATTCAAACTCCTCGACTCCGGAGAGCATGATCGCCTCAATATTCCTGCAGAACTTCGCTGCATTCTGCAGAATCAACTCTACATGTTTACTCATTAAAGGGACTTTAGAGAGGTCCAACCTCTGCAGTGCTGGGAGTCGGGAGAAGACATTTTCCCATGGAATCTCGAGATTGTTTCGAGCTTCTGTCAAGTCTGAAAGTCCCGATTCTGTCGTAGAAACGGACCCCAAAAGCTGCATCTCCGAAGCAGATCCGAAGGTCTAGAATTGGAGTTCCGTGGTCCACTAAATGACGTCGAATGTCCTGTAATTCCGACCGAGAACCGGTCGATACATGCAGAGTGAAGGTGGACAATTGGTGTCGAGAGACGAGCTCACGGATGAGAACCGACCATGATTTACATACGAGAGAGAGCGTCTGTAGATCGTCTATAGGGAGTTTGCGTTTGTTAGGGACCAGGTCTTCTGTGTAGTTGGGCACAGCGAAGGCGACGATGCTCGAGTAGAGAGGGAACGGCAAGTGCTCCATTGTTTTGCTTGTGACCGAAGGAATGCGAACTTAACACGAACCTTACTAAATGTAGCCATTTCGAGTTATGCATGTAGTTGAACATATGCATATCTCCCACTCGAATGTTGCCACCATCTCGATTCGTCGTAACCGTTCAGGCAGTACTTGAGATAGCATTTGGGAGACGTCACTGAGGTAGATACGGTGTAAATAGAGACACCACGGACGTAAATCAGTTCCAAAAGGCACCCATGAAGTCCATAGAGCTACAGCATGCAATAATGATACGTTAAACTGATGACGTTGTAGCCATCGAAATCGTCATCGAAAAAAACGTCCTTGTAGTGGGAAAAGTACTCAGATGCATCCCTATGGTAGTCAAGGCTCTCAGAAGTGACGCGGTCCACAACCGTAACGCCATCGTTGCTTCCCTTGTCCTCCCAATCCTCCCAAGCGCAGTAGATACTGGAGTTTGAGCGTGCCGAGCAGAGCCCAAACTCGGCGATCCGTATGAATGTATTCTCAACAAGGTTCATCGTTGTCACCGAGTCGGATAAACTGCATTCACCCGTGCCTTGAGCTACTCCAACTCAATTAAATACCTTTCGCTCCAGTTGGACTCCACCGCATTGCGCGATCCGTAACTGCAATTTTCAACCCGAAGGACGAATTTCTGGCGGGTGCATGGAGCGCCAGTAGTCTGTGCAAGTTACAACAGCAAATCATTTACCTCTTCGTAGTACGTCATTGTCGAAGCGCTTGGCTCTTCAATGCAGATTTCAAACATGCAGTTTCCAGCAAACTCATTCGATAGCTCATCTAGAGTCTCGCATAAACGATCATCAAACACGTCGGGGTTCACCATTTCGTGATCTGGGAAATTAAAAGTGTCGAAGTCACTTGAGTCACCAGTGTGATACAACAAGACCTTCAATTTGTCTAACGACGGACAACCTTCGACGGCAGCACTCACATCTGTTGACAGATAACCATATCCTGGGCGTTCGCAGTAGTCTTCTTTCTCCCAATCATCTCCAGGTAGTGGACCAGCAGCTTCATTATTGTCCTGGGAGTATCAACGCTAATTTCAATCCATACTAGCGCCAAACGATAACTTCTTCAAGCGAGGCTTGACATGCTCGCCAAATACACGGAAGTATGGATCACCAAACGGTACCACGACCCAATGAAACTCTTGCAAACTATTGCAGGTCGTATTGAACCTCTCCCAGTCTTATAGTGTTCGCAACCAGATATCCTTGCATTTCAACCGATGAAGTAAAACCAGAAACTTCTTATACCCATCAAGATATTCTACTTGCGGGCAGTTGATTGCCACGTTTTCGAAAATATCTTGTTGTCATCGAGCCGCGGCTTGTTGTGTCGAGTAGGTACTGTAAGGCGTCAAAGACCACCTCGGTTGCCTTCGACTAGCTATTTTCAGAGAGCTCGGTACAGGGTTTCCAATACCATTTGTAATTCACTATCAACCACTCCGTTCACCTGATACGGAAGTTTCAGTGACTCTAAGGCTGGGCAATGAGACGATGGAGCTTCAAGGTGTGAGGGCTAACATAACGTATTGCAGCATTGCAGCAAGGTTAAGCCTCTTTAGGCCGGATAAACTTGCAAAAAGCCTTGACTAGTCGATGTCGATTTTCTTGAGTCTTCCCTCTCGAGATCGTTTCGTAAAGTGACCCGGTTTCACGTTATCAACGACCCCCATCGCCAAAACGTGTAGCTCTGCCACATGCCTTTCGTTCTCTTCAACGCTTCGGTGCATTGACTATAGCTCCTGATTTAACGCCGTTGCAAATTTGAGCATGAGTCTCGAGTGTGGTGACCTTATATTTGAACTCAAGGAATTGATGCTAGTCGCGAAAGCCTGGGTGGAACCAATCCACGAAATTGAATATCAGTACCAGCAATCATTTAAGGGGAAGTTTTCTTTCGCATAACCAGATAGTAAGACACCCAGCAAATTTTGGAGCAGCGGCACAGGCAGTGTCGTGATTTTCTCCATTTGTGCTTGGCTATGAAGAAGTCCACCCGACGATATCCAATCTGTTTCTGACAGAAAACACCCAGAGAAAACTTGTTTCACGGGTACTCAAACGTAGATCGATTGAGCTTGTTTCACTTATTGGCTTCCTCTACACACTGGATGAAATTTTACACTGTTAGCATTTTCTCCTTCATGGTCAGACCTGCTCCAGTATTCTTCGTCTGCCAGTTGACAAGACTACAGTGTTAGTGCAACATCGTTCCGGTGAACGATTGGGCCGCAACTGGGCCAAGATCAAACGACGGGTCCTTGACTCTAGGCCTTTATTCACTACGATAATAGCGGACGAATATTTTTTAGACCACTTGTGTGATTCATTAAGTTGTTGGTCTCAGGTCGTCTAAAATATCTCGCCATGCAACCACCCCCAGCGAATTACATATGGATCCTTCGAGTTCGAGCTTAAACTAGCGCGTTCAGGAACCGGAGTGTCCTCGTTCGGTTACTGCTATGTAGCACAGGCAAACGTAGGATATTAAGTTGATCCAGTGATTCTGTTATTCCGTGCGTTGAGCTGGAATTGACACGATTTGTTGTGTGTAGATTAACGCGACGACAATGCTGACTGCGCGACTAGTTTGTTGCTCGTCCATCACCTCGTGGTCCACACACTTCATCCGGGATAACGTACACGTAAGAGCCCGTCATACGCATAAAGACACCTTCGACTGAGAACCACTCACGAAATCTTCGCTCCCCGGCTCAACTATGAAGCTCACTGCATTGACACCTTCCTTGAAAACAGACGTGCGCGTGAGAATTGTGTTTATTACCTCAAAGCTCAGGTTACGATATCATACCATCGGTGTGAATTATCTCGCGATGGGAATTCTTGTGCCCGTCTCACCCTCTGCCTAAACTACCCTGCTCATATCATTCTGCAAAAACTTCAATTGACCGCCAGACGAATGAATATCTACCGATATGCTGCCTCGGTTGCGGTGGGTGTGCTGAGTTTTACTTCCTCCGGTTCGTTCGTCAATGCCCAGGCACAAGAGTGCACATCCTCCAAAGGCATGTTCAGTTTTCTCGCGAATATGTTGCCCACCGACTACGGTATCAACCTTTGCGTCGCGAACAATGTTGGGTCCATGGGCTTAGCGTTGGCCAGCACAATTTTCAGCGAGTGTTCGCTACTCGACATTAAAGACCTGGGCAAGGACGAACAATTGAATAATTTGATTGCGCTGTTCAAGTCCATCTCGTCAAACCCCGCCGACATATCCGCCTCCATCTACAAGTACATGGCAAACCACACCACCGACACAATGGACGACCTTTGTTCCACGGTCAACGATGTCATCTCTCCATGTGCATACAAGTTACTCCCCAAGCTTTTGAAAACTCTCCAAAAGACGAAGTTTGCTGTTCCCAATTTAGTGAATTGATTGACCTCCTGAATCTCGTAGTCCCGAAGGACAAAAACATGAACTACTTCATCATTAACGAACTGGTTGATGGCTTCAACAGGTTCCTCTGTTCGACCAAGGGCGACTCTACCTGTGGCTTCAATATGTTCTCACAAATGGTGAGCACCTACACAGTAGAAACTTTTACGTTGCTGGAGTCAGTGATTTTACCGTTCGTGACGATCGCATCGGGCGAGGAATGTTCAGCAATGTCGGGCAAGGAATACACCGACAGCGCATCGAAGAAACCGGCCACCACCATCAATTATTCATGTTGTATCCATCAGATGCGGCCATTCCTCCAGTCTATTCAAGCTGGCGTCCAGTACATCTTTGGTGATTCTGTGGTTGAGCTTCTGAACGGTATGATCAAATTCACGGCTCCGGAAGGTGGTTTTGTCGACTCGTTACCAGGAACTGAAACTTGTGAGTTCGAGGATAAATGTGATGACCCTGACAACTTGAATGATGAAGAAGACAGAACGCGCGATCCTGGTGCAAAAGTTCCGGGCAAGAACGACCTTGTGGATACAGACTGTACGATGGTTGACAAGTGCAGCGGTGACAAATCGGTGTGTAGCCAAGTGTGTGATAGAGGCACTGTTGCGGTCCCAGAGTGGCTTAAATCTACGTTGGCTTACCAGCGTAACTTGGCCTTCAGTGGTCCAATATGCTACGCGCAGCTCCCAGCCACGCACAACAGCGCAATCACGCTCGCGGACGGCTATGGCAATCGCGACCAGCTTTTTAACGCCAACTTGGATGTTGACAAGTGGTGGTCCTACCTCAAGACTAACAACCAAATGCTAAGTTTGACAGACCAGTTGGACATTGGTATTCGTTTCTTGAAATTGACACGCACTTCTTCCTGAACGATTTCCACACGGGTCATTGTGGTACTCTGGGCTCAGATTCGCTTAAGGCCTTCTTTGACCAGTTCAATACGCAGCTTGGCAAGTACGGCACGAATGACTGGGGAGTTGAGCTTCTGGGTTGCTTTCCGTCGATCTCTGGCATCAAGGGAGCTGAACAGGCTTTGACGAAGAATTCGATGGATGAAATCAAGGCTTGGTTGAACGCACACCCAACTGAATTTGTGGTAGTGTACCTCGATACCGGATCGGACATCACCCGTTTGAAGAAGTTCCCCGACTTGAATACGGTGTTGACGGATACGTTTGGAGATCTGATCGTCCCCTAAAAACACTTCAGGACTTGGCCACCGCCAAGTGGGTTGGTGGCAACATCAACGAGTTTATTAATGCTGGTCACCAGGTGCTGGCACTTGCGAACGACGATACCGGAGTTGCCTACAGCCTGTACGATTTTTGTGGTGGAAACAAGGATCTGACTGTCGAATTTATCGATGATCTGCCGGACGCTAAGCGTCAGATCAACGGGTTGACCATCTACGGCAACGAACACTTCCTGCGTTCGTATTCGTCACAGATTCGCTACATCGCGCTCTCGGATACTGCAGCCCTTACAAGATCTTTCCCGGTTTTCCTTGATGGAGAGAGCATCCCTAAGTACACACGTTGGAACCTCAATCTCGTTGCTATAGACAACGCTGACGTGGCTAAAATGGCTGCTCAGGTGTGGTCTTGGGCTGAGAATGAGCCAAGTACGACAGAAGAGGGTGCCTACGCGCTCGTGGACACAGCTGGTCGTTGGGTAGCTAGTACTACAGCCCCGAAAACCTCGCGCGCGTGCTGGGATAGCTCGAAGCTTTCGTGGTCCATCACTGATTTTGCCAAGACCTGTCCCGACGGATCAACTTTCATGGCACCAACTGACCCTTACCAGAACTACTTGCTATACACAACACTATCGGAACAGAAGATCACTGACACGTCGGTTGTCATCAACGCGACTCTGACCATTGTCGGTGCACCTACCACAGCACTTTCCGAGGTGGTAGTTGTGGATGGCAGTACAGCTGCAGATACTGCTACAGACACAGCTTCAAGTGCAAGTATTGCAGGTGAAAGTGATAGAGAAACTGCTGCTAGTAGCGCCACTTCACCATATTGCAGAACTGAGGGAGATTGTGGAGGAAGCACTAGACTGCGGCACTAAATAGTTGATGTTGATATAAGCCGAATTTAATTTAAACGATTCTTGGTAATAAGTTGGAGAACCTGCCGTTGTCGCTCTTCTCCAGCATCGTGGCCTTCGTGGTGCACAATTACATTGAAGATCTCGTCCCTACCAAGCGTCGACTGCCTCGGGACCCTCCCCGAATGTTGGCTCTCGTTTCTAAATCTTGGTCGCTTTCAATTTGCGAACCTTGAGCTCACTTTTAACTGTCCACACTAGCACTTAAATTCCAAACTGCGAGCCGAAATGAGCTCTTAGAAATGCGTCGGAATACATCAAAATGCGGTCGACAAGTCACAGAATTAAAGGTGTCGATGGGGGCGTCGGGGCTTTCGGTGAATATTTTCGTCGCCATTTTAGGCTCCCTACCATTTGAATACTTTAGAGCTTGGATGGGACGCCTTGGTCGCCCAATTGCTGAATTTATGGCACTTGGATCTGTCGGAAATACCGCTTTCAGGTCCCCATGTGAAGATAACTGTGGGGGCTGTGACTAAGTATTGTGTGGATCTTGAGGCACTTGTGCTGCCTGAAAAGAGTACCATGAACTTCGTCCAGGGGCTGAGACTGACTCGCTCATGGATGCCATTTATAAGGGGCTTGAAAGCTGGAGTTCTGTGCGTAACCGACGAAAGCTGAGATAGCTCAATGTCCCAACAATGAATGAAATGGAGCAATCCCAGTCGTGTAAAACATTTTTCGAGCGTGTGGTGGAGTATCTTGGCGGGTATAAGCAGTCACTGTGTGATAGCAGTTGACTTGTCAAGATGCCTGGGCCCTGGTGTTGGAGGACCGGGAGAAGTTTAACGTGGTGTGCACAAACCTCCGCGAGTTCAACTAGGTTGTTGCTCCGTTCGCAGATTCGTATTTCCGTGTATTTGGGGAGCATACGAAGCTGCAGCCCACGAAGCTTATCTTCGGTGTGAACAAGTTGCGGGACTAGCCGCAGTACTTCTTGGAATAGTATAAGGCAGTAGGATTGTTTGTTGAACACAACATCGTCACCATTGACCGCCCAGGCTACGGATACCGTGCGACCGACGCGAGCACTGCACTTCGGGGTTGCCCATCGTTGACGGAGATTGATATCGCGCTGTATCACCCATTGGAAGAAGATGGACTTGAGGACCCGTTTAACCGGGGACGAACCTACTTCTATGATGACGAAATGGTCAACGTGGAAATGTTTAATGACCACTTCTGAGAGACTCTTGCAGCGCAGTGCCCACTTGTTACGCGAGTTGCACTCTGGGAGGTTATAGAGGGTCAAAATGGCGAGATTTTACTCATTTTTTCGTTTACGAACCGAGACTTTGTAGCACTCGAGCAGCTGAAGATCCTGGAATTCATGGAACTTTGTCCTGTGAACTGCACGGGTAACGGCATTTTCGAGTCCCTGAAGCACTTGTCGGACGAATCTACGGGGCAGCGTATGTTTGAGATTTGTGTGACGGAGAGTCTGTTGACACACAACTTTCGTTTTATGAAGCTGTGATGAGTTTCTTGACCCGAGTTGCAGACACGCTTCGGCAGAATCTACGGATGGCAGATCAGAAGTTCGTTCTGCGCTTCAAAAACTCTAGTTTGAGTTCTATGGAGAAAGATTGAAGCATTGCTTACCTGAAGAGACTCAGACCTCCAGTGAATCGAGTGAAAGAGGTGCACCCAACGCTGCTGCGCATTACGTGTCAGGCTTTAATGGAGAACGTTTCAAAAGCATGGCTGAGCTTGGTTCAAACGCTAACTCCGCCAAATCCAGCGTGTGGTTTGGCTGGGACGACGAGGAGAGCGATCGCGAAGTAGTATTCGTGAACTGAGGTGGAGTATTATGTGGAGATGAGGATAACAACGCCCCGCCGTCGTGTCCTTCGACGAAAACGACATTCCGTGGCAATTATGATTTTCGTAGCATGAGTTCGATCACTGCTCTAGTGCTGAATAATTAACTGAATGTGACTTGCCGTGCATTTTGTCGGCTTGTTGACGATCTGTGCTTCTTTATGTTAGCTGAAAAGCTTTGTGGTTTAAGCTTATTGGAACAAGAAGGCACTGCGGTCCCAAAATTGCTCGTTAAGATTTCCGTGTGGACCATTTCGTCACCAAGGAAGTAGATTCGTTCCAGTTAAACGGGCCCTCAAGTTCATCTTCTTCCAATACTAATAAGTTATCCCCATCAACGATGGGCAACTTCAGCGAGCGGTGCTCATATCTCACATGATATCCGTAGCCTGAACGATCACATCAAGACCAAGCATCTTGACAAATTGGTCGATCCCCTCGCACTGAGTTGAGTGTCTTAAAGATAATCCATATGAAGAATACTGCACGCCATGCTCAAAAATCTTGCACGACTGGAACCGCTCCATTTTCATGGACTGTTGAGCCCTGTTTCAAAAAGCATTTGAGCTGCCTCAAGATCAACATACTTCGTCATCAGTTCCACTACAGAAGAACCGAAAATGGCAGTTCCAGCAAATCCGGACGCTCAAATCGCCATCGATACGTATCCAATTGCAAGAATCCGTAGAGTCAAGGTCCATTAGAGTGTGAACGCCGACTTATCTGAGGGTCTCAAGTTGAAACGAGTTAATCTGAAGGATGATTCGTGGCTCGCAGTGCGCCATTATAAGAAAAAAATCATAAGTGAACTTGCCCAGTTCGTGCTACATATCTGAAGCTACGCTACGAGCTACGAACGACATCATATTCCGTGACGACTAGTGCCGCAATCTGGTACCCCCGCAGCCTCCTTGGGTTCTGCATAATGACATGTCGGCACCGCTGCCAGCTGTGCTCACAGCTGCACTTCCAGCAGCTGTTCCTCCATCATCTACGACCACAGCAATCTCGGAGGGCACTGGTGTGGGTGCCCCAACGATCGTCAATGTTGCATTGATGACAACGGACGTGTCGATGACCTTCAGTTCCACGAGCTTCGCCGCCAACAAGTAGTTTTGGTAAGGGTCGGTAGGCGCTGTGAAGGTGGAGCCAGCAGGGCACTCCTCCTTGAAAGTAATAATTGACCACGCCATGGCCTTGCTATCCCAGCACGCGCGAGGTTTTCGGGGCTGTAGTACTAGCTACCCAACGACCAGCTGTGTCCACGAGCGCGTAGGCACCCTCTTCTGTCGTACTTGGCTCATTCTCAGCCCAAGACCACACCTGAGCAGCCATTTTAGCCACGTCAGCGTTGTCTATAGCAACGAGATTGAGGTTCCAACGTGTGTACTTAGGGATGCTCTCTCCATCAAGGAAAACCGGGAAAGATCTTGTAAGGGCTGCAGTATCCGAGAGCGCGATGTAGCGAATCTGTGACGAATACGAACGCAGGAAGTGTTCGTTGCCGTAGATGGTCAACCCGTTGATCTGACGCTTAGCGTCCGGCAGATCATCGATAAATTCGACAGTCAGATCCTTGTTTCCACCACAAAAATCGTACAGGCTGTAGGCAACTCCGGTATCGTCGTTCGCAAGTGCCAGCACCTGGTGACCAGCATTAATAAACTCGTTGATGTTGCCACCAACCCACTTGGCGGTGGCCAAGTCCTGAAGTGTTTTTAGGGGACGATCAGATCTCCAAACGTATCCGTCAACACCGTATTCAAGTCGGGGAACTTCTTCAAACGGGTGATGTCCGATCCGGTATCGAGGTACACTACCACAAATTCAGTTGGGTGTGCGTTCAACCAAGCCTTGATTTCATCCATCGAATTCTTCGTCAAAGCCTGTTCAGCTCCCTTGATGCCAGAGATCGACGGAAAGCAACCCAGAAGCTCAACTCCCCAGTCATTCGTGCCGTACTTGCCAAGCTGCGTATTGAACTGGTCAAAGAAGGCCTTAAGCGAATCTGAGCCCAGAGTACCACAATGACCCGTGTGGAAATCGTTCAGGAAGAAGTGCGTGTCAATTTCCAAGAAACGAATACCAATGTCCAACTGGTCTGTCAAACTTAGCATTTGGTTGTTAGTCTTGAGGTAGGACCACCACTTGTCAACATCCAAGTTGGCGTTAAAAGCTGGTCGCGATTGCCATAGCCGTCCGCGAGCGTGATTGCGCTGTTGTGCGTGGCTGGGAGCTGCGCGTAGCATATTGGACCACTGAAGGCCAAGTTACGCTGGTAAGCCAACGTAGATTTAAGCCACTCTGGGACCGCAACAGTGCCTCTATCACACACTTGGCTACACACCGATTTGTCACCGCTGCACTTGTCAACCATCGTACAGTCTGTATCCACAAGGTCGTTCTTGCCCGGAACTTTTGCACCAGGATCGCGCGTTCTGTCTTCTTCATCATTCAAGTTGTCAGGGTCATCACATTTATCCTCGAACTCACAAGTTTCAGTTCCTGGTAACGAGTCGACAAAACCACCTTCCGGAGCCGTGAATTTGATCATACCGTTCAGAAGCTCAACCACAGAATCACCAAAGATGTACTGGACGCCAGCTTGAATAGACTGGAGGAATGGCCGCATCTGATGGATACAACATGAATAATTGATGGTGGTGGCCGGTTTCTTCGATGCGCTGTCGGTGTATTCCTTGCCCGACATTGCTGAACATTCCTCGCCCGATGCGATCGTCACGAACGGTAAAATCACTGACTCCAGCAACGTAAAAGTTTCTACTGTGTAGGTGCTCACCATTTGTGAGAACATATTGAAGCCACAGGTAGAGTCGCCCTTGGTCGAACAGAGGAACCTGTTGAAGCCATCAACCAGTTCGTTAATGATGAAGTAGTTCATGTTTTTGTCCTTCGGGACTACGAGATTCAGGAGGTCAATCAATTCACTAAATTGGGAACAGCAAACTTCGTCTTTTGGAGAGTTTTCAAAAGCTTGGGGAGTAACTTGTATGCACATGGAGAGATGACATCGTTGACCGTGGAACAAAGGTCGTCCATTGTGTCGGTGGTGTGGTTTGCCATGTACTTGTAGATGGAGGCGGATATGTCGGCGGGGTTTGACGAGATGGACTTGAACAGCGCAATCAAATTATTCAATTGTTCGTCCTTGCCCAGGTCTTTAATGTCGAGTAGGGAACATCCACTAAAAATTGTGCTGGTAAGCGCTAAACCCATACCCCCGAGGTTATTGGTGACGCAAAGGTTGATACCGTAGTCGGTGGGTAACCTATCCACGAGAAAACCAAACAAGTTATCGGCGGCTTTGCATTCTTGAGCCTGAACCTCCACGAGCGAGTCAGAAGACGTGAGACCTAGAACGCCTACCACAACGGAGGCTGCAAACCGACGGAGATTCATATCGGCAATCCAGGCAGGTGACCAAACTTTTTGCAGAATGAACACAAAGTTATCCTTGCCGCGGTTGGGTGCGGCACAAGAACGCCCATCGTAAAGATAAAATATGCGCTCGGGCTTTGCGGTACATTTGCCGTTGTGCTGTTTGCAACAACTGTGACTAGTTAAAAACAGCGTGACTGTATGGGGAACCCATCCGGCCAGCAATCCCATCCGTTTGTACGGATGAAAAACGAGACTACTTTTGTGCGGTACGATCAAGCGACAAACGAAGAAACAAAACGTACGTTAACAATTTGTACTAGTTGTTTACTAATTTTGTTTTAGAGAGATTAGTATCGGATAGCCACTATCGATTTGTTCAACGTTAATGCATTGTGCGCATTAGATACAAAAGTACCGTGCGCACATGTGTTTAGCAGGCTTGATCAGGTCACGGTGAAGAGCATATTTATCAGTCCGTTATTAAATCATTACGATGGTGTCTAGACTAGCCTAGGTAGCCTACAGTACTCGCCAGTTTATATGAACGTCGTTTTTAGGGCAAAGGTCAACCAATCTTTATTTTTGATTGACTGTAATTATACTTTGAAAGAGCGTCTTCCTAGCGTTTTTGATTGGTGTACGTTATTCTATCCAATGGGGTATCATTTAAATTTTAGATCAGAATATTATATATAAGGGTGCGACAGAATTGATGAGCAGGCATGGTAAGATTGCTATTAAACTTGCTTAGTGGTTCTGTTCAAGATTGCTAATACGAAATATATCATCCTTGCTTTGTCAGCACTTTAACACAGCGCTTTTTGTATTGAGAGGGCAAGTGCTTCTAACGATTCAGGTGATACAACATCCCAGGCCTTCAAAATGGCCATCTTGGGCTCCTCTACCAAGTTGTATTGGCACCCACCAGAACAATCGTGCTGAGTCATGATACCCCAGACATTTTCAATCAGATTGAGGTCGGGCGACAGCGCAGGCCATTTGAGAAGTCGAATACCTTGGGCATCCAATCACACCATTGTAACCCGGGACTTGAGACAGGATGCGTTATCCTCCTAAACATTTTGGGACTCAATGTTCATGAATGGCTGTAAGTACGTGCCAAATAGTAATGTACTTGGCAGAGTACTGTTTGCGGGTTAAAATTTTCAATTCTGTCTTCTACCCCTCCCCCAAAAAAAAATCACTAACCACCTCACATGTGGCGGTGCTCGTTGAGCTGCTAAGGGCGTCGTGAATCCACCCACTAATAGCGTATACCGTCTGGACCATCTTGGTTCTCCTCGTCGTTGAAGACAACGTGGCACCATTCTACGCCGTCCATTAACGCCATCTCTGAGATACAGTTGGTATGTGCACTCCAGTATGTTTTCGTCAGTATCGGGTCAGCCCGAATCTTCTCGTAACTCAGCTAATCGACGTCCTTGAGCACACGCTGGATCGTGCGAACGCTGCACGCTAACTGGAGCTTGTCCTTGGTCACTGCATTCGACAATTTGTCGACCGACATCGCCCTGAGGAGTTTACGCCTATCACGTTTGTCGACAGAAGGAGGGTTTCATTGACATATCTTGAACTACTGCTTTGATAGTAAGCTCACCACGCTTTTGTGCATTCCCAGAGACCGGTGGAGATTTTCAGGGATCGTTTTGAGCGGTACGCTTGCTGCTAACAGCGACTGAATTGACTCTCACTATTTGTCAGACAAAACTCTCTTGCCATCCCGACGTGAAAGTGAGGGAGCCTGTTAAGCAACTATTAAAGAAATTTTATAAACGTATTTAGAACGCGAAATTAAAGGCGCAGAGGAACTTTACGCATTCTTACCGCGCCTCGTAAAAATGTTCATCAATTCTGTCGCACCCTTATATATAATATTCTGATCTAAAATTTAAATGATACCCCATTGGATAGAATAACGTACACCAATCAAAAAATGCTAGGAAGACGCTCTTTCAAAGTATAATTACAGTCAATCAAAAATAAAGATTGGTTGACCTTTTCCCCAACATATGAGGTGGTGAGCACTGTAGCACAGCCACAAAATTTGCTTTTACAATACAACAGCCAGAGCAGGCTTTACATAAAAACATGCGCTCTGGCTTTTGGGGTCATAGAGCTCTGTTTTCAAGGAACGCTTTGACAGCTTTTAGCATAATGAATTAGCGACTTTCCAAGTGCACTTTAGGTTCAGGAAATGGGATCACCCAAAGTGACAAAGAGATCTACTACCATAGAACATATCGGATACTTGCAGTGTGTTTGGTGCGGCCAGATTAATAACATGCCAACTCCATCTGCGATAAGTCGATTCTAGGCTTGCTTTAGTTTTAGTACGGGTTTCTTCTGGCTTCTTGTCATGACGTAAAGCTTGTGTCCGACGATAAGTTAGCATTGAGTAAATAGTTGTACGTGTGCGGTACCGGTATGCCGTTTTTCCTTCAGCTTGTGGAGGCGGTTGTGTTTGAAGTTAGGATTTGCAATCCCATATGGTAAGGCACCACACTTGGGCCTTCTATTTGGCGTTTACTTTTGGTAAGTCACCACAGTTTGATGAATTTGTTGAAATTCATTGTGAGAGACACAGTTCTCACACTATTTCGGATTTCACATCGTTCACTATGTAACCCCTATTTTCAACTCATCGCTGCGGTGGATTCGGTGCGATATTAAGAGCCTTCCCTTCTTGTATTACTCCCTTGATACATCCCAACTTCAGGGCATTGCATGTTTTCTTTTATCAGGCGTTCTTCTATACTAGCGCACTGACGGTGTCTTGTCGAGACGACGCACCCCTGCTGTGGAGAACCTGGCTATTGCTCGTGCTATTGTCATGTGTGTGGCATTCGAATAGCTTGTCAACGACACTGATTCATGCACTTGTTACCTGGAATTTGTCCTCACCGACTTTTATAGCCGCTATAGGAGAATTGCGACTAGCCTCTCGATACGACTTATTTCGAAGCTACACAATGACGAAAGTATCGTGAGGCAACACTCTAGCACTGAGAAATGTGGATGACATCGGATGAAAGGCTTTACCAACACTTTCGCTGGCTTTTATTGAAGAGGAACTGTGGTTTCTGTGGCGGCTAAGCCCAGCGAGCGATAGCAATACACAACCAATCCAGTGTTGACATGGCCCAGCTCCCTTCGACGTCTGCATTCTCCACTCAGACTTTTTTCCTTGGTCGTGTGTAGGTAAGTACAGTCTTGTCGACATCGACATCGACATCGTCTCCATTGGTATCCTCGTGGGATAGTGTTGCTTTTCAACCCACGCTGTCCTACCTACGATGTAGACCACACATGTGATCAACGCCAGCCCTGGCTACCTTTACTCGGTAGTCCAATAAACGCCAATTCTGCTGGTGCCAGCGGTTATCAAGGCTCTGATAACTTTATTTGATTCCTTACGGATAATTTGCATTCCGTTACAATAGCGCGGCGATAGGAGGCGCACGCAAAACAAATGGGGGCGTCGAAGCAGCATATTCACGCGGTACAAACACGATATCAGCACACGACTCGATTGCTCAACACTCGACTGTTGACTCGACTCTATCCTTCAAGTTGATGTGCTCATCTTTTCCTTGTTTTCATTCGTCAGAATGAGTTTTTACCAATCATCTAGCAGATCTCCAGTACAGAGCCGTGTGAATCCATCAACCCTCATCGCTGTTTAACATTTTGTTAGCTTTGTCATTCCTTCATTTGCGTCCAAAGCGACAACTAACTTAATCCTGTTCCGTCTCAATTCCGCAATGATCTTCCGATCCAAACTGCCGACACTCCCCATTCCGGAAGACGCTTCCATCTGGAAAGTTTTGGAGCAACATGCGCGAGAAATTGGCGACAAACCGGCATTCATTTGCGGCATCACGGAACACACGCTCACGTTCAAAGATGTCCTTCGCCAAGCGAAACAAGTGTGCGCAGGTCTAGCTGCTAATGGTTTACAGAAGGGCGATGTACGTGCACTGCAACTGGGCCATCGGTTATCAGTAATTCGTCGCTGTAAACACCTTCCTCACATTGTATACGTTAAACTGTGATGGCTTGATGCAGGTTGTGATCTTGCATTCGTTCAATTGCCTCGAATACGTGGTGGTGTTCCTTGCACTCAACCGATTGGGAGCCATCTGCTCCCCGTCTTCTCCACTGTTTAACGGCCAAGAACTGGCCGATCAGATTGAGATCGCGGAGGTACGCCCATAAAAAAATGTTTTCGATAAATCTTATTTGCTTACTAACGGAGGTGCTATGGTATTGCAGGCGGTGGCGGTGATCTCGCACAAGAAGTTTGTCAAGGTTGCCGTGGAGGCTGCCGGACGTCGGGGGGTACCGCTGTCTCAGGTGTATACCCTTGGTCAATGGGACGTGCCTTCCAGCTTGCAGTCGATCGAGTAAGTTCCGCTAGCTATTGCGATCTAACCACACTGGGTTTTCTGACATATTATTTCGTGCGTCGTTTACCATTGTAAAGGGATCTGATCGCGAAGGACCTGCCATTCCCGAACATTCCGCCCATTGATACCAACCAAGTAGTGACGCTGCCATTTTCTAGCGGTACGACTGGCCGGCCAAAGGGGTAGAGCTGACTGCACGAGCGATGTACGCTTGTGGAATTCTTCCAGCGTACCGAGAGGCTGAGCTTAAATATGCGTTGGGCATGCTGCCATTTTTCCACATCATGGCAACAATGATCTTCCACGTCACGATCTACAAGGGCGTGACCACGGTTATCCTTCCTGGATTCGATCCAGAAACCTTCCTTAGTACGGTTGTCAAGTACAAAATGCCCAAGTTGAACCTCGCACCGCCGCTAGTGACGTTCTTGGCCAAACATCCTATTGTGGATAAGTATGATTTATCTTACGTGACTCATGTGGGCTCAGGAGGAGCGCCGTTGGGCAAGGAGGTTGAACATGCCGTCTTGGATCGCCTTGATATTCAGGTTCTGCAGGGCTATGGTATGACGGAGTTTGCCGGTTGTGCCACGAGTTCGTACCCTACAACGTTCCGTGATGGAGCGTCAGGTACGCTCCACCCTAACACGGAGTTAAGGGTAGTGGACTTGGAGACGGGTGAAGACTTGCATGTGAACCAACCTGGTGAACTGTTGTTCCGCACGCCTGCTCTAATGAAAGGGTACTACAAAAACCCTGAAGCCAACCGTGTTACGTTTACGGAGGACGGCTTCGTCCGTACTGGTGACGTCGGCTACATCGATGACGACGGCTACATCTTTATCGTGGACCGCCTCAAGGAGCTCATCAAGTACAAGGGTCACCAAGTGGCTCCTGCTGAGGTCGAGGATGTGGTGAATTCCCACCCCAAGGTGGCAGACTCGGGCTGTGTCCGAGGTTTCGACCCTGCATCGGGTGAAGAGATCCCCAAGGCATTCGTGGTGCTCAAGGAGGGTGAATCATTGTCTGAAGGCGAACTGATGAAATATGTAGCCGGCAAAGTGACGGGCTACAAACGTGTGCGTGAGGTGGAGTTCATCAATGTCATTCCTAAGAGCCTGTCGGGCAAAATTCTCCGACGTGTGTTGCAGATTCGTCAGAACGAGAAGATGAAGGCGACCCAGAGTCGATTGTAAGTCAGGGCTGAATACGTCCGTCAAAATATGAATGCCCTTGCGGCAATCGTGACATCTATGGTAATGCATTTCAAGTCCCTTCTTGTTGCAATTACTTGAACTTCGCTCTGCGTCGGGGTGATCGTATTCACATGAGTGCACAGAGTTGGATTGTGCCCCATTCTGGATCCCTCATATTCGAATGCAGCCCATTTTACTGCAATGCTGAAGTAGGACAATCATAGCTGCTGGTGTCATCTCTTTGTCGCCCAAACGCAGTGCACAAATTTCGATTTTTAAATCATCCCCGAATCATGGGCCGCGTTCCCGCTTCAATCGCCAGTATGCCCCCAACTACTAATGTAGAAATGCTGTAGCCGTCTTGTCACTTTCGTATTTGCCTTCTCACTTGCAAGTGTCTTTCACATCTTCATCCATCGACCCTCACTGCCCAATGACAATTACCTTCAAGTCGCCATTCCCTGACCTCCCGATTCCGGAAGATGCTTCTCTCTGGAATAAACTGGAGCTGCATGTCCGTGAAATTGGCGACAAACCGGCGCTAATTTGCGGGATGACGGAAAGAACGTTGAGCTTCGCTGAAATGCACAATCAGGCTCTACGGATCTGTGCTAGTCTCGCTATGACTGGCATCAAGAGGGGTGACGTAAGTACTCTCTGCTCAATGCTTGCAGTGATGCCAATGCACACTCATTGCTAAACTCCTTTGAACAGGTCGTGATCTTGCATTCTTTCAACTGCTTGGAATATCCCATCGTGTTTCTGGCGCTGAACCGCTTGGGCGCCATTTGTTCGATGTCGTCTCCACAATTCAACAGTGAGGAGCTCACAGATCAAATCCAATCTTCTGGGGTGAGACACAAATGTCGTCGGATGCGTTGAATTTATTTTCACACTGACAGCACGTTCACGTTTAGGCAATTGCAGTGATTACCCACCTGGCGTTCACCAAGGTGGCAGTCCAAGCTGCAGCATTCAGCGGTATTCCGCGCAAGCAAGTTATCACGCTAGGCCATCCTAAAGGGATACCTGGCCTACAAACCATCGAGTAAGTGATCTCTTGTAAGTTGTATCAGTGCACAACTAACGTTTGCAAACTTGCTTCAAATGCAGGAGCTTCATTGCAAAGAACCTTCCATTCCCGGATTTACCGCGCATCAACCCCCACGACGTCGTAATGCTCCCGTATTCAAGTGGCACTACTGGACGTCCTAAAGGTGTGGAATTGACAGCACATGCAATGTACGCTTGTGGTGCACGGCTGTCGAATCGGGAAGAGTTTGCAGATTATGTTCTTGCCGTATTGCCATTCTTCCACACGTCGGCGACCATGATCTTTCACGCGACGATCTTCAAGGGGGTGACGATGATCATTTTGCCCCGATTCGAGCCCGGCAGCTTCTTGCGTGTCGTGGAGAAGTATAAACTCAACACCGTCAACATCGCTCCGCCAATTATCCAAATCCTGGCAAAGCACCCAATCGTGGATAAATACGATCTCTCTTCGCTGAATCGAATGGCGTCCTGGGGTACACCCTTGGGTGAAGAACTCCAGATTGCAATTCGCAATCGTCTGGGTGTGCCAGTCCTTCAAGGCTACGGTATGACAGAGCTAGTTGGAGGGGTTACGCATTCTTCTCCTACTGCGTTTAAAGAAGGCGCCTGTGGACAGCTTCTCCCCAACACGGAACTCCGAGTGAGGTGCATCGAAACAGGTGTCGACTTGGCTGCAAACAAGCGTGGGGAGCTGTTAATCCGATCTCCTGGAGCAATGAAAGGCTACTTTCAAGACCCCACCGCGACACGAGAGGCCTTTACCGATGACGGATTTGTCCGCACAGGTGATTTTGGATTCATTGACGATGACGGATATGTTTTCATTGTTGATCGCTTGAAAGATCTCATCAAATACAAAGGTCACCAAGTCGCTCCAGCAGAGATCGAAGACGCCGTGAACTCTCATCCTCAAGTCGTCGATTCATGCTGCGTGCGTGGATTTGACTTGGTCACTGGCGAGGAGATCCCAAAGGCGTTCGTAGTGGTTAAACTAGGTGGAGCGGCACCTCTGACTGCTGACGCGCTTATGGAATACGTAGCGGCGAAAGTGGCAGGCTACAAACGTGTGCGCGAGGTGGAGTTCATCGTTACCATTCCAAAAGTCTGTCGGGTAAAACCCTTCGACACAAACTGCAGTTACTGCAGGGCGAGAAGGTGGAGACACAACGAGCAAGGCAGAGTCGGCTATAACTAAACCTCAAGCTAGACAGATAAGTATCACGCTCCTAACTGTCCTTAGTTTACGTGAGGGTTTGATCAGCACGAGTTGCACGGGGGCCTGATTGTGGAGACTTGTTTGTCAATTGATGACCGTGGATTTCGTACCTGGCTAAGGTCCATGGTGCATTTCGAGCATTTGTGTGGTGGAGAACGAGGTCATGATACAGTGACTGATAGTCTTCATTTGTGCAGCAACTCGTCCCCATCAAATGGTTGCGCTGCCGGCAGCTCGCTATGATGTTCACGTCGCCGCATCCAAGCGTTCCGATTCCAGATGGGAAGATGATCTGGAATATGCTAGAGCTGCATGCGTGGGAACCGGCGATAAACCAGCGTTCATTTGTGGACTCACCGACAAGGTGCTGAGTTTTGCAGACATGTTCAAACAAGTGAAAGCTCTTTGTGCGGGTCTGGTAGCTCGAGGGCTGAAACGGGGAGGCATATGTTTCCCATTGAGTTTGAATAAATGTGAACGGCGTGGTTTATTCTCTTCTCCTGCAGGTCGTTATCTTCCATTCATTCAATTGCCTTGATTATTCGGTCGTGTATCTTGCGCTGAATTGTTTGGGCGCGATTTGTTTACCGTCGCCATTAATGCTCAATGGAAAGGAATTGGCGCATCAAGTTGGGATTGCCGGGTGAGTTGACAGAGCTAGGAACCTCCTTTACTACTCGATTATCTAACGTGATGACAAATGTAGGCCACACTGGCTGCCACAGCACTTTGGGTACCAAGCTTTGGGAGAAGCGATTGCCGAAGTTGGCGGTATCCAGCCGCACCGAGTGCCTGTTTTCGGTGAAGGCAACTACGACAACCTGACCCCAACCAAAACACTCGAGTACGCTATACACACTGCAGCAAAAGTTTGTGCTACATGATCTCTAACCTCATCGAAATGCTGTCACCTATCGAACTGATGGATGTCGTCATATTACCGTTCTCAAGCGGAACGACAGGCCGGCCCAAAGGGGTTGAGCTCACAGGACACGCGATGCTCGCACCATCCGCACTGTTCTCGGCTCTTTAAGACGATCTACCTTACTTCCTCGGTATGCTGCCGTTCTTCCGCATCTTAGCAGTGCTACTATTCCACGCTACCATGTATTAAGGAGCCGCGCTGGTTGTGCTCCCACGCTCCGAGCCTGAAACATTCCTGTAGACCGTTGAGAAATACCGCCTGGAGAAATTGACGCTAGCTCCACCACTCGTGCTCTTCTTGGCTAAACACCCATCGTATACAAGTTTGAATTGTCAAGCGTGAAGGTGTGAGTTGTGGTGGTGCCCGTTGGGAAAAGAGGTGGAACGCGCTGTGGAGAAGCGTATTGGTGCACGAGTTCTCCAAGGCAGCGGAATGACTGGATTCGCTGGGGCGTGTCCAACTGCAGTGTCACCCACACCAGGAAAGGGCCGGGAGGTTGCTACCCAACGTCGAGATGAAAGTGAAAGACCTGGACACGGACGAAGACTTTCCTATGAACAAGACTGGCGAACTGCTTTTCAGGACGCCGTCGATGATGAAAGGATACTACAACGACCCAGAAGCGAACCGGGTGACGTTCACGAAGGACGGCTTCATTTGCACAGGTGATGTCAGCTACATCGATCACGACGGATACATGTTCATCGTCGATCGTCTGAAAGAGCTGATCATGTACAAGGGGTATCACGTGGCTCCTACCGAGCTCGAAGACGTCCTGAATCATCACCCGGCTCTGGCAGACACTATCTGTGCCCGTGGCTTTGACGCCACCACGGGTGAGGCGACCCCCAAGGCCTTTGTGGCGCTTAAGGATGGTGACACGTCATTGACCAAGGAGGATCTGACGGCGTTTGTAACCTCGAAAGTGGCGGTCTTCAAGCGCGTGCGTGAACTGGGGTTCATCTCTGCAATCCCAAAGGGTGCGTCAGGCAAGATGCTACGAAAGGAACTGCAGCAAATGCAGGACCAAAAGGTCGAACAGTACAAGTCGCGGCTGCGGAGCGGCGTCTAAGGTCTCTGCAGCCAACGATCGAATGGAATGTCGTCTGCAGCGCTTGACTTGTGCATGGTATTGACGGGCTCACTTGCTGGTCACGTGACGTCACGATGGTACCTCTTGTTCATAGCAGCTGGGAGGTCCATGATACATGCGTGCCCGCGGGGCGTCTGTTCTAGCTAGACGCTCGGCTAGCTCACGTTCAGGCATGAGCTCTGTTAACAAAAGCACTACGCTAGCTCTACTAGGTGGCCTTCCACCATGTACGTGGATTGCAACAACCCAGAAGTGATAGAAGTATCCTAGAACCCAGACTCATTGATCCACTTCATCTGCCAGCAGTGCCAACAGCAGCTTCTGTATAGCCGCAGATCGACGTCAGACGAGGGCAGTTTGACTCGATGGTCATCAAGTGCATGCAAATCTGACGATCAACGTCAGTCTTGTGCCCCTCCAGCTGGGAATTGATACCATCAACTGATGGTCAAGAGGTCCACACGATGTGATGCCATTCATGCTGCTGAATCAGCATGCCACGCAGCACTTTCACTTTGCCACGGCACTGCAATCACTGGTTACCCCATCTTACGGCTATGGTCTTCAAGTCGCCGCACGGTATCATCCCGATTCCTGAGGACCAAACCGCTTGGAATTGGCTGGAAAAGCGCGCCGATGACACTCCAGATAAGCCGGCGTACATCTGCGCCATCACGGAGCGCACCCTGACGTGGGCCGACGTGTACCATCAAGCCCGGAAGATTTGTGCTGGGTTGGCGTCCCAGGGCATCAAGAAGGGAGACGTAAGAGCCCTCTATCGATCCGTGACTATTGTTGGCTTGCGTGTTGCTGATTCAAATATGTTGTGATGATACAGATCGTGACGTTGCACTCGTTTAACTGCATCGAGTACCCGGTGATCTTCATGGCACTCATGCGTCTCGGTGTCGTGTGCTCGTCGGCATCGCCAATGTTTAACGAGGAGGAACTGTCCGACCAGTTGAAGCACTCTGACGTATGGCATTGATACACCTCTACGCCCCCTTCCCACTTCCACCAACTAACTTCGCACTTGTGTGTGCTGTTTACTAATTGAATACAGACTGTCGCTATTATCTCGCACGCTAAGCTCGTTGCCACGGCTGTCAAGGCTGCATCACTCAGCGGTATCGACTCTAAACACGTGTACACTATTGGTCGTGCAGAAGTCTCGGCTTCGTTGACATCGATCGAGTACGTTTCGCCTGATGATCCTGTATTTTGTGCGGGGCTATTTGAACGAACGTTCGTATGATCCGTTGAGCAGAGATTTGATGGCGAAGGATATCGCGTTCCCTAACTTACCCCCGATCGATCCGGATGACGTTGTCGCCATGCCCTTCTCAAGTGGCACTACAGCCCGACCGAAGGGTGTCCAGCTGACCGGACGAGCGCTGTTCTCTGGTGCTCTGATGTCCAGCTACTCTGAGAAGGATATGGAGTACACGGTTGGTATTTTGCCGTTCTTTCACGTTCTCGCCACGCTGCTGTTCCACACAGCGATGTTCCGTGGTTGGGGAACCATTGTGGTGCCACGATTCGACCCTGATGACTACCTTCGCGCGATCTGCAAGTACAAGGTCTGGAATCTGCATTGCGCTCCGCCAATCGTTCAGTTCATGGCCAAGCACCCAGCCGTGGACAACTACGACCTGTCACACGTGAAGTACATGGGTGCTGGGGTGCTCCACTTGGTACCGAGGTGGAACAGGCTGTGTTCAACCGCATCGGAGCCAAGGTGGGGCAGGGCTACGGTATGACTGAGTTCTGCGGGCCTGTGACGATGCCGGCATATGAAACCAACCGACCAGGATCAACTGGACAACTGCTGCCCAACTCCGAAGCGCTCGTGCAAGACCTCAATACTGGGGAATACTTGGGTCCCAGCCAACGGGTGAGCTTCTCATCCGCACGCCATCAATGATGAAGGGGTATTACAAGAGCACGGAGGAGAACAGAAAGGTTTTCACGGAAGATGGCTTCTGCCACACTGGTGACGTTGGCTATATCGACGAAGATGGCTTTGTGTTCATCGTCGACCGTCTCAAAGAGATGATCAAGTACAAGGGACACCAAGTGGCACCTGCCGAACTGGAAGATGTACTGCACGGCCACCCGGCGCTTGCTGACTCGTGTTGCGTGCGCGGTAAGGCCCTGGACAGTGGCGAGGAGATTCCCAAGGCGTTCGTCGTGGTCAAGGATGGCGCCTCTGTTACTGCTGAAGATGTGATGAAGTACGTGACTGGGAAAGTTGCTCCGTACAAGCGTATTCGGCAGGTAGAGTTCATTGACTCGATCCCCAAAACTCTATCGGGGAAGATTTTGCGCCGCCAGTTGCAAGTCCAGGAAGACCAGAAGGTCAAGGTCATGACCGCGCCCTAAGTGGTGAAGCAGAAATTGGGGTATCAGCCGGCAAACTAGCCTTGCCGTGGTTTAAAAACCTGTAAGTAAGAAATTCGTATAGTGATGCATGTTTGTTGTCGTCACTACCGACAAAATCTTGTGGGCATAATTTGGTACCTTGACGCTAGTGCCATAGCGCTTGTGATGCAAACGTTAGCAACTACTATGTAGTAGTAGCGAGTCTATTGCGACTTTGTTTCATTTGTACACACAGTGCTGTCAAGAATGCACAGCGAAAACATAGAGGCGTCAAGGTCATCGTTGTTGATATTTTATGATGCAAGTGTCTCTATGAAGATAGATATCAGAGGTCTGCATTTGCGAAACGAGGTGAATCGCAGATTATTTCTTGCCCTTCTTGCCACCCTTCTTGTTGTCTGATGAAGTAACGTGGAACACAGCAACGAAAAGGTGAGTCTTGTGAAGAATAAGATGGGAACGACTATGAGCATGTTGCGTGCGTATATGTCAGTATCGCTTACCTTCTTTGGCAGAGGGCTCCTGCTTACCGCCCTTCTTGTTGCCGGCGTTCTTCTCAGCGGCGGGCTTGTCGTCCTGCTGTTGCTTGGTCTTGCGGCCCATGGTTGATGGAGGGTGTTTCCTGGAGGTTGGCTTGGGGTTCTAGAGTCAAAACTCGGAATGAGGAAGTGAAAAGGACCGGAAGACAGGGCTGGAAGATGTGGGCATAGAGGGAATACGTTGCGTAACTGAAGTAACCATTGTAAACGACCAATTTTGGGTTGTTGGCATGGGATCGCAGAGGTTGAATGGACGGTTATTAGGTCAAAGGTCACAACCGTTTTTCTACTTAGAGAAAGTATGAGGGAAGTTGAAGTTGACGTGACGCGCATAAGACGACCTTGGTCAACTGGTCAACTGTATCATGTTCTGGTGCGTGATTTGACTCGCGACTCCTGAAAAACTACTCTAGTAATTAGCTTATCATGCTCTGATCGTGAAACGGATGCCTATTGCCAGCAGTTGCAGTGTTGGCAGAAATTGCTACAAAACCGTCCGTGCTTGGCACGTTTCCTCTGATCACAAGTTCTGGGCAGCCTCGCTCAGGGCACATCCTTGGTCCTTTTCACTTCCTCATTCCGAGTTTTGACTCTAGAACCCCAAGCCAACCTCCAGGAAACACCCCTCCATCAACCATGGGCCGCAAGACCAAGCAACAGCAGGACGACAAGCCCGCCGCTGAGAAGAACGCCGGCAACAAGAAGGGCGGTAAGCAGGAGCCCTCTGCCAAAGAAGGTAAGCGATACTGACATATACGCACGCAACATGCTCATAGTCGTTCCCATCTTATTCTTCACAAGACTCACCTTTTCGTTGCTGTGTTCCACGTTACTTCATCAGACAACAAGAAGGGTGGCAAGAAGGGCAAGAAATAATCTGCGATTCACCTCGTTTCGCAAATGCAGACCTCTGATATCTATCTTCATAGAGACACTTGCATCATAAAATATCAACAACGATGACCTTGACGCCTCTATGTTTTCGCTGTGCATTCTTGAAGGCCTTATTGTCGAGTTGGGGAGTATGGTATCCAATGAAGGTCACTTCTGGTACATTTTACCAACCGCTCTGACTACTTTCTTTTCATTGGCTGCATTTATCATTCTCTTCTCTCATTGGCTACTCAATTTCGAACCCTGTACGACAGCACATGTGACCTGGTATCAATCAGCGCAAAATGAGCTCTTCGTCCAAGCGGTCCGCAACGTCCCCAAGGGCATCAAACGCCCCCAAATCTAAGAGGAATACTTTCTCCAATGTTCCTTCTACCCAAATTATCAATAAATCCTGCATAACGACATTGCCTCGTGCCGTTCTGGAGCTCATCGTGTCGTTCGCAGTCAAAGACGTCTCAGCTGTCAAAGTCTTGCCCACGAAGCAACGAGGCTACAAACGACTAGCGAGAGTGGACAAGACGCCGCTAGCTACAATTGCCGAGTGGCGTCTCGTCTGTAGCTGTTGGTGCGATCTGCTGGGCGAGATATTGGCTCAGTACCAGCAGCGCACATTCAAGATCAATCTTTCGTACAAGTCACTGTCACAGCAGAGAGAAGCGCTGCAGGAGGTGATAAACGCAGGATCGCAAGTCAAGGAACTTCGGGTCGCACTGTTCGGTCATTCGTCACAAGATAGCGCAGTGGAGATGACGCAGCTGGTGGATTGGAAAAACTGCTGCGTGGTTGTCCCAATTTGAGAGACTGGATGCATCCAAGATGACATTCCTCACTCGGCGTCTCCTCGGGGAATTACTGGATGTAGCTTCGCAGTGTTGTCTCAAGATGGAAGCGTTGGTGTTGCCGCTGCCTTTGGGGTGGAATAAACGTGTCATGCAAATTGTAGACGATGAAGACGACGGCGACCTTGTCAGACACCTTGCTGTGGCATTGGAGCGCTGGTTAGTTCGTGGGAGTGGCGGCGGATTGCGCCAACTTGTGACGCCTCATGTACCAGTGATGTCTGATGCGTTTCTGACCGCGATAACCAAGTTCTGTCCGAATGTGGAGATTTTGGACGGCTGGAAACTCACGTATTTAAGTGATGGATGGGGTGCAGCGCTTTGCGATGAAGAGTGGCGAGTGTCACTCGATGTCTGGGAGGGATTCTGCCGTCACTGCACGCGCTTGCGAGAATTTAACTGGGCAGTGGTCCCATTTGAAGATGTTTTCTTTGTGCCGTTCGGCGCGACGCAGAAATACCGCCTCACAGATTTGGCGTTCGATTTCACGGACACATTCCTAAGCAAGGTTTCAACGTCAGCGCAGATTCAGCCTTTGACACTGGTAATCGAGTATTAACATCGCTCACAACTTTGCATGAGTATGACCTTCCGACACTTTATGGCACGTCGCGCCCATACTCATCCAATGGTCTCTGTTCCCTTGTGCGTGGACTGCCGTTCCTACGCTCAATAAAGGTGTTTTTGCACCCACGGTATCGAATCGACCTCAGCGTCTTCGACGATGCTTTCTTGCAGCAATTATCAAAATCCTCACCATATTTGGGGCGCTTCAGCTTCTCTGAGGCAGGAAAATATGCCGGCATCCAAGCACTGGAGGATATAAGCGATCAAGGACTATTATCGCTCGCGAAAATGACGCATCTTTCGGATATCGCAATGGCGGCATTACCAGCTGCGTCCGGCGCCGGCATGGTCCCATTCATCCGCTGTATGTCTCCGCTTATTCAACAACGCAATATCAAGATTGGCCTTTGCAGGGTCTCGACAAAACGATCGTGTCGTTGCTGGAGCTCCTGGTGCAGGAACCGGCAGGAACCTTTGCAGATCGAGTGTTCGCATTGATGCTAGTGAATGTCGCTCATCTTCGCGGTTTTTCACGCAAAACATGTTCGCCAACGGAATGGAAAGACCGACTGATGATATTACAGTCCAGACTCCAATCCCACCACCCGACCTTACGATTTCAATTGGAATTGGAACAGCAAAAGCTTCGACTGGGAACAACCGTCAAGGATATCAGCGGCATTCACTACGTCTCCAAATTCTCCATCTTCAGTATCAATTGGGAATTCCCAGATGTTGTTAACGGCACGTTCTACCGTGGCGATATCTCCTATTCAGATCCATTCGAGTGGATCGTCCAGTGCTAATAGGCATAGCAAAAGTTCGTGAAGGGCGTGATTGATCACGTTTTCGTGCAATCGCAAGCTGTCCGACCGACAGCTGAGGACAGCAACGGCTTGATTGAACTCGTTCAACACAGTGAGCAGCTCATTCCCGAAAAAGCTCCAAGCTGCACACGAGACCAACCAACGACCTCTGCTTCACCAACCATGACTGATACCAAGAAGACAGCTCTCATTAGTGCAACGACTCGGCCACAATGCCACTCAAATGCAGCTTGAACCCAATTGAGCGCGTGATCGTGTTGAGGGCAGTCTTCGAGGCGGATCATCCATATTGCTTTCCAAAGTAAGCCACGGTCTCGTTTGTGTTGCTACTGATGCTGCCCATGAAGGACGAGAGCTGCATAACCTTGGTTGAGTCTTGCGCCTTCGCTAAGAGCTGCAGATTGGGTAGCAGTGCACGTCTCACAAGACAGGTCTGACGGCATTCACCTCGAACTGGCGCATCATCGACTCCTTGGCGGCAGACTCGAGCCCAGCATTATTGACGAGAAGGTCGATGGCCACATCATTCAGCTGTCGGCCCGCCTCAACCACGGAGGTCTCGTTGCTTGTGTCCATGGTGATAATCTTGAACAGATACAGTGCTGCCACCTATTGGTTTGCATAGCAAGAACCGAGAAAGTGAGATGTTTAGAGAGAAGAAAAGATGATGACAGTGGGTGTATTTACCTTCTCAGTGTTGCTGTTCGCGCGTGCCGTGCCGATAATAATCCATCCGGCTTTGGTGTAGTGTGTAGCGAAGGTGAGGCCTAGGCCGCGAGTGCATCAGGTCTGGGTATGTGGGCGCCGACCTGACGAAGGGGGACGCGATCAAAGCCACATTGAAGCCATGTGTCAGAGTGGAGGTCATGACTGATCGCATCTCTAAGCTTTCGACTGAAGATGCCGGCGTGTTGTTCAATCTGGACCTGCAGATCCCAGACCGTGGTAAGAGTCGAACTACAGCAAAGATGGCTGCTCCACCATGCAGGCCAATCCGTTTTCTCACACGTCACATATTTCTCAATCCATCTGTTCATTGGCTAAAATAATTTATGTCCAATCAAATATATAAACTACTTTTCTTTTGACCAATCCCAACGCATTTCAACATCTTCTCATGGAGCAGCTCCCATTAGCACTGCAGTGCGAGATCTGCTCGTATGCTGCGGGTCCTGATCTCATTCCTCGCGACATTCTTCCTCACAAGGACCCTCTCTGCGCTCCAAACTTTGCTTCTCAACTGACTGAACCTTCCACAGCTGATCTGCAGCGTCTCTCTTGCGTCTGTCGCGCCTGGAGGGAAATAACGCGGCGCTTCTGCGCTGAACACGCCACTAAACGTGTTTTAACGTTAAATTTCACTACTGGGAGGGAGCAGGAGCAGGAAATTCATTGGAAGAAACACTTATCAACCAATGGGGAGAGATTATTGGACCTCCGGATAATAATAACTTCAGAGAAGAGAGCTCTTTGGTGGGATCTGGATGCTCAGGGACAAGAGCCAACCGCTGCACAAGCTCAAGAAGCTACGACGGAGCTGTCACAATGGGTGGAATGGAGAAATTTGCTTAAATTATGTCCAAATGTACGTCGATTGGACCTTACGGGGGTCCCATTGCATCATCTTGCAATGGGGGACTTGCTGGATGCAGCATCGACGTACTGCAAGAAGTTAGAAGCATTGATTCTACCTAAGAAGAAACTCATTCATGCCGATGCAGTAGCAGACAATATTGATTTTGTCTCGTGGAGATTGTATGACGGATTGGAGAGATGGAGTGAAGCATCGAAAGGAAGAGGTTTATTGCAGCTTACAGTGCCATCGCGAAGCGAATTCGACCGTGAAGGAGCGTCGAACGAGTTCCTCGCTGCAGTGCAAAAGTTTTGTCCGAAACTGGAATACTTGGACGGTTGGAAGCGCTCGTACAGTGAGAAAGTACGACTAGTTGAGTCCGATGAGAGTTTTTGTGTATCGCGCGAGGTGTGGAAGGCATTCTGTGCATCGTGTGTAGAGCTGCGCGAATTTAGCTGGGTTGTTGTACCCTTTTCGGACGAATTCTTCTTGCCCTTTGGGCAAACCACGAAGCCGCAGCTTACTCGTTTGCAGCTAACGTATAACACGCGAGCACCTTTCCGTATCCGGAGAAACGAGTACTCGACAGGTGGTTTGAACGTGTTGATAGGAGGTTGTCCAAGTTTGGAGCATTTGGACGTCGTACTGCATCGGTTGCAGCCGTGTGATGCACTGATCTACCCACAGCTTGATGAAATGATCGACGCAGGTGTGTTCAACGATGATTTTTCGAGGCTCTGATCGAGAACTGCCCACGCCTGCGGTCTATTCGCATCCGCGAACTGCGCTCTTTAGTGAACAGTCGAAAAGTGACCTGCTATTCGAATGTGAAGGCCATTACGGACCGAGGTCTCACTGCACTCTGGCATGCCCCACGACTTACGTGCATCGACCTCCAAGAAGTTAGGTGTTCTTCTGATGCCATCCTGGGTTTTCTGCGAACTAAACTTGACATCACTCGATCTGTACGACTTCAAGAGCTAGGTGCTAGCTTTGGTAACGTGGTACAAAACGTGCTAGATACCCTATCAGCCACAACGGACCCGGGTTTACGGGATACATTGGCAAACAAGTTGCTGGCGATTTCATTGTCCAGTCGACGGGGCTACGTGTTTGAACGCTCCTGGCTGGTCGAGATGCAGCGTGCTTTCCAGACACGCTTTGCAAAATCTGAGCTGCGCTTCGCAGTCTTCAGCTTGAAAAAAGATAAGGACATTGGTCTTCGCCCCACTGGCACTCGAAGTGCTGAGCAAGAGGTCGTTGCAAAAATTCTAGCTCGTGCGTGGATCAAGGGAGATGTGTTGCGTATCGGACGCCTTGTATTGTATACACAAACCGCAGCACTTGACAAACACACCCGGCGTATTTTGGAGAGCAAGACGAATTGCTACAGCTCTTGGGTCGTGGCAGAATGAGCTCACCGTTTGTATTCCATTTGTGTCTGTATGTAGGTACGGCGCTCTCTGCCCAAAATGTTGTCAATAGAACTCGTGCTGGTTGAGTTTGATCTGCCGCTTCTGTCGACGCTTAGCGCGTGCACTCACTTTCTTGTGCATCTCTACGATCTGTTCGTCTTTGCATGTCCCCATTTTCTGAGCCACAGCCACAACGCCTCCGTGTTTCTTACGGATAGCCCGCACCAAGTCTTCGTAGCCCAATTCCTTAAGCAGTTTTGTATCAGGCATATCACCACCCATTCCCTGCTCCCGAGAGATGTTCCGCAGCTCCTGCAGACGCAAATTCAGGTGAGTCGAAATGAACGGCTGACAATCACAAGTAGTTTGTCAATACGTTGATTTACCTTGACAACGTTATTGAAATCGCTCCAATCTTCAAAGTCACTTTTGCCAGAGAAATTACGAGCAAGAGGAAGCGTTGTGATGTTCCCAATAGGAACCCTTGAGCCAGCAGTCTGTAGACGGTGAAGGCGTCTAGCGAACATCATGTCGAAAACGTTATGTATCGGAGACCTCAATTTTCTAAGCAAGTTAAATTGGTGTGGACAACATCAATACTCATCGTCTGTGACGTGAACGGGACTTGAAGCGTCACGCAGCATTGCGACGACGGACATGGCTTCGGATCGAGGATTGACCGACGGCTTTGCAGATTTAGTGGATGATCTACTCGGGATTCCCGATAAAAACGATGAGCCTGCTGAAGATGATGTTTCTCCGAAGGTTTCGACATTAGATCTGGTGGTCGCAGACGATGTTTATGGTCTGGCTCAACTTCTGAAGGACGACAAGGACTTCCCTATCAATGCTCGCAGTCCACAAACTGGTAGATCGCTGCTGCATGAAGCTTGTGCAAGAGGCCAGAAGGAGATCGTGAAGTTGCTCCTGCAATCGACGGATGCAGATCTGATGCTTCGCACTATGTTGGTACGGAGGTTTGGCTATTGTTTTTCTCCGTTCGCGCTGACGTATGTGTCTTTCCGACGCATTAGGGTCGCTGCACTCCTCTTCACTTGGCTGTGGCCAATAATTACCGACCCATTGTCTTCCTGTTGCTCAGCCACGGTGCAGACGTGTCCAGTCGTGACCGGTTTTCCTGCTCGCCATTACACTACGCCAAGTCCCTCAGCGTAGCTAAGCTCCTTATCCAGTATGGTGCAAAGGTTCTCGATTTTAATGCGGTGCGTTGTCTATTGTGTATGCTATACGTTTGAAAGATTCACCAAAATCTTGAGTTATGTTGTGCAGAAAAGAAACACGCCGGTGATAGCGTTGCCAAATTCGCTGCAACATACCAGAAAGACCATACGACTAGTACCACCGAGCGCGAAGCAGCAGTAGCAACCCATGATGCTCTCGTAAAGTATTTAGTAAAGGAAGCGAAGGCAGAGTACAAGGCCAAGCTGCAGAGTTTACAGCTGAAAAGGCAAACAAAAGAACAACCACCTGCAATTCGTGCCTCTCGTAAAGCTAAGAAGACGTAAGGTTTTGAATAGTTGATGAAGCAATGAAGAACGGCTTCGACAAAGTATCTACTCACCTTACTTTTCATCTGCAAGTTCCTCAACAACAATCTCCTTGCGTATTTGTTGCCCCAACACCTCAGGTTGCTTCTTTACCATTTGCTCGGTCAGGTAACGCAGCGTCTCCGGGTTGAGCATGGTGCGTTCACGAGCAGGTGTAATACCCTTCAGCTGGCGATGATGTGTAGCCTGTGTGTCGCTCAGTAGGTGAGAAAGGTCGAGTCTTCCGTGACCTGGTACCATAATGCTCAATGGCGATTTGTTGTCAGATTTTTCCTCAGTTTTCTCGGTAGCACGCGAAGTCATTGGTGCTGGTAGAGGTTGGGCAGAGAGCTCTCCGTCCTCCTTTGCAGGCGGCCTCTCTTCTGCTTGTTTCTTCTTCTTCGCCAACTTCTCTCGGCGTTTTCGCTCTTTGCGCTTACGCAGTTCTTCCTTCTGTCGTGCCTTTTCTAGCTCAAACACAAGCTCCAACCGTTTGCGTTCTTGGTCGTGTTCCCGCGAAATGCGCTCCAAGACGCTTTCCATTTCCAACTATTGCCAAAGATCAATCTGCAATGTTAAATCCACCGTAAAGGTCAGAGCAAGCTTTCAGAGAACCAATTTACCATTTCTGTTGCATCCGTGTTGATCTTGAGTTCAAATGTTGCATCTAACTGCGAGGAAGCTTGATCCAGGCTCGGCACCCCATCTTCACCGCTACGCGTTTCACCAGCAACTTCTGCTGATGGGTCACCCCATGCGTTCGCGTACATACCTGCTGCGATATCAATTTCTGAGGCAGCAGAACTTGCATTGGCCCCTTCCCAAGCACTTGCCGAAGAAGACGCCACAGCATTCTCCTGTCCAGGAACCTGAAATTCTTGATTTATATCGTAGTACCCGCGGCAGGGGGATCCCAAATGCTTTCCTTCGTCACAGAATTGAGATAATAAAATGCTTTAGAGGCATCATCCCATACCTGCGTCCAGTAGCCTTCCTCACTTGTGGCGGAGAGGCTTTCTTGAATTTGGTTCTGTGTCCGTAGCTGTTCTGACTCGAGCAATAGCCACTCAAGCATTAGCGGGATCAGCGATTCATCTTTTTCCTGGATCTGAGCGAAGATGAACGTCGATATTTCCTTCTCCTGAGAGACAAGATCCTGCTGGTAATGAACTTTTTCCTTGAGATACAGGTAGCTAAGCAGAAAAGTCATTAGTATTGCCCTGATAAATACTATCCACAGAAGCGCGTAAGAATCTTACATCGTGTCCATTTGCTCCCTCTTCACATTCTCAAATTTGAAGCACCGCGACTTCACGTCTTTCAAGCGCTCTTGAATGATCTCAATATATTTCAAGAGTCCCGCTAATTCGTCTTCCGCTGTGTTCTCGGAAATCACATTCTCACTTTCGTCTTGATCCACTGCTTCTGCTACAAGATTTAGCATTTGTTTCTTCATTTGTGCATTGGCGTCCGCAATGCGTTGAGCGACGAGGAGATCAACCTTAAATCTCTATGAAAAATGCACAGAGACACATCCGGTGTTAATCTTCTCCGTCGCAAGACTCTTCCAAACGAGATATTTTACCTCTCTAATTAAAATCTTTTCCAGCGCTTCCATCCGGCCATCGCGTATTTCATCTTCGTTACACTCGTCGTCATGTTTCGCTTCCATTTTGGCTTCAGCGGATTCTTTTGCTACATCAGATACACGCTAACGATGAATAGCTACACTCTTGTAATGACCTTCCTATGATCGGTACCTTCCGACTTGTGACGTTTAGCAGCAATACTGTTTTCAACAGGTGCAATGTCCTGTTCACGTTGGCACATTTCCACCTGAGCCTGTGCCCACGGCACCCAACTCGCTTCAGCTTCATCCAGCTGACCCAACGCCTACAAAATCCAGAATCAAATCAGTAGAACAGTTCTAACATTTCAGTCAAAAGCATACCGCCAATACGCACTTGAGCTTCCAGGATCGATCTCGCAATCGCATCTTGCAGTGCCCACTCCGACAGTTCCGTATCCCTTGTACTGGTCGCATCATAACCGCTGACTGCAAGTGTTCACAATATCAATAAATCCAACAAACTATCTTTTATACAGTCCACAAAATGCCTCCAGTCTCACTACCTTGTTTCTCTGCTGCATATTCCATGATCCGTGAGCAAAGGCGCCGTAGTCGTCGAATGTCAGCAGCGTCTGGATGCAAAACCTCTTCTCTGTAGACAGCGCCGACTCGTATTTTAAATTTTCTTCGATCGCCGCCACCAAATCATTCCCAGAGCATCCTAAATCGCCCACAACACCTTCCAGCATCCTCTCCACTCGGTCTTTAAACGCCATGAACGAGTCATATTGCTCGAGAGTGTAGCCAGTCACTTTGTCCTGAGTTTTTGAGTCCTCCGAATCCACCAGAAAGCGTTTATAATGGGACTCCAAGAAGTGATTGACAGCATCACGCCACGCATTGCCCTGCACAAATTGAGCCACAGCGTCTACGAGGAACGTCTTGTCCGCCATGATCCAAACTCGCACCCTTTCGTTCCTCAATATGGCTACATTATGGAATCAGAAAAATGGGTATGGTAAACAATAACAAAACAAATGGGTATGGGAAACAATACCAAAAAACTTCTTTTTCGATGTAGCAGCAATTTTCTGTAAAACATTGCTAAATGCCCATAATTTTTAAAGCTCCTTATTATGAAAGGCACCGAGAATATCCACATTTCCTTTTTGTGGAAAATATAGAATTCAATGAGAGCTCAAGCTGATCGCAATGCCTGTTTCCGCCTTCGACCCAAGGGCTTCACGCTTGCCCAAATCGCACACGCTCTCGACATCTGTCTAGAGATGGCTGAAGGGCGAGTCAGCTGACATCGACTCTCTTTCAAACGAGCTGCGTCCACTTATCATGAGGCCGATCGTGCATGAAAACAAGCCTTTTTGGCAAACCTGCCTCACGACTCTACCAAATCCTGGATCGTACTGGACGAGGTGGCGTTCTTCCTCAATCATTCTCGCAAGTACACCTGGAGCAGGCGAAGTACGCCCGCCGTGATGGATAGATCCAGCAATCGTAGCTGGATGCACTCGCTAATTCTGACCATTTCTCCTGGAGGACTTGTGGACTGGCGACTGGTGCAAGGTTCGATGGACTCGTTGCGGTTTCACGCGTTCCTCAGCGGTCTGCCAGGGAACAGCAATGTCCTTCTGGATAACTGTGCCATGCACCGTGCATCGCACATTCTCGTGAAACGGGACGAAACAACGATATCACAGGCAGCTCGCTCCAAGCAAATGACTTTGAAATACCTGTCACCGTACTCGCCTCAGCTGAACCCTGTAGAGCTTTGTTTCAACATCATCCATACGCACGTGAACAGGACCGCTCATCGTACATTCGGGTCTCTCCACAAATGTATCCAGACTGTGATCAGGGTCTCACACCGGCTGTTTGCAAAAGCATGTTCAGGAAGTGCTTGCTCATTGGATAATGTTGAGATAACATCGAGCACCGTGTCTGTATATATTTATGGCTGTATATCACCATGTTGTCGCATATATAAGTGTATCTGTCGTACACCGACTACATGACTGGCCACAGGGTGTTGCCCCTCGAGTTGCCGCCTCAGGACCATCAGTTAGCTCCATCACTTCCGTTCCTACGCTACAGTACACAAGTAGTTCCTCGCTATGCTCTCAATACTCTGTCCTCGACAGATAACATGCGTAGCCGTTGTTCATACAAACAGTAATAAGAAAGTTGATCGGTGAGAACTTTTTGTCACTGGCATTCTCTCACTTCCCCATTTGCATCACGGGCCGCAAGCGCAAGAAGGACGATTGAGCAGAGGAATGGGATGTCGTTGAGAAGACACAAGACTTCGACGCGATACCTCCTCTCTTCGAGCTAGTGGCGGAGACGCAGGACTGTTACGATACCTCTACTGTTCGAGACGGTCTCCGAAACACAGGACTCGGACGCAGAGGTTGACGCTGTAACGGATGTGCTTTTGCAGCTACCGCCTCCGTCGCAGGAGCCTCTGGCCCCGCCCACCTATCGAATCAAGGCGATGACCAAGGAGATCAACTCGAGCGTGATCTGCAAACTCACCCGCATATGCAGGCTAGCAAGCAATTTTGTAACGCCTATGGGGACTGGAGCCGCAGAACCGGCATCATGGGTCACGCTTCGGGTCCAGTCAAGGGATTCGCCGAGGCGCTGAAGAGGCGAGCTACCATAATCCTGATGGAACAGTACCGGACGAGAATCACGTGCTCTTGCTGTCACCAGCGCCTCAAGCAAGCTCGTCTGCTCACCAAGATAAAAAGGATGAAGTGGGCATCCGGCAGAAAGAGCGAGTATTCATGAAGTAGGTGAAAGAGATCATGGAGATGGCGAGGTTCAGGAACCTGAAGCTGGTGGACAAAAAGGTCGTCCTCAAGTGCACCAGGAACATTTTGCGCTGTACAAACAGTGGATGCAAGGCCAACTTCTGGAACAGGGACGTCAACGCAGCGAGGAACATGCTGGATCTGCTCAAGAGCAGACTGAAAGGGAAGCACAGAGCGAGACGGCTGCGAGCATTTCGGCGAGGTCAGTAGCGCAAGAAACGTAGACAGAAAAAAATGGCTGGAAAGACTCGCAGCATACGTGTTGCGAATGTGTAGCCAGCCACATCCATATATCCAGGCATAGGGACCAGTAGGACATTCTCAGTGCTATCAGTAATATGGTATAGGTGAAAGTGCCCTTTGATCCAAGTGGTGTTGATGGAATTCGATTGGCAGTATTTTGTCCATAATTCGTACTTACAGAGAGAAAAAACCTTGTCGTGAATAATATGTGTGACACATCAGACTACCTATTATTTTCAGAGGCAGTACCCTTTTTCTGAGTTTTAGTTGTGAAAATGAAGAAATTCTTTAGTCGCGCTCCGATCCATTCGGCGGCTCTTCAGACGTCCCTAGAGCTTCTCCGTCGCCTTCTGTGACTGCTTCCTTGCTACTGAGCCCTGCCACAGCCTCTACCTCTTCAGAATACTCTATGGATTTCCTCAACGAGTCGCAGAAGCGCGGTGTCGCGGGACTCTGCGCCTGCCTCCTCCCCGGGGTCACGGATGGCTCAATTGGGCTCAATTGGTCCAAAATTTCCTCAAATTGCTCATTGAAAACTTTGTGGTGTTATCAAATGCCCAAACGGAGGCATATTTACCCATTTTGACTTCAAGACGTTCCAGCTTGGTCGAAAAAGAACACCAACCTTCAACGGCGACTGTGGCGGAACTGGACCCAGCCCCATTCCTGGCATTGGTTGTGCCTGATAGAGAAGCTATCGGAGGGTTCAAGCGCTGGACGAAAAAATTCAAGCACAAGCCCAAGCCTGGCAATAGTACTGGAATTTTTGAATCCTCGGAATTATTGTCAGTGGAGGTTTTCAGACTGGAAATTGTCAAGAGATTACTGTGGTTCATCGTCAAAAGTGTGGGTTACGATGCCCGTGCCCGCACCCTATTGAGACGGCTGGTGGTGGCTATGGAGCTGGATTGGAGGGCGGTGACTCGGGAGGAGGTTGAAATCGGCCAAACGCTGTATGCCGAAGCGACGGCCATGCCCCTGGATAAAGTGGCGGCTAAACCTAAAATTTGGGATATGAAGAGGAATGCAACGATCGGTGCTGCTGCGGTAGCAGGTGGAGCGTTGCTGGCAGTGACGGGAGGTTTGGCAGCACCCGCGATCGCTGCCAGTTTGACGGCGTTGGGGGGAGCAGGTATCACCATTGGCGCCGCGGTGGGGTCTGCTGCAGGTGTCACTGCTACGACAGTGCTGTTTGGTACTGCGGGAGCAGGAGTTGTCGGGATGAAGGCAGATACCAGGACTCGAGGTGTGCACGAATTCAACTTTGATTTAGTCTCGGCCGGAGACGGGATGAACGTGTACATCTGTGTGTCCGGGTGGCTTGACGATGATGACCCGCCTGCAAGAGGGTTCCGGCGAGCCTGGGGTGATAGTCGCGAATATTTGCGCGCATTTTACCGACAACAGAACCCTGAAAAGGTGGACCAAGTGGACCAGGTCATGGATCGCTATAAGGGCCGTGAGGACGAGTTTTTCGCAATCTTGCGGCGCACGTACAATATCGAGGCGGGGAGTCCAGAGAACGACCCACTTGGTATTGCAGACCTATCTCGAATTGCAATGGCTGACTCAGATACACGCTTTAGTGACTTGACCAGTTTAAACAGCGATTCGAACGCCATTTCGAGCAGCTCCACAACCACTACTACGAGTAGCGTCAGCAGCTCTGTGTGGGAGCTAGGAACAAAGCACGAACCGCTACGAGCATGGCGTTGGAAGGACCGCTTTCCCCAAGGTGATCAGTATTGTCTCATGTGGGAGGAAGCGACTCTGCGGCGCTTCGGCAAGTCCATGCGTTCATTTGCGGCGGAGCAGGTCTCAAACTATGCAACGACGGAGCTTGTCAAGTACACTGCGCTGGCAGCTTTATTCGCCGCGGTTGCCATTCCGCGAGTGATCCTTCGGTTGACTGATATCATCGATAATGCCTGGACGATAACGATGAACAATGCAGATATATCAGGGAAACTACTGGCAGGTGCACTACGTCAGCGTGAGCAGGGCCTACGTCCTGTTACCTTGGTTGGATACGGCATGGGTGCTAGGTTGATATTCTCCTGCTTAAAGGAGCTGGCGAATAGTGAATCGCAGGATGAATCGTGCGGAATTGTCGAAAATGCTGTTTTACTTGGGTCACCCGTTCCCATGGCCCGTGCTGATTGGATTAACGCACGCCGTATGGTCTCTGGGAGGCTCATCAACGGATACTCGGAGAAAGATTGGATGTTGGGCGTCATGTACCGCTACCAGGGCTGGGCGCTAAACTCTGCTGGTATTGCTCCCATCGATATCGCCGGTGTGGAGAATGTGGACCTGTCAGAAATCATTGGCGGCCATCTTGAATACAAGAGCAAGATTGGGGCTATCATGGATTTGCTGCAGCTGGAGGTCTAGATGCACAATGCAGTCGACGCGGTGCACTGTTGCGGAGACGGGATGCATGCTTCGCCGCAAAGGACATTTAAATTGACGCTACTTAATGGGCTATGCAGTCAAGATCGATAACGCTGTGACAAACTATGAATTAATTCTTGGGTTGGTGGCGTGTTGGACTCGTTGTATTTCACTCTAACATTTAACATGTGCTAGTCGTATCGGGAAGACTAATTTGCCATTTTCTTACGCTGCTACCACTTGTCTTTCGTTTGTAGACTTCTTTGAGCAAACTTCCGGATGTGGCTGTGCATGTCATCCTCCTTTTTCTTGGCGTAATTGATTTGCTTTATAAGTGCCGAAGCCTTCCGTCGGTAGAAATTGACCTGGTCCAGAGCTTGCAGTGTTTGCTCTGGTTGGATACGTCCCGACTTCATACGTGTCGGAAGCATTGGTTGCTTGTTTCTCTTAGAGTCATCTCTCCCCGCCGTGTAGGCAATCGGAGGCGGATGGATAAATGTTGTTGAAGGTAAAGAGGCGAGGCATACATTGACCACGGATGGCCTCAAACTCGTCGAGTCAACTACCACACTGAAGCAACCAGGGGCGATAGGGCCAACTTCAATGGAGGATAGGGGGTACTCGTTCGTCGACTAACGCTGGCAACCGAGCGAATGAGGAGGTTATCACGCTGGATGCCAGATGTATAGCGACGCAAGACGCTGCCTTTGCGGGTAAAGAGTCGAGTGATGTAGCTCAAGTGCATGACTGCCAGGGACAAGTCGTTGCTCTCCACTGCTATCGTGCCGCAAATGAATTCGATGCGGCTACGTAGCAGTATTATGTCCAACTCGGAGAGATCGCGAATGCGATAGTGTGTGCCAGGATCCTGGTCGAGGTGTGCATGCAGTCTTCAGCGAAACCCAACTCTTTCGCTTCCAAGGCACCTTCCGCACCTAGGAAGTAAGCTTCCAGTGCATCTCTTGGATTGTCCGACTGGGACAGATGATAACCTAGCAAAGCGTACTGCTGGTATGGCAATGGCCGAGTGGCTCTTGTACTGTCAGTCATGGTCACCGTATTTGCAGTAGAAGACGCGGAGTTGATTGGAGTGAGGGAAGGTGGATCGTGAACAGGTTTGAAGGTTACACTTCTGAGCCACTCGGCATACAATCCATGAAGTACTTTTCGTTGGGATGGCAGCATGGTGTCGTACACAACGAGTCGCATCTCCTCGGAGTTGAAGAAATAGAGCTTGTTTTGAGCATCTATCGTCAGCAGCGCTTTTCGCTAGGCGCTAGACTCATCCGGACTTGACGAAGAAGCGAGATCTCAGACGTTGGCCGTGGAGGCTTAAGCCTAATGCTGTTTATCTCCCCACTGGCGCTGGCGTCTTGGTCAGATAATGACAAAAGCGTTAGAACACCATTAATCATCCGCTCCTCGCTCGGCTGTGGGTTGATGCTAAGCAACTTCAGGGCTGCTTGTGCAAGAGCATCGAGCGAATCAACAATCGACATTACTCGTGCGCGAATATGCTGCGGGATCATCGTGTCCATTTCGTCCAGGTTCTTCAAAATCACGATGTTGCTGTGCTCAGGCTCAATGCAAATGTACTTGGACTCCAGCATGGAGTTTAAAAGCTTGATGAGCGCCGCTGGGTTTCCTTCCGTTCGCTCAAACACAAAGTCCAGTACTTGCGTGTCCATAATGGTGATGTGGTAGTACTGGCACAAGAAGAGACTTGTGGCTTGGTAAGAAAAGCAGCTCATCTGGTGTGTTGTCACACTCGGAAGACTCATTACAAGAGCGAGAAGCATGGATCTGGCACTCGCACTATGCTTGGACATTCCTCGCACTGCAAGCAAGAAATAGACATTTGGCAGCTCTTCCAGCACTTTGAGCACAAGGTTTAAGCTTCGATTGTCCATCCACTGGGCATCATCAAACACCAACATGATAGGCTTCACGGCGCTTACGACAGTCATCATGGAGAGAAGAACGTGCCGAAGAGCCTTCAGATTTCCTTCGGGTTTTCGACCGCCATAGAACCTTTTTTTGTCATCATCGTGCGGAAACCAGTTGCGCAGCAAATAGAGCGTCGATTTAGAGACTTGTTGATGGAGTACCAAGTAGTCGAGTACTGAAATGCGCTGAGGTGTGGATTCCAACTTATCTTTCTGCCGCCGTTTGTCATCATCGTCGTCATCGTCGTCATCGCCGTCATCGTCATCATCGTCGTCGTCGTCCGAGCTGGAATTTCTATCGGAATTCATTTCATTTTCAAGATCACCTTTGGCTTCGTCATGAGTTGTCAGTGTGCTCGTTCGTGATGGCCGTCCTTGTTGGCTTGGTCGATGTCCAGTTAAACTATTGCTTCTGGCCAAGTCGATGATCGCGCTGATTCCTGGATCCATCAAGCTGCTGAAAGATGTGCGTTTAGCCAGTGCGGCATCGATGCTTTTCAACGACATTTTGTGCGGCGTGATGTTTACCATGACGGTAGCCAGATTCCTGGCAATATCTCGCCATGCATGGAAATCAACAGCAGTGTCCATGCTATCGCCACTACCCTTAAAGCATTGTACCGACTGGCGCTGAATGACATGGTTTAGCAACATGGTTTTGCCAGTTCCGCTGTCACCACAAACAAGTAAGCCACGAGCATCGCTTCTCTCAGAATCTCCATTTTTTGTTGGCGATGCAAAGAGCGGCACAGCATCCAGGATATCACTGGAGCCGTAAGGAGCTGGCCATGTTATCTCCGCCATCGCTGAAATAGACTTGTCGATTGTCATTGGAAGACGTTGGACAGGAAATACTTGAATCCGCTCGGCCTTTCCTTTCACAGTCATCTCAATCGTGTCGCGAAAATTCACCGAGTCTTTGGTCTCTTTATGAGTGCGGTCGTCGCAGAAAATCTCCCCGACCGGAGCTGCTGCCATTAGCCGTGCAGCCAAGTTGATTGAATCTCCCACCACGGCATACTCAGCTCGAGCGCTACTTCCAACCGAGCCACAAAATGCTGAGCCAGTCGTCACACTTGAAAATGAAGGACATATTCAAGGAACTCCGTGAGTCCCCATTCAAAAGACACAAACAGTGAACGACAGGTACTTACCCGATGGAGGCCCTGATGCCACTTTCGAGGACGTAACACGCAAATTTGACGCCACGGAAAGCTGAGCACACACAAAATTGTCAGGTCATTGATTAACTTGGAAGTTCCCCCCTCGGTTAAGCGCTTACCATTGTTCTCGTGAAAGAATGGCGGTAGCCCAATGGCAACAATAGCAATTGCTCCTTTATCATCGATCACAAACTGGCGTAGGGTTCCTTGGGCTTTGTACGCACACTCTTGGATGGTGCACAATGTCTGGTGGATCACCTGCAACTGGGTTTGAGCATTTTTGATGTCCACGACACCCTCAAGTTTGACGAAAGCGACCGTGATATTCAGTCGACACGGAGTAAGCGTGAGGCCCTTTGCAAGTGAGATGCAATCGCTCCAGGCACGTAACATCTGAGGCATCCAAGCAATTCAGCGCTACCTTCACGTACTATAGGAGAAGATTTATTCCGTTCCTCTGTCACAGTAGGATTGCTTGTGTCTCCTTTGGGTATTTCTTGAACAAGATAATTCCCGCTGCGGTGGCTCCTCACAACCAGCTCGGGCAGATTCTCAAGCCTCTCTTCCAAAGCCTCATAGGATTCAGGTGACAGCGCAAGCTGACCTTTTTGAGCGTTCTCCTCGGCAAAACTCATTTGACGGTTAGCATCGCCGCTCAGATAAAATTCCCAGCGGTTGAGTACTCCGCCAACATGATTTCCTGTAACTTTGCTTACACCAATGCCCACGTGCATGCCGAGCAGCGTTAGATGTGTGTCTTCGTTTTCGTGTTGGGTACTGGCCGCTACAGCTACCCCTAGTGCTCGTAAAGCCTCAATTGCGCAGCAAACAGCGCGATAAACAAGCTCCCTGGTGGTGTGACCTTATTTTGTGTAGCTTCTGTCTCCCACATCACGATGAGAGCGTCGCCTGCAAACTTGATGATGTCGCCGCCGTGCTTAATGATCACGTCGATCACAGGCTCAAGACTCTTGTTGAGCGTCGTAGTCAATGTCTCAACGGCAATTCCTTGTGATGCAGCCGCGGATTTAGGTCCGTGCATGAAACTCATGCTGGAAGACAAAGAACTTGTCCGTCGCTGCCGCATGATATCACTAGGAAGAGGATCTTTTCGTCCTCAAGCGTGCTGTCTTCGTCTTCGAGCTTGTTGGATATTTGCCGAGGTGATGCATCGCGTCTGGTTAATGAATTGAGGTTCCTGGTGCTTCCTAGGCTGACAAGAACGGCAGCGGTTGTGATATTCGCGACTTTGGTTTTGACGGGCTGGGTAAAAACTGTTGCTACTAGTGCGAGTAGCACCACTCGTGGGTGGGGGCTTTGGTTTGTAGATTGGGTTATTGCTGCTGCAGAGGGTGACGAGGGCGAGGCCACCGTGCTGTTGTTGTTGTTCACATTTCCATTCGTGGTCTTGCCGCCCTCTTTGCTTCGTCGCCGTTCATCTTCGCTAAGTCTGCTCCCAAGAGACGAAAACCCAGATATGTCAAAAAGAGCCACAGCAGCGAGGAACGAACTGCTCTCAGGTCCAAGTGGACGCTCAGCTTTGTTGAAGAATCGGGCCACGACGATCTGGGGGAGATGCCTCAGGAGAACCGTCAGCTCACTGCCGCCCGAATTTGGCATGTTTTTGTGTTTTTTCAACTGTTCAGGGTGATAGTATCAATACCCTAGGCAGCACTGCAGAGGCTCAGTTGTTCACCAATCTTAATACAGCGCGACCAAGCTTCTCCTTGCGGGTTAAGCGTGATGTGAACGTCTTGTCGATGGTACCAGTAGTTTTGGGACTAAAATTACCTAATCGATACAATGAGGACGAGGAAGGAAACGCCAGCAGAATCTATTAGAGCGTTTGTAGACAGCAGTACACAATACGATAGAATCAAGCCTTTGTTTGTTGTCATCCCTTCGCAAATCTTACCTGTTGACGCTAAAATGTTGTCATCCAGAAGCGCAAACGATATCTTCAACGTGATGCTGCTTACTAGTGTAGCCATGTGTCACGGGATCCGCTAATAAGGACCAGAAAATGGACAAAACGTTTTGAGACTTTGACTTGACCAACATGCCGCTTGTAGTGATCTGTGGCCTTCCAGCGGTTGGCAAGACAACAGCGGCCACTGCGTTGGCTGATCACTTACAACGTCAATTGCCAGATGAGAAGATCGTATGCATTTCACCTGCCACCGTCAACATTGACAAAGCGTTGGGTTATACTGGTACAAGTTCGCCTTGACATTGGCTGGCTGGCAATGCTCGACTCGTAGTGTCTTGTACTAACGCTTTGTTGTGTGTGTTGTTTGGCAGACAGTCGAACGGAGAAAATGACTCGCAGTGCACTGAAAGCGGCAGTGGAGAAGGCGGTGAACTCTAACACGATTGTCCTGCTGGATGCTCTCAACTATACCAAGGGGAGCGGTATGAGCTCTTTTGCAAGGCAAAGGCGGAGAGCACGACGTACTGTGTGGTATGTAGGAAGATACTAATGCATTTCGACTATGTGATTGCTAATGAGTTTTATGGACTGGTAGATATACGTGGACACGCCCGTGGAGACTGCCTTGCAACGCAACGCAGCGCGTGAAGACCAGATCGACCCCAAACTGTACGTGTTGATATATTTGACTCGGTTGGTGTGCAATTTGTATCTGAAGAGAGGGTTATGTTGAAATAGACTTGAGGAGCTTGCAGGTCGTTTTGAGGTGCCAATGGAAAAGAACCGGTGGGACAGTCCGCTATTCCGCCTGACACCAGACGACTTCACTGCTGATGGTGCTGGTTTGCCACTGGACGCCATCACCGACGCTATTCGCTTCGGAAAGACTGTCAAAGCTGGTCTTGCTACGAAAGCTACGCCTGTTGCTGAGACAAGTTTTCTACAAGCTTTGGACGAGACCACGAATGCTATTGTAGAAGCGCTATTGACACATCAGCGCGATGCTGGAGTGGCGGACGGCTTGCGTATCACCCCGCACGCCCTTAACAGCGAAATCATGCTCACTCGCCCGTTGTCCACAGCTGAGGCTCGTCGCCACCGTCGTCAGTACATCAAGATCACACGTTTGCGTCCTTGCGCCGTTGCTGCTATTGGAGATCTCTTTGTTGAATACCTCAATCAGCAGGCGTAGGCAGCACTAAAACAGGCACAACAAAAACGGATCGTTGAGTAGAAGATGAATATTCAAGAGTTCTAGTTGTAGGGTCTGTCATTCACTTCTCTCTAACTCCATATAGTCGTGGTGCTCAACAAGTCGTGTAAGTCGGGCTAGCTCACACGACAACGTTCCCATGAACAGCAATTGACACACAACAGCAACAGCTTCGAAGCTTCTTGTACCGCAGTAAAGCCCAATGGGTTGGGCCACACACCGTTCGCGCACAAGAAAAGAGTCCAACTAAGCAACACACACGAAACCTTGTCAGCAAAACCGTAACAAACCCAGTAGATCAAAACACAATACTTACACAGGAACGTGGACGCGAGGCCAATGTAGAGAAACAACCGCCCCAGAGTGTAGGCTGTAGTGACGTCCAGTCGTCTCCATCGTCGCAATGACATCCAGAACGCACGTCGACGTAGTGTATCCAGCAGACCCACTCCAGACCTGCCACTTGATCTCCCATCTACTTTGTCTACATGCAAGATGCTCGTGCGTGCTACGTGTATAGCGATCATCATTGTCCACGATGATATAAAGAACACAATGGTGAAGTTGACATGTGCGTCATGATGCCTACGCATATCCATCACTGCCAGTCCGAAGAGCGAGATAGCAGATATGGTTCCAGGCACCAGACACGCATAGCTCACGACCAAGTGCTTGGTCGTTCTACCATCTTCAGTCTCTTCTTCACTGCCTTCAGGCACCTGCTTCTGTGGTCTCATGCGCAGTTGCAAGTACCAGAAGAAGAGCGAGACCGATACAAAGATGAAGATTGCAGTGAGGGACATGCCGCCTGCAAAGATGAGACCTTCAGGCTTGAAGGTCGCAGCATACGACAGTGTGGGGAAGTTCTCGGAGCAGCTGAAATGGTGGACACAAGCCAGGAATTCCGTCCCCAACATGGTACAGATACCGGTAAAGGGGATGAGACAGGCGATGTAGCCCACATTATCTGTGCGCGCCATGTCCCCCAATGTCCCCAAGAAGTCTTCCGTTATAGTCTGCTGCTTACTGGGGTCGATATTATTTCGTTGGTTCCTTGTTCGACGGTAATACAGTTCTGCAGGACGTCCACTTTCGTTGGATGAAAAATGGTCCTTTTCGTCCTCTTCGGAAGACGAAGTGGAATCCAATTCGAACTCGAAAGCGTCCTCTTGATCACTTGATAATAGGTTGGAGGACAGGTCCGAAAAAGATGCGTCGGGGAGGACACTTCGGAGTCGGAGTCTGAGTCGGCGTCAGAGTCTGAGCTGGCCAAGTCAGAGCTGCCGGAGTCGAAGCGGAGTTGGAGCTGGCGCTGTCGGAGTCGCTCTCAGAGCTGTACTTCAGAGTGTACCCTTCTTCTGGGGTACGTGGCTGGAGCAGGTTACGCTGATCGAGAGGGATGGGCATCACAGTAGCCATCACTTCAATATCAACCTCCACAAGATAGCACTGCTGCTAGAGACTGATAGGAGATAAGCAAGTGTTCATGACACTTACACGAGTGTAATTGAGGGCATACTCCACCATAAATAGTCGGCATGGCGACCTGCAGTGCGATTGCCATGCGCAAGACGAAGGCGGTTACCCTGTGGGTACCCCTCGTTGCTTACATTTTTCAAGATCAATAAAATGTTTTTTTGTCAGGACGCGAAACGACGCGAACGTTGTTGCTGTATCATCTTGCCAAAGTCAAGCATGATCATCCCCACACGCTTCGGACTCAAGTACACGCCGATCCCAACACTCGCTCTGGAATATGAAGATGATCTGAAGAATGTTGTGGATGCAACAGAGGAGAACCCTGCCTCTTTGTACATCTACCGAGATGGGAAGACACTGTCGCCACCAGAGCCCACTCGGAAGCTGCATGTCGTAGAGCTCCCAATGCTCAATCGGATGTCCGAGACACAGCAGGTCATGCGGCAACTGCAGCAGGATAACGGACGCTTCTTGGCGTCTGAAGTCGTGAGTGAAGTCCAACTCAAGCGTCTACTTGACCGACTCGTGCAAAACCTACCGGATCCTGCACCGACGTCGAGTTCGAACGAACAAGAAGCTGTCTTCAGATCTTCTCAAGAGGATGCATGTGGACCGAATGACGATGATGCCTCTGGAAGTGAGCTTGAGGAGAGTGCGATGGAGGAGTCTGTGATGGAGGAGTCTGCAGCCGAAGCTTCACGGTCGGAAGAACAGTCTCAGAATCTACCCACTCCAGAAGTGAACCACAATCGAGGCACATTCCTACCACAAGAGACAAGTGATCAAGAAGACGCAGTGGTAAATGCAGACACTACAGTCAGTAAACCCGATAACGGACTTGAGCGATCCCATGATAGCCATACAGAAACCCACGATGCCCTATCGAGGGAGGAACATGAGAAGGAAGTTGAGGAGGATGCTAAGAAAACAAAGGCATTGCGAAGCGAATCGGATGTTAGTGAAGAGGAGGTGGGGTCTGAGGAGTTAGAATACTTTTCAGAAGACGGTAGCGATGAGGATTCGTTCTAACAGCTCAATACTTACAAAATGATGACAGCTATGATTCTTCCCTTTGCAATTGCTCAAACAGAGACTTGATTTGCCGCAGGTTTTCTTTCTTTGCCTGCCGCTCACGATCAATCTACAGAACAAGCGATCACTTGAGATGACAAGCCCCAATATATCCTAGCAAGCATAAATGTTTACCTGTGCGAGCATAATCCGCATGTCTCGATCGTTTTGTGCGTTTCTCCGACGCTCTTGATCGACTGTCAAACGCAACTTCGTATTTTGAGATGCAATGTCTTTCATTTCGGACGCAAGCACCTCGTACTTGCGCATCATTTCGCTGCGTTCAGCTTCCCACTCAAGAATGTAGTGCTCCCGCCCTTCTTCAGCTCCTGCCCGGACACGTTCGATCTCTTCGCGGTGCTGTTCAATATGTTTTTGAATACGCTTTTGGAACAACCCGTCTTGGTTTTCGAAAGCAGTCCGCATACGTTGCATTTCCTGGTCAAGAAACTCCAGCGCCGACACCTTTTGTTTCAGCTCTGCACGAAGCAAACTCAGCTGCTTTTCCTTCTCTGGTGCATCTTGTTCTAATGAAGCAAGTTTGTTACACAGAGTCTCGTTCTTCACTTCCTCTTCAGCGCATTTTTGAAGATTTTCGTCCAGCGCAGCTTCCAAGTCCTCAATTTGCGTCTGGAATTCTGTCATTTCGTCGTTGAATTGCTCTTCAACGTGCCGTCGCTCACTTTGCACCTCCTTAATCTGACGTAGCTGATCAGCAAGCATGACATCTTTTACCTTCAGAGCAGCACGCAAATCGTCCTCTAGTTTTTCCATTCTTCTTGTTGCTCCTCAAACTGTTGAGCTTCATGTTGTAGACGGTCGTTTTCAGCTTTTTCTCATCTAGCTCTGCCCTCAGCATAGCAGCTTGGGCATTTTTCTTCTGCTCGTCAGCTAGCTGCTCTCAAGCTCTCGGAATCTCTCCCTCTCCGATCGAATTTTCGCCTTGAATGCATCAGATCTCTTCGTATCCTCTACAAAAAGCTTCTTCTTATCGTCTGCCAGGATAGCCTGAAGCTTCTCAACCTCCGCTTTAGCATTAGCCTCGCGTTGAAGGCTAACTTTATATGCTTCACGAACGCGGTTCATCTCCTTCAAACGTTCTTGGTTCTTGCGCTGCAATACTTGAAGCTTTTGAGCAGATTGCTGATGTTCCTTGCGGAACTCCATTTCCACCTGGATGATAGACGCTTGAAGCTGCCGTTCATACAGATCCTGTTGCTGCTGCTGTAGCTTATCTTGCCGCTCGCTGTCTTTGACGTGCTGCATTCTCAGCGCCTCGAGCTCATCTTGCCGCGCAACCAGATTCTTTTTCAGTTGCTGCACTGCTTCATCTTTCTCGATGCACTTATTGTAGACGGCTTCAACGTTCGCTTTCAGCTCGATTATTTGCTTCTCCAGCTGTGTATTTCGTCTTTCGGCCTGCTCCACTCGGTCTTTGTGATACCTGGCTTCGCTCGAGAGTTGAAAGGCAACTGCGTCGTGGGTCTTACGAGCGAGCTCCAGCTCCTTTGATGTTTCATCAGCCTTACTTATCCATGTCTCGAGTTCAATAGATCTCTTCTGCAAAGAGTCTTCAGCTTCACTCAGCCTCCGAGCAGAATCAGCTTCCAGCTCAGCCAGTTTACTCTCCAGTTCTCTCTTTTGCGTATCGAGTTCTTTCACCTCCTGCTGGTGCGACAGCTTTATAGTTGCTAGAGTAGCATCCCATTCGTCATGGCGTTCGTTTTGTGACTGCTGGATGGCACTGGCCGATTCACTAGACGCAGCCGTCACAGCAGATTGATCTTTTTCTTTTTGCAATAGGTGATTTGAAATTTCGAGCACAGTAGCTTCCGCTTTCGTTGCTCGCGATTGAGTAACATCTAACTCCTCTTGGAGAATGATAATCCGAGTTTTGAAGTCCTTCTCCTTAACGAAAAACTCGTTTTCTTTTGAGAGGAACATTTTCTCTTTTCAAGAAACTCGGTCTCTCTTTGCACCATAATCTGCTCGCGCCGCAAAATGTCCTTCTCCAGATCCACCTCGGTGTTTGTGCCGCAGTCTTTCAAAATGACTCGATGGGTCGCATGCAGCTTCAACACATCTGCCTCACAAATAAGAGGAGGTGGTGGGGTGGCGGCGAATTATGTGGGGACGGAATAGGCACATCTTCTTTTTTCTCCATAACACCAAGCCCATGGTGTTTTCGGCCTTGATAGTCCATGGGCGTGGCAATCTTAATCCTAGGAGATTGCTCACGAAATATCTGTCCCCCACCCCGTACTCTGTACTGTACAGGTGTTGCTGGCCCTTGATTCATAACACGTGGACTCCTTCCAGGTTGCAGCTCGGTGCGTTTATTCTCCACGATTCGGCGCATCAGCGACCGATATTTCGGCATATGAAGACTGCCCATTTCTTTCAGAAACTCCACCTCTTCTTCATCAAGTAGCGCCAACTTCGGCAACATCTAGGATGTCAGCAAAAGAAACAATAGAGCATTTGAGATGGTTAGCAAGATTGACAACATCCTCAAGGAACACATCCTGGCCATCTTTAACCTTAATTATGACGTGCTGGTAGTCGCCAAGATCGCAGATCGGGTTTGCTTGGCCACCATCAGCGGCTTGAAGCCGTAAATGAGACAGCCGCTAGAGAAATGAATCCACACAACTATCACCAGTCATTTGGTTGCCTTCATTATCAACAATTTGCGTCTGAAACAACCTTCAGACGTTGCAACGAAAGCACATCGTTGAATTCTGCAATCTCGTTCCCTCGAAGGTCCATGTATCGTAATTTTGGGAACTTCACAGGACGCATCAATCCTTCCAGGCACTGCAAACTAGCGTCACAACAGTATATCCACATTTCGATAAGTCCTGCCGCATTATTACGGAGCCGAGATCTATCCAACCAACCAGTTATGAGCCATGGACAGCTCTTCCAGCTGTGGCAATTGTGGGAATCCAAGCGTGGACGAAATGCTGAGCAATCATCATCCAGACATAAGGTCAGAGCTTTTTAGTCCAAGCGACAACCAGACAGAAGAGTCTGAAGATACCACGAAAGAACCTGTTGGCTGACAGATCCAGCACTCGGAGGTGGACCAGCGGCTGTAGCGCATGGGACACGATCTCCTGCTCTCCAGAACATTAATACTACTGCAGTGCATTATCTATTGCACAGCACTTCAGTATAGCCCACCCACCTCGATATAATTGCTTGACAGACATAGCTCCACAAGTCTACATCATAGGCATATCACAACTCATTATTGTGTCTAAATACTCACGCAATTGATCAATATTGTACCCAGTGAAGGATTCTAATCCGTCCATCGTCTGGATGTTGTTCCCGTGGAGATTTATCTGCTCCGTGAGCTCATCGCGCTCGTCATCGTTCACCTGGCGTTATTGGGAGTTTATAAGTGACTGAGAAAACTTAAGAGAAGGAGGAGGACACGTACGAGGTCGTCGATGAAGTCCAGGCCAGAGTTGACTTGGCTGATGACGATGGGGCCGCGCACAAGGCCAACGTCGTTGTCGTCTGGAGCTGGTGGCGGCGCTTCCATTGCAGTTTTTGAAAATGGCGCGATGCAGGTGGTCGAGTTTTGATAAAGTTGACGTTATACATGAAAGTATTACATATTCTGATTAGGTTTCGTTTTGAATAAGTATATGGTCTGCAAAGAAGATCGACACAGTGCAGGCCTTGCCTTATCCCCTGACGCACGAATGCGTGGCGTCGATCTAAAGAGCTCGTATAGGCTACAGAGTTGCTATGATAGCAACGCTTAGCTCAGCACTCAAGCATAGCCTGCCACCGGCACTAGGATGCGACTGTAACTATTTTTCGATGATCCGAGTGGTGCCACGAAGTATCTTCAACCTTGCCACGATCTTCGGTCATTATAAAAGTCAAGTCAGTGGCCGTAGCCAACGGCGCTCCAAATAGCTCGTAAAATCACTACAAATACCATTCTTGTCGGATGTCGATACCCGGATCAATCCCATGCCAACGGCGAGCAGATTGCATCTGTTTACTATCTCGTCTGTAGTTACATGCGGGAGGTTCGTTTTGGCGGTGCATTGCTCGGCTAACATTGCATGTCATTAGTGTACATCTGCCGCCCGCGGGAGAATGTAAAGAGACGCAGGGGCTCGATGAGGAATCTTTGCCGTTCGTTAGTCCTGCTTTAAGAAATGTGTGACAAAATCCTTTCAAATTTCCGCATTAAACCCAAGGCATACAAACTCCCATACAAAAAATGTCACGCCTCCCAACATGCATGTTTCGAAAGCGATGCAAAATTACTATGACAGCAACGCTCATGGCCTTCAGCTGTGTCTTGAATTCAGCTACATGGCGAACCTCTATCAGTGAACACCCAAGTTCGTATGAGACTCATACGAAAACCGCGTCGCCACGCTCGACATAAGTCCCTTGAAGCTGGAGACTGGCTTCAAAGAAAGTCGCACGCCGAAAAAAACGTGAGAAATGTCAAAACACGGTGACAGGCAGACATCCTTGCTGGCAGCAACGCTCGAGAACTCCACCAATTTTCGCGCTATGAGCGAATTGCTACAAGGACTGCTATTACTGACTGCAGTTTGCGGAATCACCTGCGAAAACAGCTCAGCTCCTCCTCACTTAACTCAGGAGGAAAATTGTGTTGTAACGGGATTTCCGCGGATTTCACCTGGAATTGACACGGGCCCGCGAAACCTCCATGATCGTATTGTTTCCCTGTATAATTTGATTAAACGGACAGATGTGGCACCGCCACGCCCTGTCGCTCACGACCGGCTGTCGCGGGATCCACCTGATGCTGGCTTTCTTCAACACCAGGTGCTGCTTGACCAAGCTTTTTGCTATCTCATTCACCGTTTTGTATCACAACAAACACGACACTGCCGACCGCTTAACCAAAGCTTTGCTTAGGAACCATTAACACCACAGGCGATACCAGATCACACAAGAAACACCCAGACACAAACCACAACAACACAACTCCTTCACGCACGATACACCAAGTCGCCAATCACAAACACATTCCAAGACTCAACTACACACAACATGCGACTTATCCGAGAAGCTCAACGCCTAGAATGCGAAACCCAAAGACGCCAGTCGCGACGTTCACACCTCAAAAAATGGCTGGACCTGAGCCACAGCGACGATGAACCGACGCCGGAGGACCAGAAACAGCAGAATGAGGACGGCACGACGTCTCCGTTCCGCATTTCAATCACTCGTCGAGTCCCTCCGTGACTCCCTCCTTCTAGCTTAAAGAAATCTCCATCAGCACTCGCAGTCAAATGGACTTCGTACATTGAAGCCATGGGGCTCAAAGACAACAGCGGTAAGCGACGCCACGTGCGTTTCTCAGACAATGAGGCAGAACTGGGCCAAGAGTTCGACCGACCGGTCTGTACTGAAGAAGAGAAGGCCAACTATCACTACTCAGCTCACGAGCTGGGCGAGATGGAGACGGTTGCCAAGCAGGTGGTGAAGGAATCGCGCTTTGCAGGACAGCCAGAGAACACCATTTTGGAGCAAGGTTTCCTCAGTCTACCAGTTAATACGCCGTTTTTCCAGAACCGACGGTACTACTGCCTACTACGAGGCCACCGCCTCTGTATGTACAATTCAGCTGCTCATGCGGCCAAGAACTCGGGGCTGAAGGCAGAACTGACGGTCTTGAGGGTTCAAGACTGCCAGAAATTGTCCATGCAGAAGAAAATTTCGATCTTTGGCGCCACGTTACCCACGCAGATTGGCCTGATGTTTTATGTCATCAAAGCTAACGGGGAGCGTGTAATACTCACAGCTGACACCAAGAGCTCCAAGCGGAACTGGGTGCACTCCCTCACGCGAGTGACGTACGTGGGGAAGGCGAGAGCTGCACGACCACGCCACCGCAGCGGTCGAGATCCAGCTCAACACCCACGCTGCCTACGTGTTTATTACCCACAGTGCATGAAGTGGCTGAAGAGGAATTGCGCGAGGAGAGAGTATCGTTCGGATGCCTGGACACGGACAGAAGGAACAGCTGTGCAGCTGTCTGTGGGTGAGTAGCTCCGAAGAGAAGGAGGTTACATACCAGAATTCACTGCCCACAGACAGGTAGTATCCATATCCATTAGAGTTATTACCCCCAGTTTGAACTATTTGTTGGGGAGATGCCACGAAAAACAAGTAAATGAATAAATGTACGTCAACTTGATGGTCAAGCGCTTCACTGTTACGAGCACACTTGTCGTTCGGCACTATAAGGTCTCGATGTATCAAGTCAAACATAGATTTATAATATTAGAGGATGCATACAGTACTTCAGAAACATTCTTCTCACAACTTGTGTGGACGCAGTGCAGTGTGACGTATCGACCGCATCTGTCGTCAAACAGGTCCGTCCCGCCACTGAGAGGTGCTCGAAGGAGCGAGTGTGATCATGCATCGACGCCGTCGCAGCACCAAGAACGTGCAGACGACGCGCTTCAGCCTGCTTCTGCTGGAGGATGGCGAGTATTTCCTCGATGTACAGTAACGACTCTCTAAAGTGATATATTTTTAATTTTTAATTACAAGTTGAAGATTGCGTTCGAATTCGAATGCGCCACTAACGCTGTCAATGATTGGCATTCATATATGAGCAGGACCATAGCGCGTGCCGATACTTGGAGGCAACAGCTACGACTCACCGCAAAGTGCCTGGCAGAATTAAAGTTTGCACTCGCGGACTGTTTTCGTGCCTCAAGATCTGCAATTGCCGATCTTACGGTTCCCGTTCCGCTGTATGGCGGCTGAACCTATGGCTGAGTGCTTCGTGAACTCATCAACAACCTCCGATGGTTTTGGTAGTGAAGTTTCAGACGCGCCGGTCGTGTACTTGACATTCCAGACCCAACTGGTCATTGAGATGCGTGAACGAGGCATCGACCACCCCTATGTGTACAAGGACACAGCAAATGGGGTTGAAATTGCTGATAGCAATGGCGGTCGGAGTAGCAGCAATAGCAGTTTGAATGGGGAGGTGCCGGCCAAGTACATTTTCACACTGCAGCATTCAAAGCTCGAGACATTCCTTGCTAGCATCCACGCCATCTACGAAACGGCTAATCTACCGCGTGGAATGGTGACGAAGGCGGAGGAGGAAAACTTACTGATGCATGTGCTGGTACCGAGATTATTGCAAGAGTTCGATCTGAGCTTACTGGTGGATTTTAGAGAGAGACCGTTGCTGGAGACCGCACAACCTGCGGATCGTATCGAGCCGTTGCTCAAGTTCCCGGCTCTCTCATGTTGACGACCTTGCGACTATATTTTCAACCGGCAAAGCTGAACAATGTGTTGGATCCGGTACTGAACTGGGAATACACTAAGGTGGATCAGATTTACAAGCGACGTTACCTGCTGCAACAAGTAGGGTTGGAAGTCTACATGAGAAACGGCGAGAGCTTCTTCTTCTCCTTTCGATCCTGCAAGGAGCGTGACGACTTTACGCTCTCATGGTGGGTCAGCCCGAGCTACAGCGTTGCCGACGCAAGGATTTGCAATACATGATGCGCAAGTGGCAGCGGCGGGATTATCAATTTTGACTATCTATCATTCCTGAACACCGCCTCCGGCCGGACCCGCAACGACTTAACACAATATCCAGTATTTCCCTGGATCCTGGTGATTATACAAGTGCCGAGCTAAACTTACAAGATGCAAAAGTGTATCGAGACCTCTCCATGCCCATTGGTGCGCTCAATATTGAGCGATTAGAGTACTTTAAGACGCGATATGAAGTAATGCCCCGAGGCGACGAAGCAGAGGGGATGCCGCCGCCATTTTTGTACGGCACCCACTACTCAACTCCAGGCTACGTGCTATATTTCTTGGTGCGCAAGGTCCCTGAGTGTATGTTGTGCTTACAGAGCGGGAAATTTGACGCCCCCGATCGCCTGTTTCGAAGCATTAAACTCTCGTGGGATGGCTGCATTTCAAACCACACGGATCTGAAAGAGCTAATCCCTGAGTTCTTTGACTGCAGCGTTCCAGCGGAGAGTTGGTTGCGAAACAGCAAGCATCTTGATCTGGGGACCACACAAAGCTTTGACCGTGTCGATAATGTGGAGCTTCCGCCATGGGCACATGGTGACGCTACCGAGTTTGTGCGGAAGAACCGTGCAGCGCTTGAGAGCGACTATGTGTCTGAACATTTACACCACTGGATTGATTTGATCTTCGGCTACAAACAACAAGGCGAAGAAGCCATTAAGGCTAATAACTGTACGTGCATCAATTTTTGCATCGTACCAACGCCTGCGATATTTACACTAACTGATTTGTATTGATCTTACAGTATTCTACTATTTATCGTATGAGGGATCTGTTGACCTTGACGCTATCGACGATCCTGTACAGAAATGTTCACTAGAATCGCAGATCCAAGAATTCGGGCAAACACCCAAAGTTTTGTTCTCCACGCCTCACCCGGCTAGAAACGAAGGCGAGGGAAGAATCGAAGTAGCCACTCCTGACTTGCTACTATCACCGCGTGTCATCGTTCCTGCCATTCGCAGGGTATCATATACTTTTGATGGGACGTCTGAGCTACGCCTTCGACATCGCAGTGATATCGCACTCAGTGTGTTTGAAGATAATGACGAATCCGAAGATGAAGTTGGGGATGAGGAGGTGGCTCGACGACGGCGTCGCCGCGGATACAATTTAGTGTGCTTTCAGACTCGTTGGAAAGGCTTGCCACTCGGCATTGGAGGTCTTTCTACTCAGTTGTGGGGCAGCATAAGCTCCGGCAAGCCGTCCAAAAATGGAAGTGGGAAGCCAGGTTGAGGACCAAGTACAGCTTGTCCACTTCGTGGACCTGGAAGCAGATTTCATCCTGCCAGTTGCACCACGGAGAAGTTACAAGCACCATTCTCTCTCAAAATGATGCTACTCTGTTCACGACAGTAAGGACAGCTCTCTGAAGTTATCAAGCACAGAGAGTACATCGCAAAATCGTGAAGCTTCAGGTGACTACGCACTGTCATGCTGCGACATCTCACCGAATGAAAAGCTTGTTTTCGTTGGATGTTGGGATAACCGCGTGCGCATGTACTCGGCTGTCACAGGTCTCGTGGTGGACAAGCTTTTTGCGCATTCGGACGGAATTTCTGCTATTCGTGTGCTACAAGACCGCTTTTTCACGAGCTCATGGGATTCCACCATCAAACTCTGGCGCTATACATCGAGTTTCATTGTCGCGACACCCATTCGGACATTCCTGGATTGCGAAGAGTCCGTTTTGTGCCTAGATGTCAGCCGTGACGGCCAGTTTGGTGCAGCTGGTACTCGAAATGGTTTCGTGTATCTGTTCGACCTGAACGCAGCTGTTCTGCGCTGCCAAGTTGATGCGAGCTCTTCTCGCGGTGGAGGCATTTCCTCAATATCCTTCGCTGCGGATAACAAATCGTACATCTGTGTAACCATGCAGAACGAACTATTTCACTTCAACCTGAAGGGAGAGAAGCTTTGGGGCATGGAGGTCACCACAGCAGGTCAAATTCGGTGCTTCGACAGTGATGGCAAGTACGCTGTAGGTGGCAGCACGGCTGGCAAGATTTTATTCTGGAAGTTGCATGAGGAAGCTGGTAAAGAACTCGTTCATGACATACCGCAAGCCCACGACGCAAGCATCAGTGCACTTGCTGTCAGTTGTTCTGGGTCAATCCTCGTGTCCGGCGCCGTGGACGGCTCTGTTCACGTCTGGAAACTGCAGGAGAAACCGTTTTTGCATCGGAAGCAAGTTCCTCTGCCTTCATCATCGGAGTCGCCACCGATCTCAGGTTCCATCCAAACAACTAGTAGCGAATCGAGCTCATCCTCCTCGAAAAGGAGAAGCACCGACCAAAGCGACGACACAATGCCAAAGTGTACATGCCGAATCCGACGGCGCAGTTTGCCGAGGCAGATTGCTGCATCGAGTTTTAGATGCTGCCAGTCAAAGAACAATCACCATTAGAAGTGTACCTACTGAATCAATAGAGAAGTTATCCACCAACGTCCTCTTAGTGTCCTTCAATGACAATTTGTTTTATCCTATCAAAAGCTGTGTATCTTTCTTTTTTAGCCAATAAGGTAGCTATTTCCATTTTGAATCCATTGGCTATTCACAATCCCCTACGTAATAGCGGACGTCATGGACGAGTCTCTATACGACGAGTTCGGCAACTACATTGGCCCGGAGCTGCATAGCAGTGGCGATGAAGACTTCTCAGAGTCAGAATCCGAGGCGGAGGCGCCGTCCGACAACGAGAGCGAGCGCAGCGACGAAGATGAGGCTCAAAGTACGTTCAACCCCGCATTTTATTGCGTATTTCTAATTGATTTCCGATTTTAGTGTATCATTTCTAATTAATTATTTATAATAATAGGACGGGAGGTGGACGATGCTGGACGAAAAGTGGACGCTTTGGCTCTTCATGGAGGACACTTGAGGACGACAATGCAATTGTATTGCATGAGGACAAACAGTACTATCCAGATGCCAATGAAGTGTATGGGGACGCAGAGACGTTGGTGATGGAGGAGGACGCTCAGACCATCGAGACACCTATCATTGAACCTGTCAAGACTAAGTCATTTTCGGTGCTGGAGCAGAAAGTGCCACGCACGACGTACTCGACGCAGTTCTTGACGTCGCTGATGGACCATCCGCAGCTCATCCGTCACGTGGCTGTGATTGGAGACTTGCACCACGGCAAGACGCTCTTCACTGATCTTTTGGTGGAGAAGACACATGTGGACAAGTGGGACCCGGCAGTGGAGAAGCGCTACACAGACACGAGGAAGGACGAGCAGGAGCGCAAGGCCAGTATCAAGAGCGCTCCAGTGTCGCTTGTGTTGCCTACTTCTAGGGGCAAACACTATCTGCTCAATGTGTTGGACTGTCCTGGACATGTCAACTTTTCGGATGAGACGACAGCGGCACTGCAGATTGCCGATGGTGCCGTGCTTGTTGTTGATGCTATCGAAGGAGTCATGATGAACGTACGATGATACTTGTTTGGGAGGTGATGTTTTTGTGGGCTAATTGATGTGCTGTGTTGCGACTGAATTTGCAGACAGAACGCTTGGTGAAGGCTGCGCTGCGAGCCAACGTGGCGCTCGTTCTGGTGGTTAACAAGGTGGACCGCCTGATCATTGAGCTTAAGCTACCGCCCGCCGACGCGTATTTCAAGCTGCTGCATACAATCGAGGAGATTAACGCAATTGTGGACGCCAATACGCCGGCGTGCCAGGAAAAACAGCGGTTGTCACCTGAGCTCGGCAACGTATGCTTTGCTTCAGGCCAGCACGGCTGGAGCTTCACGCTAGAATCATTTGCACACATCTATGCAGAGACGCACCCTGGTGTCTCGCCGTCAGCATTGGCAGCACGACTGTGGGGTGACCGGTACTTCAACCCTCAGACTCGCACATTCACCAAGAAGCTGGTACGTTTACAAAATTGTGTACAGTAGACTTCGACGTTTTCGTGATTAACAAGTGTTTATACGTCTCTGTGGTATTGTATGTTTAGCCGTACCCGGGAGCTCTGCGCTCGTTTATCCAATTTGTTTTGGAGCCGCTGTATAAGATGTACTCAAAGGTTCTAAACGGCGACCCGAAGGAATTATCTTCGTCTCTGCGCGCCATGGGTCTGCGTTTGAGAAAGGAAGAGCTGAATCTGAACCCGCGCCCACTTCTTAAGCTTGTACTCGGCAAATTTTTCGGCAATGTCACGACTGGTTTCATGGATATGGTCGTCAACCATATTCCATCGCCGCTGGTTACAGCGAAGAACAAACTCGAGAATATTTATACTGGGAACCACTCCCCGAAATGACAACCGTGCAAGGCATCCTGTCATGTGACCCCAAGGCACCGCTGATGGTCAACATTGTCAAGCTGTACTCGTCACCTGATGGCACCACATTCAGCGCCTTTGGCCGCGTGTATTCTGGTGAAGTTCGTGAAAACAAGGACGTAAAGGTATTGGGTGAGACATACAGCACCGATGATGACGAGGATATGTGCACGCGGACGATCGAGGGCGTTTGCATTGCGCAGGGGCGCTATAAGATCCAGGTTAATCGCGTTCCGGCAGGAAACTGGGTGCTACTTGAGGGCGTGGATGCTTCAATCACAAAGAGCGCCACGATCACAGATGCCGATGAAGACCTGCTGCAGGATGAAGAGATCGGCATTTTCCGACCCATTCACATCGCTTTTGGAACAACGGCAGTTGTGAAGCTGGCGGTCGAACCACTAAATCCTGCAGAGCTGCCAAAGATGCTCGAAGGGCTGCGGAAGATCAGCAAAAGTTATCCGCTCGTTCGCACCAAGGTGGAGGAGAGTGGTGAGCACGTTATTCTGTGTACTGGCGAACTGGCAGCGGACTGCATTCTACATGATCTGCGTCGCATGTACTCAGAGATCGAAATCAAGGTTGCCGACCCCGTTGTTGCTTTCTGCGAAACAGTAGCCGAAACGTCCTCCGTGCAGTAAGTGCTACATAGCCTAATATCGTCGCATATGTGCTGGGATTCTATGCTAACCGATGCTTCTCTTGTTTTGCGATATGCATTTAGGTGCTTTGCGGAGACCCCCAACCGGAAGAACAAAATCACAATGATTTCGGAACCATTAGACATGGGACTGGCTCAAGATATTGAATCGGGTGCTATCAAGCTCGATGTACGTAGTTTATCAGTGTTTATAGGCATGCTACTAGTTTTTGCTGACTGACATTTACGCCTTGCAATTTATGTGGTGGAACAAACAGATGGGCAAAAAAGTGTTGCTAGTTTCTTCCAGACCAACTACAAGTGGGACGCACTCGCTGCTCGATCGGTATGGGCCTTTGGGCCGGAAACTAATGGACCCAACGTGCTGCTTGACGACACGCTGGCAACCGAGGTAAACAAGTCTTCCCTGGGCATGATCAAGGACAGTATTGTCCAAGGGTTTCAGTGGAGCTGCCGTGAAGGTCCGTTGTGTGACGAACCGATCCGTAATACGAAGTTCAAGATTCTAGACGCTACAATCGCATCGGAGCCGATTCACCGCGGTGGTGGCCAAGTGATCCCTACTTCCCGCCGCGTGGCTTACTCAGCCTTCCTTACAGCTACGCCACGCGTGCTAGAGCCGATGTATGCTCTTGAAATTCAATGCCCTGCAGATACGGTGTCGTCACTCTACCAAGTGTTAAGTCGCCGCCGTGGTCACATCACACACGACGCCCCCAAGGCTGGTTCTCCGCTGTACACAGTGCGTGGTTTCGTGCCAGTGATCGAGTCATTTGGACTGGAAACAGATCTGCGCGTGTTCACACAGGGCCAAGCCTTCATTACACAGGTGTTTGACCACTGGGCGGTGGTGCCCGGTGACCCGCTGGACACGAACGTCGTGCTTCGTCCGTTGGAACCCGCACCGGTGAATGACCTTGCTCGCGAATTCATGGTGAAGACTCGTCGTCGCAAGGGTCTCAGCGAAGATGTGAACGTCAGCAAATACTTCGATGAGCCCATGCTGCGCGAGTTGGAGCGGCACGAGATCGAGCTTCAGAACCTCATGTAGACTGAAAGATACACGTAGCGAATGCAATATGTCCTTTATGGGCGTTCGAGCTTCTACTGTAGTTTGTGTCCTTCAGTGTCCACCAGCACGACGGAGTCATTCTTTTGAAACAATGACGGTCTCTGCTTTTTCCTTGCATACGAAGTGCTATTATATAAGAACCCAGATGCAGTGCGTACCCCCACGATCTTATTGGTCTCGCTGGACCACTCAATAACCTGACCGTCTTCCTGACGCTACGAATGCTATTGTCCTCAAACGTTTACGACTTCAGACTTAATAGCTCTGCACGAGCAGCCTTCGTGGCCTCTTCCGGCTCTAAAAACCGTCTCCCTTCACTGATCAATCTGCTGGGACCTTCTTGCAGTACCAGACGAGGACGCCAATGTCTCCGACAGGTTCATTTTCATTCATGCAGCATTGACAAAAAGTATTGCATTGCTTTTGACTCATTCAATATGCTTACAGTGGTTAGAGCTACCCTGCATTGACGCAGTTGTACTGAAGGACCGACTTGATACCGTGAGAGCGATCGTCGATGCAGTGTCCACAGAAAACAAAGTCCTGTGGAAACTTTCGAATCTCTTCCGCCATGTAAAAACTACGAGAGCGAATTGCTAACGTTCACTGAAGCTGCGAACAGCTCTGAGGACAGTAAATTGTCATTGATGGTACGAAATTTTTCGTCTCAAGACTTGTTGATGATTTTTTTAAAATGATTATTTCATTGCCGTAGGTGTTTGATAGCCTTGAGAAGTGGCTCAACGAGCTTCGAGCTCTGTCCGAGGATTGTTTGTTTGAGACCGAGGCAATGCTGGACTTCGACTGCTTGTATACTTCACGACTCCGTCCAATTCAAGATCTGTGTACTCGAGATCTCCAGCCATTTTGCAATTTGATCCAAGAGACAATCACAGGGATTGATCAAGACAACGGTCTTTTGAAAATGCCACGGCGCTTGGTACCGTAAGTGAGGTGAGGTCCTCAACATCACACCTACGCGAGCTACAGACACAGATTCGCCTCTGCGAGCAGGAAGTCACGACAGCCGTGAAGCAGGTACCGCAGTCCTATTGATATTCTTTAGGTTGGAGCTTGATGTAGTTTATTGTTTGTATATCAACATTTTTTGGTAGACGGCAATGTTGCTTCGCATCGCGGAAGACCGCATCAAGGTTATATACGCTGACGACGACCAAAACAATGTCGCTAAGACGGGCATCGTCCTGCGAGTTTCTCGACAAGACAGCCACCGTGTTCAGCAACAGAGTGGGAAAACGCTTAGTGTCATTCGCGCATCTAGGGCAACAGGGGTATGGTTCTCCACGCCTGTGGTTGACTCATTGGGAGCGAAGTGGAAGGCTTTGAAAAGAAGCTATGAAGAAGCCGAAGCAAGTCTGGTGAATTTCCTGAGCTCAATTTTTCAAACGCGTTTTCGTGACTTCCTCGAAGATCTGGCACTTCGCATCGCTGAGCTGGACGTACTTGTGAGCTTCGCGTTGGTTTCGCATAAACACAACTTTGTTCGTGCGGCTTCATCGGGCATATTCACTGCGATACCCGACTCCGAGAACCACTCCATTTTGTTATTGAAGGGAGTTTTCGATCCATTCACCAGGAATGCTTTGAGTCATGACCATGACACGAGCGCAGTCAGTGATGAAATGATCGTCGAGGTAACGAGTTACGACCAGAAAACATTTTTGCTGCTTGACGGTGACGAGGATTCTACCAAACCAAATTTGTTATATCTCTTAGGCCTTGTGGTCATGCTCAACCAGCTCGGATGTTTCGTCCCGTGCAAAGAGGCCGTGCTACCTGTGTTTGACGCAATTTTCTTACGCACTGGGGCATATGATCAGCAATTGTACGGATACTCAACGTTCATGACGGAGATGCAGGAAATGAGTCATATTTTCTCGGTGATGACGCCGGCTTCACTTATTTTGATCGAAGATCTATGCCGAGGCACTTCAACAAGTGAGTAGGACCGATTAGTTATTTTGCTTGCTATCGTCTCACTAATTCATGGGTGTCCATTTGCCTTGATGCAGCGGAAGGCCTTGCACTCGCGATATCCATGTGCCTTCATCTCATGGAATCGAAAACGTTAACCTGCTTCTCATCTCAGTGGCGTGAACTGACGAGCCACTTGGGAGAACAACCCGCCACCGTCGCTCCAATGTGGGGTAATAGTACGGCCCCACAACCTGACAGGGATATCCGCGATCCATCTCGAGGCCTTGCTAGTTTTGACAGATTGATGAGAGACTGTGATGTACCTCCTGATGTCATACATCTCGTTTTTGAGGAGATGCAGCAGCAATAAGAGTGAAGTTGAATCTCAATTGCACTATTTCATATTAACTTATACCAATTGCCACCTCTATCGGCTGATCACATCTAGGAACGGCCACTCCACAATTACAAGATTCGCATCCGTGTCGTGGCACAGCAATTTGGAGTGTCCCTTGGAAAATTTCCAGCTGCACATGCCTGCAACCAGTTGCTGGTCGACCCATTGGCTCAGCGTATCAGAGGACGGAGCTGCCGCTGCAGTAAGCTGCAGCGAATGCAGCAATCTACCAGATTCAAAATCGTACATTTCCAGTTGAGACGTCACTGCACGGGAACAGACCACGAATACTGGGCCCCAACAAGACACTAAAGTCTGAGCTGCAGTCGCTGCCTTGTTGGTTCCAGCTGCACCACCTGCTCTAGGCTTTGGATTCGCACTGAGACCCTCACAACTGGACAGAGATTGCCACGAACCCGTGGTCGACACTCTCGCAAACACATAGACATTCCCTTCCTCGTCGCGACCACAAGCTTCGAACTGCAGGCCGTGAAGCTCATACTGGTGACTCGAGGCGCTGCCAAAACCTTCGACAGTTCTTGAACTCCGAACGTAACCACCACATCTTCATCATGCGAGTCAAATGTTCTTAGAAAGAACCGACCGTCGACTGTTCCCAGAGCAGCAGTCCGTCCGTCAGGTGAAAACTTTACGTGGCAAATTGCTACATCCTTGTGCACATGTGCCACAGGCTGCGATATCGTTTCTATTGAACCGTCGGTCAGTATTTTGTATAGAAACCCTCCAAATAAAGTCCCGACTAGCAGTAGAAGCTCTGAGCTCTTGATTGTATCGGAGCGCTTGGTGATGTCCATAGACGTCACAGAATTCCTCAATTGCAGCTCTGTAAGAGCGTGGAAGCCTTCAGTATTGTAGAAAACCACTCTCCGGTCGTGTGCAGTAGCAACTACCGACCCGTCGGATGTCCAGCATTGGCAGAAGCTTGAGAATTTGTCTGCGGTTGGCGGGATAACCTTTAGGACTTTCAAAGTTGGAATTTGGTCGGCGTTCTGGTCGCTTTGCAGCACTACGAGCTCTCCGTTGGCGCCAAGAACGCTGCACAAGCTGCGGGGGTCAGTGGCAGCAGTGGACACCGTCCCGTTCCATGTTGGGAACGGTGGGAAGCCGTGCAACTTGGTCGAAAGCACATGCAGCTCGGCACCGTGCATGCCATGCATCATGTTGGTCAAAGGGTTATGGAAGTGTAACCATCAGGGTTACGTGATAGTACTGTAAAATAGGTAAATCTTTGTACTATGATTGGCGGATGAATAGTTTTGTGGAGACACATCGCTCTTTGCATCATTTTTTGGTGTGAAATCTGATGGTGATTTGGAGCTGCCGAATATGGCCGTCGTTTGAGTACTAGCAACGAATGCATTAGTCTTCGTTGTCATGGAGCGGGTCTGCTGTACGTTACCATTGCTTTGAGTGAACAGTCCAAAGAATCTAACGTTACACGGCAGAGTAACGCCACTTCCAAAAGGTTGTTTTACAATTGCTCGTTTAGGGTGGGTTACGTGTTTTGTATGAAATTTTTCATGCTGAACAACCCTAATCTAGCAACCACCATACCAGCAGATACATACACTTGTCATTTTGCAACTTAATGGAACGACGTCCACAGACACGCGGACTATAAGACAACCCACATCGACCCTTCACCAACGGAGAACGCTTCACAGCTGCTGCATTCTCCAATTCTCTTCACAGAGAAGAGGAGACCAGGTCCGCAATGATGAACGTACGAACGCTGCAGACAGGAGCCAGATGGAGGCGCACCCTGCAACTAACTAGCAATGCGCTGCACGTGACTGCAGACCCCGCGCGATTGAGGGTTGGAGCCCGTTTAATATGGGGTCGTCCCAGTGGTACAAGCAGCGGCTGGCACGGCAAGGAGACGGAATTGCTGCAGCAGCCTTTGCTGCTGTTGTGATGACGCCAACGCTCTGTGAAGCATTGGAGGAACAAGAGAGTAAAGAGGACGAATCGGATGGCTGCGAATTGTACCATGAAAATGACGACAACGACAGCATCTCGATCTACTTTGACAAGGAGTATGAGCCCAAAATTTGCTCGGATGTGGCACATTTGGTGTGGTAATGCAATGTGTGCACAAGCAGACAGGACGTGTGGCAGCAGTGAAGATGGTACAGGATCTGCCAGGGAACAAAGCGGAGGTGGAGCGTGAGAAAACAGCTTTGAAGCGACTAGAACGTGCTGGGGGACACGAGAACATTGCAGGTTATGAAGGGTCGTACTACCACAATGATTTCCACTACGTCGTGCTGGAGTACGTGCCAGGAATCTCACTACACTCATTTATGGAGAAACATCGCACTCTGTGCACAACGTGGGCACTAAAGCTTGTGGCACAATTGTCCAATGCGCTGAGTTTCATGCACGCAGCTGATATCATCCACCGCGACCTCAAGCCTGAGAACATCATGGCGCTCGTCAATGAGGAAGGCAAAAGTACTAGTTGCGGTGATGTGGAGGACGTTGCATTGAAGATCATTGACCTCGGCTCAGCAGGTCGCATCTCGGTGCCTGAATCGTCGGAGAAGGCGTGTTCAACAACACTGTCCGGAACACGGTGCTACTGGCCTCCTGAGGTCCTCCAGAGGCAAGACATGACTGCAGCAATGGACATGTGGGCACTTGGGTGCATCTTGTACATCCTCATCTCAGGTCGCCACCCGTTTGATCTGACAGGCTGCTCTACCGAGGACCAGGTGCTTCATCGGATAGCGACTACGCCGGTGTCATTTTTGCTGCCTGTGTGGCACGACGTCCCTTTGGAGATCAAGGAACTCATCCACGGACTGTTGGAGAAGGACCCTCACCATCGTCTCACTGCCGAGCAAGTGCTCGAGCATCCTGCCATCATTGAAGCCACCAAGGCAACGTGAAGTAGCGACTGCACTAAAGCAGTCCTGTTGTAGTTCTAGCGTGCTGCAAACGTCTATGTGTTATTAGCGCGCACCATCCTTTATCTATCAAGCCACTCCATTAGCACAAGCTTCGAGAAGTTGAATGACGAACATGGCTACATCTGTAACGCTTTTCATTATATGCATATGTCACTATTGTGAAACTTAATTGTCACTAAAGTGAAAGCACCATTTTTATAAGGGGAGCTTAAGGCCAATCCACTCAATTGCACGACTGTAATGGTACGTTCACCTCTCCTTGGCAGCCCCAGTACAACCAATATGATTTATCTAAGTATCTATATTAATTCTCCATGATCTTATGTCTCGATAGCAGCAGATCCAGTCATCGTTGGACGCCTGGCGATACCAGCATCGCCTGCAGGACGCAGTTCGTCACAGTCGGAACTTAACTGGAGATTTCCCCGTGTCGATAATCACTTCTCCTCGACATTTTGGCAGCACTTTCAGCGCGTTTTCAGTGCGTCGAGAAGTCTCTGAGGAAGACCGAAGTAGTCGGGAGCGCTATCTGCATCTACTGCAGCAATTAGACCGAGAAGAGTACGGCGAACCAGCTCTGAAGAAGAGGAAGAAGAGCTCCATGCTGCCGATGGAGAGGGAGGATCATGCCTATGAGCAGAAAAACACAACAAGGACATTATCAGGAGACTACACAAGGAGCTCAGTGGACGCAGAAATGTTCGTATCGGTGGTGCAGTCAATGGGAAGATGGCGAAGTTGACGATGAACAAGAACAAACAGGTTGCTGACGAGAAGAAAGAGGAAGGAGCTAAAGTTGACAGTGAGAAAAAGGTATGGAGAACTTTGTCTTGCAATGGTTGTATAGCTCTGGCCTTACAGATTGGATAACAGGATGATGCGTTCCAGGATTTTACTAGCAATGGCGTGGAGGAGAGTAAAATGCCCAAGAAATACCAGGATGAAATCGCAGAGCTGGAAGGTGAAGAGCAGGCTCATATTTTTTATCGTTGCGATTGATTAAGTGGCCGAACTGACTGTGAGGGGTTATGTTGCTGTGCATTATGCAGAGAAACTTCAAGCGCAGAGGTTGTCGCGCACTTCCAAGGCAGATCGACTGTTTTACAGCCGTCTTGGGGAGCGTGAAACGAGTGTACGTTGCTCTGTGGCGTTGCATTAGAATCTTCGTACTGACTACGTTGAGGTTTTTATTGGATTCAGACTATCGTCGAGGAAGTCTTGCTGGAGGAGCTGTACGAATTGACTGGAGATGTATTTGATGAGGAAGAGGAGAAGTCGCGCAACAAGGAACTGCCTCTAGATCTACTCGAGGAAGTCGAGGATGCGCTGCATGAAGGGCCCATGGAGGAGATTCTTGTCAACAAGTATAATGTCGATATCACGCGCCACCACTTGCAGTGTTTGTTGCCTGGAACATGGCTTAACGATGAGGTGCGTGCAATTAGGTTGACATGGTAATGCACGTGGTGTGTATAGAAATTGACTGGGTGAATCACTGTGCGTTGCAGATCATCAACTTTTATTTCCAGATGATGAGTGACCGTGACGAAGAGCTCGTGAAGTCTGGTGTTCTTGAGAAGCGCAGCCACTTTTTCAACTCGTTCTTTTACACAAAGGTGTCGGAGGGTGGGTACAATTTCATTAACGTTCGTCGGTGGACGAGGAAGGTAGGCTACAACTGCGATGTGTTGACCGTATAAGGCGATCGATGTTCCTGACGCTTGTATTTGTCCCTCTGCGATAGATTGACTTGTTCTCCATGGACAAAATTTTTATGCCAGTGAATGTCGGCAATGTGAGTGTTCATTTCATTTATTGTATGACGGTCCGCCATTAGCGTATATTTCCTCGTGTAGTTTACTTACTGCAGCGCGGCTACTCTTATTATGTAGATGCACTGGTGTATGGCTGCCATCTTTATGACGGAAAAGCGCATCCAGTATTTTGATTCCATGGGCGGTGCCGGAACTGCGTGCCTCAACGTGCTATTGAGGTAAAAATCTTGTCAATCGGTGTTCAGTCATCCATTGCAACGCTGACTTTGCTTGGATTCGATTCAGGTATCTACGTGATGAATCGGAACACAAGAAGAAGCAAAAGTTTGACGACGAAGGCTGGGAGTTGGTGTCGACCATGCCCAACACGCCTTCACAGACCAACGGCTCGGACTGCGGTGTTTTTCCTGTATGTTCGCGGATTATCTCTCTCAAGGCTTGGTACGTGACTCTGTTTAGCCCGTACGCCACCTTGTTATAGCGCGTCTAACATCTCTTTGTGTTCACTACCAGCCATTGTCCTTCACGCAGAGAGATATCCTGTTCCACCGACATCGCATGGTGCTCCACATTTCGCGGGGCTGTCTCCCACTCGACGAAGAAGATCTATAGAGGACGCAAGCTCCACTCACTCAACATCAACGGACCAACTCAATACACGAGACCTCAATCAACGAGTCAGTTGTTTATTCACTGGGAGGTGGGTGGACCTCTCCTTATCTTGATATATACGTGCAGCCTATAGTCTGCATGTTGCTGGTTGTTTAGGTGCTGGGTCCAGCGACGTCCTCAGCCTCAGATCTCGTCTTACTTGATCTTGAAGCCTTCTTCACGCAGACAAGCCTTGTGTGCCTCGATGATCTCCTTGCAGTGGTCCTCGCCGTTGGTGACGACGCACAGGTCGCGCGCCTGCTTGGTGGTTGGGCACGAGCAGCAGATCTTCTTGCCCGACTTGCCTAGCACAGGTCGCTGCTCCGCTGTGGTGGTCTTGCAATCGCCCATGTTCTCTTTGTTTTAGTTGTGACTTGGTGACGAGGTTTTCGGACTGCCGACACTAGCGCGTCTGTGCAACCAACGAAGACGAACAAGCGTGACCCCAGAAACGAGAGAGAGAATTAGGGGTACGAGGCCAAGAATTAGAAGAAAAATTGTCTACTGAAAACGTATACCTGTGGAATCACTATGCAAATTAACAATCCCGAAAACTGAAATATAATGAAATTGGACCTGTCTAAACATAATAGCATGGAATTACGAGACGAGGAAGTTGATGGGTAAGAGGTCACGCGAGACGGTGAAAAGCTGCTCAATTGGAATGCTTGATCGCCCCGTGTCAACGTATCACGATTGTTGAACGGATTCAACGTGCACCAGTCCTCCGCTTGGCTTCAACCGCTTTGCAATTTATCGCCATACAGCTATACATTCATCGCCCCTCCTTACTTTAAATTAGTCGCCATGGTTGCATCGAGTGCATCGGCCTTCAACTCGACGGGTCCCGCAGTGCGTACAGAATGCACCAGGTACAGATACGCGGTGCAGCATCTCGCCGTGGCAGTCGCGGATATGAGCAACGAGATCGCCACGAACTCTGAACAGTACGCCGCAGAATGTGCAGTTCTCCCACAAATCCTCCTCTGGTCCCGACAGACGTTCAACAGAATTGCGCTCCATGGAGCTCCCAGACTCGGTCGTCGACGACGCCACCCTTGCCAACGGGATATCACTCACATTATTAACGTCTTCTTCACCGATAAACAGCATATCAGTAGCCGTCACAAACGGGGTCGGACGTCGGAACCGAGACGTCGCACCAGAGCGATTATCACGTAGAATCCGCGGCACCGCTCGGAAGCGGATGGGGAACAACAACGGCACCTGGTTCTTCCTCTTCTCCAGGGTCAGGAAGCCAATGGCTTTGTTAATTTCTCGCCCGCCTCCCAACGGGAATGTCTGTGTGAATCCTACCGCCCGTTCGGGCCAAAAGCAACTGGTTAAAGTGAATTTTGAGGTGGAGGTCAATGGTTTCCTGTCTGCGATTTGGATAAGGAAGACCGTCTGCTCGTCCCGTGTCTTGGACCATTTAAGGAACTTGGAAACATGCGTCGCACGTAAATATTTCCCGGAGCTCACGCTCACGAGCTGCACGCGCATCTCGTCCAGGATGTGGCGTTCGCGGACCTCCTCCACAGGCACGATCTGTACAAACTCTGAGTCTGCAGCTTGGCCGACGCATTGTGCGTTGTAGAAGCATGGGGCGACGCTTTCTTTGTCCTTGCACGTGACGTAGGCGTCATATCCCTGCCAGAAGAACTGGAGGGCGATGTGGTCACGTGAGGTCGTCCAAGGTCCATTTGTCACTGTCTCGAGGGCTGGTGTGGGCCTCTGCACTGTGGTCGTCGTGTTTTCGTTGTCTAGGGGTAGAACTCTGTCATCTCGTCTTCCATCATGGTTGCGTTGGTCTCTGCCTAAAATAAAAGTGATTATGACGTCTGCTGTATGTTTTCCTTGTACTGATTTCGCAAATGAGACTTTCTCTGCCCAGAACAGAACCCTATTCCAAAAGTGACAGTTTTTGGGTCGCTCCCAGTCAAGAGCCGTTTGAACGTGAGATCTTCGACTTGGTCATGTACCACAGACATAAAGAGAGGCAATACAAGACCGAATAGAAAAACGAAAGGAACGACATACTGGATGTACTTAATGGGAAACCAGAACATGAAGAAGGATTGATTAGAGCCCATCGAATGCAAATGTCCGTATCGATCGATCATGACGCTGGGACCGCATAATCAGTGCGCTGTTCACGATGCTCCATCCTGATGGCATCCTTTCCCGCGTCGCAAGATGTCTACCTACTGGTAGTTTGTGACAACGGCAGCCTCTATGCATGCCACTCATTTCGATTGTGTTCCTTCTCATTCAGCTATTCATCTTAGCCGTTTTTGACAGTTACTTCTTGTTGCAAACTGCAACACTTCGTGGCTAACACCGGACCTCATTGAACATACCACGACAGGCGCCAGGCCCATTTACCACCTGCTGAAGTTTTTGACCACAAAGTACTTCTACATCAAGTACACCACATATTGTAAACAACCGGCTACACCTTCATGCAAACCCAAACAGCCACTCGCCTCAGCTGCATCATGCAGCATGCATCATGCAGCGCATCTTGCTAGTCGCATCTAAAAACACAATGTTAACATAATTTACATATCATCAAATAAAAAGACGATGACCTTTTTACAACTCAATCTGCACACAATGAGCGTGACGAAGGCGCTGTACCGCGACTTGGTGGCGGCAGCACGGCGTCTGGATGCCCACACGTCTCTCCGGGCATTAATATCCGGTGATCTACGTGGATCCTCTGCTTCTGCAACCGCTCGGACGCCCCCGCCGCACATTGAGGCCTTCAACAGTTGCCTATTGCGCTTCTTAGGGGCCCGCCACTTCTACCTGCCAGATAACACTCGCCCAACGCTGCTGCAACTCATTCGGGAGGAATTCCGCAAGTCCCTGAGCTCCAGAGACGATGGAAATGGACTGGACATGGCCTTCGTGGCGCTCCGAGTACTGAACGACACGTTGGCGCATGGCAAAGAGATGGAACTGCCTCCCGAGCCAAAAGATCAGAAAAAGACGACGTTGGACGGCGTGCAACTTGCAGAGTACGAGGGAAATGTACTTGAGTTGCGTATGGAGGAGAGTTAAGCTTGTGGCTGTGCTTTTGATGCTGTAGGAACGCCGCCTCTGGGGTCTTTTACTGGCACATCCGCTACTGGATGGGGACTTTGGTCGCTCTGTGGTGGTGCTGACGGAGCACTCGAGCAATGGCTCCAAAGGATTTATTGTTAATAAGCTCATGGGCAAGTCACTCATGAATTCGTTCCAAGTGCCGTCGCGCATCATACGCGCTTTCGGCTCCAGTGAAGTACGCAAGGGTGGGCCAGTGTTCACAAAGAATGCGGAGGTGAGGGCGCTTGAAGTGCAGTTTTTTTAACTGTTTAGATGTGCTACTGACTGTTTTTGCATTGGTGTGAACAGGTTTTGCATGGTAAAGCAGAGTTTGGCGGCCAGCGTGTTGTGACGACCAATTTCCCAACAGCCAATGACCCAAGTTTGTTTGTGGGCATCGATCTTGACACTGCGGCCCGGGCGATCTATGATGAGAGTGCGAAGCAGTCCGATGTAGTGTTTGTGAATGGTGTGTCTGCGTGGTATCCCGGTCAGTTGGATAAGGAGATAAAGCAAGGCTCGTGGGTGGCTGTGAAGGCACCCGTGTCTCTGGCGCTTAATGCGCCTGCGGAGCTGTGGCAAGATTTGATGCGAACTCTAGGCGGCGAATACGCTGAAATGAGTTGTATCCCTCCTATGGACAAAGAAGAGTGAGTGAGGAATAAGTATAATCGGACGTCTCAAATGATAAACACGCCCTGGGGGAAATTTCTATGACTTCCACTGTCTTGACGCAGGTTTGGACGCTCTATTGATAAAATTGACATTTTTGAAGAGCACCGCGGCTCACATGAGCTTCTTTCTTGCCACAAACACGAAGAACCGGGTTGCAAAGTTTTGAACACCACTTGTAGGAGACATCTCAAGGCATTGCAGGATCTCCCAATTCATGGATTCCCGTTCCGTTGATGACACCCACTCGAACATGCCAATGCGATTGCTGGGGCTGCCAAACGTCAGGAAGAAAAACAAACCGCCAGGATTCAGTATACGCCCAAGCTGTCTCATGCCGCGTTGCACTTCACTTAAGTCGTCAGGTGAATTGGGTGTCACAAGTTTCCAGGTTTCTTCAGCAGCTTCCGTCTCCGGCTTGAGTAGCATCGCGTCGAGACAGCCCTTGTCGATCACGCAGTCCACTGAGCATGAGTCCCAGTCCTTCATCTCTGTGAGATCAGCTTCAACAAACCTGACACCCCAGTCGTTTTCTTTTGAGCGGGTCTGCATCTTCTGAATCACGTTGGATGCGAAGTCCATGGCCACCACATTCGAGTATCCATCGTTAGCCATTTCAGCGGGCAGGCGACTTGTTCCCGTGCCAGCGATCAGCACCCGCGACGTTTTCGAGATATACGATCCAATCAGTTCTCGAATATGTGCGTACTGGCAGTACCAATCAAACTCTTCCTCCGTCTCAAACCGAGCTTCCCAGTAGCTCTTCTTGCACAGCCCCATCAATGAGATTTTGCCCGCATACGGTCTCACCAAGTCGTCCCCTTCTGCAATTTCCTTCGTCGGCCATGCAATCGAGTAGAGTTTCTGCTGCTCTAAACAGAAGATTGGCATCACCTGAAGATTGTTCTGCTCACCATTCTCTTGAAGACTACAAAAACAATCACTAAAGTCAGTCTTTAACTCTTGTATAAATCTCAGGTTTTGTCGTACCTGGAGCCTAGTGCATCGAGCACATAGTACGCCATTTCATCTGATTTGGCACCGAATCGAATGGAGTAGGCTAGTCGATGCAAATGCCTCACAATCGTCTCCACGTCCCTCATCTTGTCACTCTCTTCCTCAACAGAAAGCTGTTCCTCTCTTTCAATCACCTCATTCACCAACGTCTTCATTACTTCTCGTAGAGCTCCGTCGTGTTTTAATTGCTCTTGGGCATCCACCACAGACTGAAATGCCCATGTATGAGCCACACGAAACACTCGCGAAGCAGTCGACAGTTTAGTATTGGACACAACACGAAATTTATGTCGACTGGGGTGGCTGGAGCTGTGTCAACAGCTGCGACGGAGTTTAAAACTGCGGTTTGTCGTCTTCAGACACATGCATACAGTCGTATACTTGTTGATGCAGATGTGTTGGCACCCCATAGTGCTCTAGCTGCGGCATGTGCAGCGCCAGCCAAGCAGCGCGATGCTCACCGTCCGCCATGGTGCAGGAATGGCCATTCCAGCTCAACAATAGATCTAATTGGTTGGAAATGAGGATGAATATCGTCTCCTTATTGGTGCAAAATCATATTTATTTTTACCTTGAAAAGACGCAGGATCAATACTGAAGAATGGGGACAAGGACCTGCACGGCTGTGCGTGGTGTGACAAGCTACAAGCGCGGTTCAGAGGCAACAAAAGTCGATGTGTACATGTAGAGAGGGTTCGCCAGGGTTTACGTACGTCAAGAGTACAAAACTTGTCATCTATTCATCTCATTTGGTGTTATTTGGCGTGTTTGGACGTAGCTTGGTCTCCTTTGTGCCTGCAAAGATTGAAGCAGTGAATGCAATACTGGAGGTGGCAGATTTGCACGCTGGGGAGACGCTGGTGGACATTGGCAGTGGTGACGGTCGAGTAGTTATTGCAGCGGCAATGCAGTGTCCACAACTGCGAATGGCTATCGGGATCGAGCTGGACGAGGCTCTTGTTGGACTCTCAAGACGTCGAGTCATGGAGATACAACAGAAAGAGTGTGAGGCAGCCCCAGAACAGGAGCAAGAGGAGAGTAAAGGAAAAAGGAGGCTACAGGACCGAGTTGAGATCGTCCATGCAGATTTTACGACTTTTGACATGAGAGATGCAGACGTCGCGGTGCTGTTCTTCTTGCCACATGAAGAGATTGCAAGTACACTGCAGCGTAAATTACGCCCAGGAACGAGTGATTACCTACGTGTTTCAGATCAAGCAGTGGGAACCGGAGAAAGTGGTTTCGACGGTACCGTTCATGACGAAGCGTGGATCGTCTTCAATCTACTTGTATCGCGTTCCTCACGTATGATTCGTGGCACGTTACTCAGGAGCAGGCATTTACGTGTAGGAAACTACCAATTTGCAGCATAAGACGTCAGTGTCGGTCAGCACTGGCATCATGCTAGATAAAGCACACTATTTTAGGGAAGTTGTTGTTGTTCGCCTCTGTTCTTGTCTGCGTTGCTACCAGGGAACTGTTCATTTTGTTTAACGCAGTTGCCCACGCAGTTCTACGTCAAAGGTTGAAGAATGGAGCCTGGCTACGGGATCTGCGGGCACAAGAACTCGTTCTCGACGGGGGTGAAGATCGGCAACTATGTCGAAGACCGCATCGGCGCGGACTTAGCTCGTAACAGTTTGTCCAAGCAAATCAACAAGCATTCGGTGCTCTGCAAGCTTCGTAAACCCTCGTGAAATGGCCGACAAGTGCATGCATGCACCTGCTGAAAACTTGGTGGAGAGGAATATGATCCGTCAAGGACTATCGTATGATCTCATCTTTGAACATGGTCGACCTCACGCTCCAACTGCTGCCGAGCACACTGCGAAATACACTCCGACGTCGTACGACTTTGGCAGTGGGATACCCGCCTTCTCTATGAAAGGCAGTGTTCCGAGCAATGAATCCTCCCGACGCAAGCAACTAGAGATCAAGAAGGCGCGTGAGGCACGCGAACAACGACAGACATACATGTCCACCACGCAGGCAATTGTTCCTGTATATGGTAATGCCAAACGCTAATGACATGAATAAAGCAAAAGCAAAATGCTTTATGAGAACTCTGGAATCAACAATCCTGCTTCTTCGATTCCGCTGATGAATCATACTGTCAACGCGTTGTCCAACAAAGGTGTAGCTTCCTGTATTGGATCTAGAGTGGATTTTACGGCAACGGGTATGCGCTTGCGCTGAGCAAATCTACAAGCTACAACGTGCGCCGATCAAATTGAGTCGACGCTCTATGGAATTCTCTCATCTCTCGACTTAAGATGCGTAGGTCAGCGGGTAATCCAGAACCGCCTTCAGACATGCTTTGCAGTTGGCATCCACGAGAGCGTAACATTTTCGCTCATACGTTCACTTCCCATCCACCAAGCATGTCAACATGACGCTCACAAAAATTCTCATGCGTGCATGTCATCCCAGACCACGACACTGATCGGTTCCACACCCTATTAGCCGCACGTTAATTACCTATTGGCAACAGGATCCACTTCTCATAGCCACATCATCAATGTGTGCTCACAACCAAACACGCGTGGAAAATTCAAGCCCTTGAATCCTCTGGACAAGTTCCGATAAATTACATTCAGTTAGCTTAGCACGTGTCGTCTCCATGTCGGACATCATCCACGGACCACTTCTGTCATTCATCTTGGCCTCGCTATACATTCAAGGTCTTGCGAATTCCATAGGTGTCCACCTACACGACGTCCACCTTGTCTCCTTTATCACTGTGTGGCATCATCTTAATCGTCTGGGTGCCCATACCCAACGTAGTAGTGCTAAGCAGCATACACCTGCCGCTAACTCCAGCAACTGCAGTACTCTCACGGCAAAATACAGACTACAGGGGGCGTATCGTACTGCAATAGAGCTTGGAACTCTCTCCGATGCTTCCAATAAGGCGAATGGCCCACATCATGGTCCTGTTTCCTCTCCGCTAGATACTCCCCCACCACTGCAGCTCTCCAAAGGACAGTTGCTCCACTGCGGCCAAGATCTCTGCACTGTGCTCCTTCCCTAACTGCATCTGCAGCTCCTCTTCTTCCCTTGTAACATTCCCACACAACCGACAGAGCTCCATTTTGCTCTGATAGTCCCAGAGCTGCACCGAGTCCTTGAAACCTTCGCAGCTGATGGCAATCCTCCGTCCCGGAGCTCGATCTGAGTCCACGGGCCAATTTTTCAATGGGAAGATCTGCCTGGCTTCCGCCACACTCCCCAGTTCACACACTTGTACGCCTTTAGCGTGGCAGAAGACGTCGTTCACTTGGCGTTCGTACACTCTCGTGGCCTGTGTACACTTCGGCCTTCCACGGGGTCTCAGGGCCTCGATGAGACGCTACGGACGTTAAAACTGCGGCGTCTAAGAGTGCCGCGACAGCCAGAGCGCCTCCCAGAAATTTTGAAGATCTCATGGCTGCGGTTATAGGTAGATCTACGAAGTGGAGCAAGTAATAAGGCTCCTAAGACCGAGTAGAACCCACTGACGGTGATAGCGCTCTTGTCCAGCGCTGTGAGGGTCAATAAGACCCGCATTTTCTCGGCTGAAGCCACTTGACGCAGCGTGTAACCCACTTCTAGGAGGCAATAAACCGAGAGACGAGAGAGCCACGCCTCCGACCAGCAGCACGCGACTTGGACGCGCCACGAGCTCCATGTCGACGGGACGGGAGGATGCCAAATGAGGGTTACGGTACAATGTAATCGAACGATGTACCCCATAGTGAAGCGACATGTTGACTTTGTCGCAAGAGAGGCTCTAAGAGAAGATGCTGATTGGTGGAAAAAACAAATAAAATAAATGATTGGATGAAAAGATGTTTGATGTGGGTACAGAAAACCGCAAGAAAATCAAAATGGATGCAGTCGGTGGCAGCAGTTAAAAGTTTAGGTGCAAATCTGCTGCAGAAATCATGATTGTGTTCAGGTGAACCGACCAGGGAATGGTAGGAAGCGAGCAGTGTCCAACTTGGGAGATCTGACGGTGCATGATCCGCCTGTTAACCCTTTCACTACCAGCGATTTGATAATAATTGCAAGTCCATTTGGACCCACAAGCAAAGCATTACTCTACTGGGATTAGTCAAAATAGGGACATTAAATGGATGTTACGATTAACTACAAAGAACTGAAAGTCCTTATAAGCCCTATAAGTCCCAGAAGATTTTTCTACACCAAAATTGTCGTTAAATTATGGAGGGAACATATGAATGTTTATAAGCACCTCTCTTCTAGGTCTGATGGGTTAAACGAGCGTCATCACCACTAACTCACCAGCGCTAAGGCGGCGATTCCAAATAGTTGAACCTCGAGGATTCGGTGACACAGTTTGTGGTAATTGTACAGATGTACCTATTCCGAAACCGTCTTTTTAGTATCTTTGGATGACGCACCAAGTTTGTCTGTGGACGAAATTCGTCCACGAATGCCAGCTAATATATTGCATCCCTATCTACTGGACGGTCAGACTGCCTGTCTTGTTGACTCCACTTGCTTTAAACTTTAGATTCGCATTGAGACCCCACCGCTCGACGGCGGCCTAGTGTCAGTTTTCATGACTATGGTAATTCCTCAGCTCTAGTTCTTGTCTTTTCTCATGCGCTCGGACTCACTCATGCTCTAGAGTGATCATTTAGAGAGAACAATATGAAGGTTGCAATGGCGCAACCACGAAAAACAGATACTAATTCGCCAAACCCAGAGGAGTCGATTGACAGCTTATGCTAAGACTAAGTGGTATCTGACACCGGTGGATCGACACCCATGCCAGCAGCAGCCCGGCGACCGCAGCGAAACCTTCGCAGTTGTTGGAGACGGAGGGATTAGCTACGCAGAATTCACAATTGTAAAGCAACTCAAGTTACAAGTGCTGAGTCAGCACTGCTGACGACTGCAAACGGCAATGAAGAAGACAATGATTTTAGTAAACAATACGCTGGAATTAAAATTAAGTTGGCCGTCGAAAGCAGGCGGACCAACATTGAGATGGCTCGTGCTAGATGCTTCGACGCGCCTCTGTTGGTTTGACGTTGTGACTTCACTTCAACTCAACATCTCGGATTGGCTTGGAATCAAATGCGCTTCGTCATGGTCCATGGCTCATGGGTGGCAAGGTTTCCCACAATAAAGATTGTAGAAACTGATGAATTAAACTGTCAACGAGTTGTCCGACAACACAAAAGTACCGCTTCCTGTGCTGAATACAGAGTGAATTTCGTGGTAGTCGGCTTGCACTTGTGGTGATTGATCCAAACCAGGCTCCGGACAGCACAAACTTCCAGCATGGACATCCACAAATCTACCGCTCAATTTGAAATGGGCAGCGGTAGACACTGCATACTGCATCCGTGCTGCCTGGGGGACCCATACTGCTTTACTCTTGTCATTCACGATTTTACCCCGTCAAGTCTAATCCTTTTCAGCTCGAGTGCCAATGACGACAGAGTTGGAAGCTATCTTCAAGGGTGGTTTGATGGCGACCTATCAACACCCAGTCAGTAATATCTGCATCTCGATTGCGCGTTGCCCTCACCGAAAAGAAGCGAGTTTGGTTTCGTGGTGGAACCTCCCAACGAACAAAGCTGCCCTTTTTATGAGTGATAATTGCGATGCAACCGCAAGCGAGTTCGAAACGCTCTACTCGTATTCGTCGGACCACCACAAATCCACTAAAGGCCGAAGATCATCAACATACATCCACACGAGGCATATCTCAGCATAACATATTTCGGACGCTCCACTCAACGTTCAGGACCCCCCACATATACTTGTAGATAGACGAAGCACCACTGGTCAGTGAACTCGCGACGGTGGAGACGGTAGCCTCCATAGCCTCCACACCGATCTTAACAGACGAACCAACAGAAGTCATGCCCTTCGACACGGTTTTCTCGTTGGAATGCGCGTGTACAAAGTCACTGAGCTTGAGACCAATACGCTCGTTTAGCTTGCCTTCCATCCGCAGCATTAGCGCGGTCGCCGCCTCGTCATCTGACTGACCTGGTAGGAACCGCTCAATCACGAAAGCCTCAAGATCGCTTTGCGTGTAGTTCACGTCAAAGTCAGTGATCTCTGGAAGCGCCTTCACCACTAGTGTAAGCATGATCATAAACAGACTCACGTGTCGCCTCAGACAGTTGAACGCGATCACGCAGAGCTGCTTGAACTGGTCAAACTGCGCTGTCTGCGTGCCTCCAAGTGCCTCGATCATGTAGTGGTCCAGTCGCATAGGAGGTTGCAGTGGCTTCGGGTCCTTCCCAAAATGAATCCGTAGTCAATGTGGAACAGAATGCCGTCTTTTGTAAGCATCACGTTGTCTGCATGGCGATCGCCTACTCCAAGTAAAAACGTGATCACTGTGTACGCGGCCAAGCTTTCCCGGAATGAAGACGAGATGTCACTGAGTGTGCGGTGGCCATTGTAATGATGCAGGAAGTTCATAATGGTGCCGTGGTCGCGAATGATCGAGTATAATGTATGTGCGTTCTCCACAATCTCGATGAGCCCGTCAAAACTGCTGGTCGGGAGTACGCGGTATGTAACCAGTGGGATATCCAGCCGCGTCTCCTGCTTCAGGATCAGGTACATGACGTTGATAATATTTTGAACGATAGAGTCCTTTCGTAAGTCGTCTCGCTTGTACATGAGTCGATAGTGTGGCAGACTCTGCGTTCGGCGAATCCACGTGTTCCGCTGGGAATCAGCGTCAGCATCCGCAGCATCCTCGGCTTCTTCGTCACGATCGACGCCCGTGCATGTGATGATCATGGGTGCCTCTGCGCTTCGTTTCACCTCGGTATTCTTGTAATCAATCCCGCTAACTTTGATTTGCGGGTCCACAGGTAACCTTAAGAGTGGCCATTCCTGTTCGCCGTTTGTAGATACTTGGCTAGAGTGTCCAGACCCTTTACCATCTGCACTACCCCAAAAGATGACTTCTTAATAGATGCCTGGAAGATTCGGCGCACATCTTCAACAGGGATACGGGGTGGAATCTTATACATCAAGTCCACCAACTCCTGCCCCCGAAGAAGTTGTTCGGCAATATCGTCGTTGGCAAATTTTCTAGATTCTACATGACGCCCACCAGACGAACTGTTCTTGAATTGTGACAGCGTCAATAGTAGCCGCTGCTTCAAACCATCGAACTTGCGGCGGCAGCTTGGATCCTCTGCCATGACCGTAAGCCCCCAGTACAATTCGTAGCAAAAGCGGATATCGCACTGCGCTTGCCGGATCAACGACTGACCAAGCTTGCTTCCAGCAGCATTAGTCTCTACACTGAGACTGTGCAAAAGCACCTGAAGATAGCTCCACCACTCGTTCTCTGTGGCTGTCTTCAGTAGTGCATCCACTGCCATGGCACGCAACCGATGATTGCAGATAGTCTCGTCCGCTAAGATTTCCAGGGCATCAACACTGGCAATTTGAGGCTTGCAGAGTCGCGAGCACATCGTCAGCATGCACTTATGTGTGCGCTCTCGTTGCATCAACTCGAGCACCTCATTCACTAGCTTGGCATTTTTCTCTTGTCGCTGCCGAGCAGCCCTGGGGCTTTCAATGTTGAAATCGAGTTGATATACTCTGTCTCTGATTCAGCTGAGAAGTTGGTCGCTTTAATGAGTTGCAGCAACCACTTCGTATGACCACCGAGGAATTTTCGATTGATGATTAGCATCTTCTTCTCGCGCTCAGACAGTCGATGCGTAGGCAGACAGTATTGAATCTGGCGAAACATAGAGAGACACATGATGCTTGCGCGATGCCACTTGCGGCACACCTGCCCGACTGTACGTAGCTCTTGCAAGTCGAACTCCAATAGCTCAAACACTTTTACCGTATTGTAATGATGCCGCCGCTGCTGCAGAGCACATGCACAGTCGTCACACACTCGCTGCATGACACTGCCATCCGGTACATGTGCCGATGTGTGTGAGTTCGAGATACTTATACCACCACCACTCGAAACGGATGATGAAGCACTGCCTGATCGTGAACGGCTTGGTGTAAACTTGCTAATGACATTGTTCTCTTGCAAACGCTGTACATCTTTCAGGAATTTTTCCTGTTGATCCTCCGGCGACAATTGAAGCGAGCCTGAGTCCATGAAAGACAGCGAACGCCGTGTTGCTCCACTTGCACTTAGATCTATCCCTGTCTCGGAACCTGGACTCGCATACGACGTCAAGTACCAGCTGATGTTCCCAATCAAGTCACTCGCATTCGTCGACAGCGAGTTATACGCTGGTGACACTGGAGTCGCTTCATAATCTCCTGGAATCACCACCCGTTGACTAGAACACGCGGAACAGAAAATACGTCCACAAGCTCGACAATGATGTTTGCGCACCAACAGTGAGAACACTGTATGGCACTTGAAACATGCGAACACGGCATCATCTTGTACCCATGAAGACAATCTTCTAGGCTGTACAAAGCGGTACATATCCTGTCCGATCTGTCCTTCTCCTGCACTCGTCCAGTCTTCATCATCTGTGCTGCTGTCTAACCCTCTAGAAAGGAATTTAGAGTCCTCAATTCCATTGTCATTCTCCTCCAAAATGTCCTCGGATCCTTCGTATACTGAGTCCAACATACTGCCTCCATAGGCGGGCGGTCCAGCGTCTTCCAATTCCAGGAATGTGGACGGAGTATCAGGAGGAGGAGGCGGAATCGTCTCGGCTGCGGTCCTGACCCTCTCGCCAGCCGTCCAACCGCCACAGGAGGCTTCCTACGACGTCTCTGCTGCTCATGGATCGAACTGCGGGCCTCTAAAATCTGCGAGAAGGATAAATCCACGGCCGCACCGTCACGAAGATGGCGAGAGTCGCTGCTGTACATTGCGATGGTTGTAGAACTCGAATGTAGATACAGGAGAAGGCTACACACACTCTGGTACGTCCAGTAGATGTATAAGAAGGAGCTGGAGCTGTCGTTACACGTGCAGAGCCTCTAATAATACGGCGAAGAAGACGTTCTTTGGCAGGCGATCGCTGCGCTGGTTCCTTCCTTGTGAAGAATGCAGGTCAGCGAATCAGCACTCTCGATTGGAGGTGTGAGTATTGGATTGGTAGATATTTTTTCTTTGTTTTTACCAATCATGTATTATGATGTGTTTTGATTGGTGGAAACGATTGAAATGGCTTCTTGTTGAGAAAAAAACAGCCGCGATCTTGTATTGGATCCATCTGTGATTGGTTGAAATGTTTTTCTGCGGGTTTTGTGGAGGCTGATCGGGGAAAAGTGGGGGAGGAATCACTTTCGAAAGAAACCCAAGGCCGCGAAGCGAAAGAAAAGAATTCGGAACCAACAAACATGGACAAGGTGCTCGAGTACAAGGAAAAGATCTCGCAGAAGCTAGAGAGATACGACAAGGTCGTCGAGCTCGAGAAGCAGACTGGCGTGGACAAGTTCTACATCTTCTGCGTCGCGGCACTGCTCGCCGGCGTCCTGCTCTTCGCTGTCGGCGGCGAAGAACTCGTGGTTGGCCTCGTCGGATTCATCTACCCGGCCTACATGTCCTTCAAGGCCATTAACACGCCCACCGACGGACGACACCCAGTGGCTCACCTACTGGGTCGTCTACGCCTTCTTCAACCTCACGGAGTCCGTCACGGACTTGGTGCTGTCGTGGATCCCCTTCTACTTTTTCTTCAAGGTTGCCTTCCTCGTCTGGAGCTACCACCCGACCACTCAGGTAAGAGTGATTGTCATTGATAGCTTACCAAAAAGAACTTTTTGTTGTAGTTTACATGTGGTAACTTATTTTTGCTGTGCATTTTTATAGGGCTCGAACGTGATCTACAACACGATCATCAAGCCGTACGTGGCTCCCCACGTCGGTCAGATCGACTCGGCGCTCCAGCGCGGTGAGGAGGCTGCCAAGAAGGCTGCTAGTAAGATCGAGGAGAAGCTGCAGTAAAACGGCCCCAGACGGTGCCGTGCACGAAGCCCCATTAGCATCCGCCTCCCCCAAGGCGACTGTACTGCACCAGCCCATGTCGTGGTGTGTGGAGCTGTTGCCCCTTCTAGGTTGATGGACCTCCTTGCTGGATCAGCGGAGATCTACTGAGAAAGGGTCCACAGTCCGCTTGCTCTGTATTTTCCATGATTTGGAAATCCATTTTTACATGGCGAATACACTGTTCTGCTTTGTGAAAGATGTGTTATCGTCAATGTTGTTGTTAGTCTGTTTAGTATATGCTGGGTGGACCACCATAGTGCCAAGTTGCTTTGCTTTGCTTCGGTGGCATGTTAGTCAAACATGATCATTTCTATCCAAAAGATATCTTTCTACACTAAGTTCGCATCCAAAGCGTACTTATCCGATCAGATCGCTCCCCAGTCAAAACGTCTCAAAACGAGTGGAAGCGATGGCGGTGAGCACGAAGCAGCTGCCGGCGAAGGAGAGCGCGCTCTTCCGCAGCATTGTGGTGCGTATATCGTAGTCCACAAGACCCCCTTTGTCTCCTCTATCGATTCATATCCTATACAAAATTGTAGTCGCTCTGGAACGATGACAATCATCATGTAATTTCCACCCAATACTAACTTTTCATATCATTATTAAACTATTTTATTTAGAAATGCTACGAACTCAAGCAGTACAAGAAAGGTCTAAAGGCAGCCGATACGATCCTCAAGAAACACCCCGACCATGGCGAGACACTGGCCATGAAGGGATTGACACTCAACTGCATGGGCCGCAAGGAAGAAGCCTACGACTTCGTGAAGAACGGACTGCGTCATGACCTCCGCAGTCACGTGTGCTGGCACGTGTTCGGTCTGCTCTACCGCTCAGACCGCAACTATAACGAGGCCATCAAGTGCTACCGGAACGCCATCCGAATCGACCCGGAGAACCTCCAAATCTTGCGGGATTTGTATCTGCTACAGGTGCAGATGCGCGACCTCAAGGGCTTCGCAGAGACTCGTCGCACTATGCTGACACTCAAGCCGAACAACCGCAACAATTGGATCGGATTTGCTATTGCGCACCATCTTGTGGGCAATTATCAAATGGCTATTGATATTATTGAAAAGTACTTTGGTACTTTGGATGGGGAACCGGTTGCCAACTACGAGGACGGTGAGATCTATCTGTACCAGAACCAGTTGATTGAAGAGTCGGGTGACATCGAGAAGGCCCTGGCGCACCTGGAGAACAACAAGGATCAGATCACGGACACGCTCTTCTGGCGTCAGAAGAAGGGACAATTCTTGTTGCAGCTTGAACGTTACGGTGATGCTCGTGATCTGTTCGAGGAGCTGCTAGAGATCAACTTTGACAACTATGAGTTCCACCGTGGACTGCAGTGCGCGATCCTTAAGCGCAAGGACCTGTTTGTCTCGAAGGCTACTCAGCAGAAGAAAACGCCACTTCCCTCTGAGTCTTTTGATTTTGCGTCGGAGAAGTATGGCGAGGCTCTGGAAAAGGACCTTGCCAAGTTCTATGATGAGAAGAAGACGACTATTGGCGCGGAATCGCTGCTATCACTGCGTTTCCCGTTGGACTTCACGCGTGGGGCGGAATTTAAGAAGTACGCTGATGTGTACATCAAGAAGCAGCTGAACAAGAACGTTCCCTCGCTGGGCTCCGACTTAAAGCCGCTGTATGCCGACAAGGAAAAGGTTGAGGTTTTGGAAGAGCTCATTCTCGGATACCTGAAGACCTTGGCGGCTAAAAGCCTCTTGACCAGGGAGACAACTCAATTGCTGCGAATTCGATTGAAAAGGTGCTATTGTGGGCGAACTACTTGACGGCGCAGCACTACGACCGCCTTGGCAACCATGATAAGGCTATGGAATACATTGAGAAGTGTATTAAACAGGAGCCCACCTGTTTGGACTTTTTCCAGAGGAAGGCGCGCATCCTTAAGCACAAGGGCGACCTAAACGAGGCTGCCGATGTAATGGTGGAGGGCCGCAAACTGGACTTGGCAGACCGATACATCAACAACAAGGCCACGGGTACTTGCTGCACGCAGACCGTGTCGATGATGCTGACGCCACAATCGCACTGTTCACACGCCACGAAGGCGACCCACAGCAGAACCTGTTTGACATGCAGTGCATGTGGTACGAAATCGAATGCGGCAAGAGTCAACTGCGCCAGGAGAAGTACGGCCTGGCTTTGAAGCGTTTCTTCGCTGTGGAAAAGCACTTTGATGACTTCATCGAGGACCAGTTTGACTTCCACACATACTGTATCCGCAAGATGACACTGCGTGCATATGTGCAGATGCTGCGTCTGTGCGATGAGATCTATGGCCGCCCGTTCTTCGTGGAGGCTGCCCACGGCGCCATCGTTTGCTACAAGGCTCTTGCCAACAAGGCGGACAAGGAAGCAGAGGAGGCTGCGAAGGTGGCCGCTGCTGCAGCCAACATGTCAGCCGCCGAGAAGAAGAAGGCGAAACGTGCATTAGCTAAGGCTCGCAAGGCTGAGTTCAAGAGGAAAGAGGAGGAAGAACTGAATGCTAAGCTGCACAAGGAGGCTGAGGACAAGGAACGTGAGGCAGTCAAGAACGGCAAGAAGGCGAACCCGGGCCCCACTCGTACCAAGGACGACGATCCGTTTGGCGAGAAGCTTGCTGAAAAGCCTGCACTTGAGGAAGCGTGGCGTTTCGTGTCTATTCTTCAGCGATACGCTTCGGAGGATGTTCAGACCCACCTGGCGGCGTTCGACATTGCGCTCCGAAAGAAGAAGTTCCTGCTGTGCTTGCAGGCGCTGTTGAAGGCCCAGAAGCTGGAACACGTGTCAGTAGAGGCCAAGAATGAGCTGAGTTCGCGTCGCGCAGAGTTTTGGAACAGGTGAAGCAGGTGACAAACCCCGTCATGCTGAAGGTCATCAACGAGAAGAAGGCCGAGTTGAAGTAGGAGAGCTGCACCGGGTGGTGGTGGTGCGAGGTGTTTTTATGGTGTGGACGTTATTGTCCAGACGGTAGGGACCAAGGTAGAGACAGTAGTGGAGTTAGTCCGTTGATTGTCAATAGAGACTTGGCAAAGCAAAATGTTTTTCAACCTATTGTGATATTTACAATTAATTTGGTCATTGATTGGTTGAAAAAGCGAAGACATCTGTAGCACTCGAAAATGCAGATCGGTTCGATCTACAAGCTTCGGCCGCAGCGGTGGCTGTCGGTATGCAGTTTCGCGTCTTCGTCGCGATGCGGTGAACTTTCAATTGTCCCCGTAAGCTTTATTTAATCGCTGGGGAAGCGTCAGGTGATGCCATTGGCGCGAAAGTTATTCGAGCTCTACAGCGACGGAATTCGTCCATTGAGTTTCGAGGAATCGGAGGGTTCGTTCATTATTATTTTTTAATGTTATTCTACTAAATTATGACTAGTATTTAATTATTTCCAATCGCTACGAATATTTTAGACCGCAAATGTGTGAAGCAGGGGGTTTGAGGCACTCTTCCCAATGGAGGAGCTGTCCATTATGGGACTTGTCGAAGTTGTGCCATATCTCTTTCGATTCCGAGTGTGTTTTGATGTGGTTTTGACGTATTGTGTTGGGATTTGGTGGTGTTAACATTTTAATTTTGATCATTTTGGCGGGGTGGTTTTAGCGACGAATTCAAGATACACTTCGGGATATTGAAGTGTTCAAGCCTGATTTGGTACTCACCATCGACTCCAAAGGTTTTACCTTCCGGGTACTTAAGGCCTTGCAAGCGAGTGAAGAAAATCAAGGTGGCAACCGAGTCAAGAAGGCGCATTATGTGGCACCATCAGTTTGGGCTTACAAACACAGGGAAACGTGATTTTACGGAGTTGAAAAACTGTTGGACGTCATGTTCACGATTTTGCCATTCGAAGAAGACATTTTTCGTTCAGGTGATATAAGCCAGAGCTGCAAGTCTCATGGCCTAGAGGAGGGCAAACCAGGAAAAACTTGGTGTCAATTTGTTGGTCATCCAGCGGTCGAAGACTTCCTTGAATTTCATGAACTCTATGACGGCGATAAAAGCCAAGAATCATCCAGACATTCACTATCAACTGAGCCTCCCCAAAATGTGGGTCTTCAGGTTGGGGTAGATGCGCTACTTGACCCGTCGAACTTCAGCCCTAGCAACTTGCTGGCTCGAGGTCAATTGTTGCGAGGCTTGGCAGCGAGAGGGCGCGAACCGAGCACCAGAACACGTGTCAGAGACGAAATGAAGATTCCTGCGGCTGCATTAGTGATCTGCGCTCTAGTTGGAAGGTAAAGAAAACCTTCTGCAGTGCTTATATTCTGTCCTCATTGTTGGCTAAGAGATAACAATGACGATTATTTGTGCTGTCGTGTGCAGCCGATCAAACGAAGTGGAAAAGTCTTTACAGACGGTGCTCGATGCCATCGATCAATTTAGGCAAATGAGCGATGACAAGCAGGTGCATTATCTTTGTTGGCTTGTTTAGATGGCATGTTGTGTCTCACAAGCGTGCTAATGTTAGCAGATCTGCGTCGTGTTCCCCACAATCGCTGCCGTTGAACATCAATTGAAAAGCTACGTGTCCACAACTGCGCTTGATATCAATTACCGCATATTGACTGATCTCGATGCCACAGCACGGCTTCAGTTGTTTCAGGTATACCAGAACTTTTAAGATGGTTGCTAAGCACACACATATTTACATGGTTTATACTTGTACGTGCAGAGCTCTGATCTTGCAGTGGCTGTCTCGGGGACAATTGTACTTGATACCACACTTGCAAGCCTGCCAACTGTCGTTGTCTACCGAGCCAACATGCTTACCGAGTGGATTGTTAAACGACTGGCAGCAGTCCGCTTCGTATCTGTGCCCAACTTGTTACTCGGCAGGTTCGTGATCATCCTACTGCATTGGTCACTGTGGATACCGCCTGCTTCTTTTGGGATAACACACGAGCTTTCATGTACAGATCACTATTACCTGAGCTCCTCTTCAGTGATTTCACCGCCCCGAGGATTGCGAAGGCTTTGCAGTGAGTATCTCAAAGTGCTGAACCAAGAGGTGGCTGTGAGTGTTAATTGAGGTATTGCTTTCAACAGAACTCTGCAGCGCTGCCCACCCGAACAAGCTGATGCTTTACAGCTTGCTATGGCGTTGAGCACATTGACTAAGTGGAAGGAGTTAGATCCAACTCCTTCATCACCAAGTGTGTTACCAGACAAGAGCGTTAATCGTGCAAGTGCGAGCTTGCAGCCAGTGCGAGCTAGCGATCTCGTGGCAAAGTCCATTATTGAGGTGCTGAATGAGAAGTAGTCGCAGCAACGTCACTCACGAACTAGCATGCTTAGAGCTATTACCAAGGTTTTTGACGCAAGATTTCGCGTTTGTGTTAACTCATAGTTGTGAATGAAGATTGCAGTGGCAATGGCTGCTAAAACCTCTCGAGGCTTCGCTACTCGGGGTTCCTGTCGGGATAAAACTAGTCCCAGTTCTTTCCATCGAAAGTCTCGGTCTTGACGCTCGTGATTGTCTCCGGGTCCACACAGGCCACCGTGACAGCGTAGGCGTCCGGGTCTAAGCGCGGGATGAAGAACGCCTGGACACCACAGCGTTTGCAGAAGAGGTGCTGCGACTTGTGCGTGTGGAACGTGTAGAGAGTCAGAATATCTTCACCCTGCAGCATCTTGAAGTGTGACTTGTGCACAATGGTGTGGATGTTCCCTTTCATGGTGCAGATGGAGCAGTTGCATTCAGTCTGCACCAAGTCACTGGGGGCCTCGAACTCGAATTGCACGGCCTTGCAATGGCACGAGCCATGGTGTAGAACGAGAGGCTTGGAATCGGTCGAATTGGGCATTGAATTCTTGAATCAGGGAGAAGTGTGTTGGTGGGTGGCAACAAATTGAGGAATGACATCAAGCGCGCCCAACACACCAACACCTTCACTCAGAGTGATCAGTGATTACGAAAGAAGCGTGCTTCAAGGTACATGGTATCTATGTCATGAATCATGACCACCATGTTAGCCAGTGCATGTCACTATGGTTACTACGCTAGGCACTGGTGGCGTCCTCCATCAATGTGCCATTCGAGATGTCCATTTGCTCACGATATTCGTCGGAATGGTCAAAGCACTGAGCGACGATCCCTTGTGTTGGGTATTGCGAGTACTCCATCACCATGAAAGAACGCACCACTTTCCCATTCTTTTTCAGTTGCTAAAACTCAGCCGAGCTCGTTGGGTCGGTGCTGAAAACATCGCCATCGCAATTGTTCATTTCAAAGTACACGACTTTGGCTCCGTCAGGTACTTGTCCCCACATGACTTAGCTTGCTGTTGTCCAATATGGACACGACGAAAACGTCATACACATTTGACTTGGTGCAGGAAACATCATGGACAAACCTTTGACAGTCAAGATCCCAGCTCGGGCTAATTTCATCTCATCAATGAACGGTTAGTAGAAATGTGGCATTGCTAAGTACTAACTACAAGTTATCTACGATCTATCAACACAACTGTTGGGCTGGAATGAAAGGTGAGAGGTTGATTGTCACGACTGTAACTACCTGGAATGCTACGCACTCGCTCTTCACTCGTCCGCATACGTCCCAATGGCTGATTTAGAGAAGGATTCTTCCCAATTCTGGCCGTCGAATACCTCGGTCGTGATGCTTGTGATGGTAGTTGGGTCTACACAGCCCACCGTGACGGCATAGCCCGCTTCTGGGCTACTGCGTGGACTGTAGAAGGACTGCACGCCGCAACGCTTGCAGAAGAGGTGGTGAGCTGTGTGCGTGTTGAACATATAGAGCGTCAGCATGTCTTGGCCCTGCAGTAGTCGGAAGCGCGATTTTGGCACGATCGTGTGGACGTTGCCCTTCATTCTGCAGATGGAGCAGTTGCACTTGGTCTGCACTATGTCGCTTGGGGCGTCGAACTCGAATTGCACGGCTTTGCAATGGCATGATCCCTGGTGCAGGACAAATGGCTTGGATGGGTTTGGCTTGGTCATTGTGGTGCTGTATGTTACGTGAGACTTGAGGTGCTGGTGGCAAGTTCGGGACTGACTGACGTTGTCACTTTCAACTTCGATCGGCGGAATTGATGAGTGATGGTTGATTGCGCAACGTCTTTATAGCCAATCAGAAAACGAAAATTGACGTTTTAGCCAATAAAATAGTGGGTACGCGAAACGACGCGGACGTTGAAATTGCTTCATACGACATTGACCTCATGTTCGGTCACCGCAAAGCTCGAGAAGACGTTAATGTTGCAGATATCGATGGGATTCACACGACTAAACCATTAACACTTCAAGAACGAGTGGGTTTATTGACGACTAGCGAAAGATTCTTAACGTATCCATCTGGTCTATTGCAACCGTGTACGAACCCCCCTTACTTTCTTGATTTGTGTCTTTAGTGCCCGTCCAAGTGCTTACTATTGCCTAAAAGTTTCGCGCCAGGAGCTCGGTCGACTGAAAACGAGATTCGCACAGATGATTCCTGTCGATGATTTGAGTCGCGACCTGCGGCTACCACTTGCAGTGGTTCTTCAGATGCCAGAGCTGAGGGTGCAGCCTTTTGTGCCTCTTGTTGCACGGTTGATATTGAACCGCCAGAGCAAAGAAGCAGACTTCAGCTCCGGGATAGAGGAAGCATCTGCACAAGAGGTGGTGAATTTCAGCGCCTTCTTAACCATTCTGGCCGTGTTCAGTTTTAAACAACCGTTAGAGACCAAACGACGAGGTTAGGACGGTGTTCATAGCTGGAAGTTGTAGTAATTTCGACAGATTTTATGCTGACGTCGTTAATGCCTAGTACTCTTCGACGTTTACGATCAAGAGAGCAGTGGGTCCGTCACCATCGATGACTTCGTGAGCGTACTCTCTGTTGTATCACACATGAATGCAGCCAAACGCGATGCACTACGGCGGTCCTTAGAGCTCCGCTTGGTGTCATTCTTGACGAAAGCGAACGTCGGTGTAAGTGGCGTTCAGTTCGACGATTTCAATCAGGTATTAATTTGCAGTCATGTCGATTCTGCCGTCTGGACTGCTGTTGACCTTGCTCACTTCGTACGATTTGATGATTGAACTTCACAATGCTCAGCTGGTATCTGATGAGGAAGTTCATGCTGCATTGACGATAGCGTATTAGACATTCTTTCAGCGCAACTAAAATAAACTTAGCACTACTAGTCCGAGCTTGGAAACGACTCTGACCTCATCATCAAATTTGGACGACCGTGTGGCCAGCGTAGAGCGTGCATCAAAACAATGGTCAAGTGGCATATTGGCACTTATGCAAGGTTGCGGCCACCTCGCCGTGATCATGATTGCGCAAATCTCCATCTCGGTCCGTGCTTGTGCTGTGCAAATTCATCATGTATCAACGAAACTCATCATTGTTGCATCCAATTGTGTTGTGTTCATCAGAAAAAGTAGATACTGGAGCCGTGATTGCATTTCCCCACCAGATGATGGCGACTCTCGAATGCACTTCAAACAACGCGATGGAGTTGACTTTCAATTCACTAACATCTTCGACCCGAGTATCTCTCAAGAACGAGTATTCGACGAAGTCTGCCTTGTGAGTAGAGTACAAACCATGATTTTATTGTTTCGTGCACTACTGACCTCTCTTTGGGGACAGGATATCGTTCATAGCGCCCTGGACGGCTACAATGGAACCATTCTTGCATACGGACAGACTGGCTCGGGAAAGACGTACACGATCACGGGTGGTGAACACTATGCAGATCGTGGCATAATTCCTAGGGTGTTGTCCACCATTTTCGAGGAGTTTGAGAAACGACCCAACATGCGGTACTCGTGTTACATCTCCTACCTCGAAATCTACAATGAAAATGTGTACGACTTGCTCGACCGGTACGAGATTGCGATCATTGTGGCTAGTGAAAAGCAGTTTGATAAGGTACTTACGTTGTTTTCGTGTGGTGGAATTGTTTAGGTCCCATACTGATCGACCTATTGAGGAGTGGACAAAAGTTCTACTGATGGACGACGATGAGGGAGACATGCACTTCCGGAACCTCGGGTGAGGATCTACATTGATTTTATCTGAGGAATCTGTTATTGAACTTTGCACGGGGATGTCTTCTAGTGTTTTTGAGGCTATCTCGGAGGAAGAGGCTCTGAATTTACTATTCCTTGGCAACATGAACCGCGTCACTAGCGACACCCCAATGAACCAGGTACGCCAGCGCTGTTGACCCTAATAGCACCATGACGGCATATTTCCTCTTCAGTATTAATTCGACCAATATTTCAGGCTTCATCGCGGTCCCATTCAATATTTAGTGTCATGATCGAATCACGACCTGTGGATTCGGATATTATCGTCACGTCCAAGCTCCATCTTGTCGATCTTGCTGGCTCAGAGCGAGTTTATAAGCGTGATGGCACGCAACGAATGCGTTCAGAGGGGAAGCATATTAATCTCTCTCTCCACCATCTCGAGCAGGTACGTTTGCAAAATACATCTTGGGAATCGGTATAATTCGCGTTGAGCTCATATGAATTTATTGGGACTATAGGTGATTTTGTCATTGCGAAGCAAACGTAATGCAGTATCCAAGACGTATCACGTTCCGTACCGCAACTCAATGCTTACATCCGTGCGGCAGCTTAGGGGGAATTGCAAGTCGGTGTTTATCGCGACGCTGAATCCAGAGAGCGACTTCGTGGATGAGTCAATCTCAACTTGTCGTTTTATGCAGCGCTGCTCTGAGGTAACAGTAGACGTCGCTGTCAACTCAGAGGTCGATACAGAGAAGCGCGAGACAGTCGAGAAGGTGAACGCTGAGCTAGAACGCACCAATGCAGAGTTGCAGGCAAGGGCTGTGAAACTTGAAAATGACATCGAGACGCA
>VKKV01000475.1:0-10690 GCA_008080845.1 Phytophthora kernoviae | reverse complement strand
AAATCTTGCGGGATTTGTATCTGCTACAGGTGCAGATGCGCGACCTCAAGGGCTTCGCAGAGACTCGTCGCACTATGCTGACACTCAAGCCGAACAACCGCAACAATTGGATCGGATTTGCTATTGCGCACCATCTTGTGGGCAATTATCAAATGGCTATTGATATTATTGAAAAGTACTTTGGTACTTTGGATGGGGAACCGGTTGCCAACTACGAGGACGGTGAGATCTATCTGTACCAGAACCAGTTGATTGAAGAGTCGGGTGACATCGAGAAGGCCCTGGCGCACCTGGAGAACAACAAGGATCAGATCACGGACACGCTCTTCTGGCGTCAGAAGAAGGGACAATTCTTGTTGCAGCTTGAACGTTACGGTGATGCTCGTGATCTGTTCGAGGAGCTGCTAGAGATCAACTTTGACAACTATGAGTTCCACCGTGGACTGCAGTGCGCGATCCTTAAGCGCAAGGACCTGTTTGTCTCGAAGGCTACTCAGCAGAAGAAAACGCCACTTCCCTCTGAGTCTTTTGATTTTGCGTCGGAGAAGTATGGCGAGGCTCTGGAAAAGGACCTTGCCAAGTTCTATGATGAGAAGAAGACGACTATTGGCGCGGAATCGCTGCTATCACTGCGTTTCCCGTTGGACTTCACGCGTGGGGCGGAATTTAAGAAGTACGCTGATGTGTACATCAAGAAGCAGCTGAACAAGAACGTTCCCTCGCTGGGCTCCGACTTAAAGCCGCTGTATGCCGACAAGGAAAAGGTTGAGGTTTTGGAAGAGCTCATTCTCGGATACCTGAAGACCTTGGCGGCTAAAAGCCTCTTGACCAGGGAGACAACTCAATTGCTGCGAATTCGATTGAAAAGGTGCTATTGTGGGCGAACTACTTGACGGCGCAGCACTACGACCGCCTTGGCAACCATGATAAGGCTATGGAATACATTGAGAAGTGTATTAAACAGGAGCCCACCTGTTTGGACTTTTCCAGAGGAAGGCGCGCATCCTTAAGCACAAGGGCGACCTAAACGAGGCTGCCGATGTAATGGTGGAGGGCCGCAAACTGGACTTGGCAGACCGATACATCAACAACAAGGCCACGGAGTACTTGCTGCACGCAGACCGTGTCGATGATGCTGACGCCACAATCGCACTGTTCACACGCCACGAAGGCGACCCACAGCAGAACCTGTTTGACATGCAGTGCATGTGGTACGAAATCGAATGCGGCAAGAGTCAACTGCGCCAGGAGAAGTACGGCCTGGCTTTGAAGCGTTTCTTCGCTGTGGAAAAGCACTTTGATGACTTCATCGAGGACCAGTTTGACTTCCACACATACTGTATCCGCAAGATGACACTGCGTGCATATGTGCAGATGCTGTGCGATGAGATCTATGGCCGCCCGTTCTTCGTGGAGGCTGCCCACGGCGCCATCGTTTGCTACAAGGCTCTTGCCAACAAGGCGGACAAGGAAGCAGAGGAGGCTGCGAAGGTGGCCGCTGCTGCAGCCAACATGTCAGCCGCCGAGAAGAAGAAGGCGAAACGTGCATTAGCTAAGGCTCGCAAGGCTGAGTTCAAGAGGAAAGAGGAGGAAGAACTGAATGCTAAGCTGCACAAGGAGGCTGAGGACAAGGAACGTGAGGCAGTCAAGAACGGCAAGAAGGCGAACCGGGCCCCACTCGTACCAAGGACGACGATCCGTTTGGCGAGAAGCTTGCTGAAAAGCCTGCACTTGAGGAAGCGTGGCGTTTCGTGTCTATTCTTCAGCGATACGCTTCGGAGGATGTTCAGACCCACCTGGCGGCGTTCGACATTGCGCTCCGAAAGAAGAAGTTCCTGCTGTGCTTGCAGGCGCTGTTGAAGGCCCAGAAGCTGGAACACGTGTCAGTAGAGGCCAAGAATGAGCTGAGTTCGCGTCGCGCAGAGTTTTTGGAACAGGTGAAGCAGGTGACAAACCCCGTCATGCTGAAGGTCATCAACGAGAAGAAGGCCGAGTTGAAGTAGGAGAGCTGCACCGGGTGGTGGTGGTGCGAGGTGTTTTTATGGTGTGGACGTTATTGTCCAGACGGTAGGGACCAAGGTAGAGACAGTAGTGGAGTTAGTCCGTTGATTGTCAATAGAGACTTGGCAAAGCAAAATGTTTTTCAACCTATTGTGATATTTACAATTAATTTGGTCATTGATTGGTTGAAAAAGCGAAGACATCTGTAGCACTCGAAAATGCAGATCGGTTCGATCTACAAGCTTCGGCCGCAGCGGTGGCTGTCGGTATGCAGTTTCGCGTCTTCGTCGCGATGCGGTGAACTTTCAATTGTCCCCCGTAAGCTTTATTTAATCGCTGGGGAAGCGTCAGGTGATGCCATTGGCGCGAAAGTTATTCGAGCTCTACAGCGACGGAATTCGTCCATTGAGTTTCGAGGAATCGGAGGGTTCGTTCATTATTATTTTTTAATGTTATTCTACTAAATTATGACTAGTATTTAATTATTTCCAATCGCTACGAATATTTTTAGACCGCAAATGTGTGAAGCAGGGGGTTTGAGGCACTCTTCCCAATGGAGGAGCTGTCCATTATGGGACTTGTCGAAGTTGTGCCATATCTCTTTCGATTCCGAGTGTGTTTTGATGTGGTTTTGACGTATTGTGTTGGGATTTGGTGGTGTTAACATTTTAATTTTGATCATTTTGGCGGGGTGGTTTTAGCGACGAATTCAAGATACACTTCGGGATATTGAAGTGTTCAAGCCTGATTTGGTACTCACCATCGACTCCAAAGGTTTTACCTTCCGGGTACTTAAGGCCTTGCAAGCGAGTGAAGAAAATCAAGGTGGCAACCGAGTCAAGAAGGCGCATTATGTGGCACCATCAGTTTGGGCTTACAAACACAGGGAAACGTGATTTTACGGAGTTGAAAAACTGTTGGACGTCATGTTCACGATTTTGCCATTCGAAGAAGACATTTTTCGTTCAGGTGATATAAGCCAGAGCTGCAAGTCTCATGGCCTAGAGGGAGGGCAAACCAGGAAAAACTTGGTGTCAATTTGTTGGTCATCCAGCGGTCGAAGACTTCCTTGAATTTCATGAACTCTATGACGGCGATAAAAGCCAAGAATCATCCAGACATTCACTATCAACTGAGCCTCCCCAAAATGTGGGTCTTCAGGTTGGGGTAGATGCGCTACTTGACCCGTCGAACTTCAGCCCTAGCAACTTGCTGGCTCGAGGTCAATTGTTGCGAGGCTTGGCAGCGAGGGCGCGAACCGAGCACCAGAACACGTGTCAGAGACGAAATGAAGATTCCTGCGGCTGCATTAGTGATCTGCGCTCTAGTTGGAAGGTAAAGAAAACCTTCTGCAGTGCTTATATTCTGTCCTCATTGTTGGCTAAGAGATAACAATGACGATTATTTGTGCTGTCGTGTGCAGCCGATCAAACGAAGTGGAAAAGTCTTTACAGACGGTGCTCGATGCCATCGATCAATTTAGGCAAATGAGCGATGACAAGCAGGTGCATTATCTTTGTTGGCTTGTTTAGATGGCATGTTGTGTCTCACAAGCGTGCTAATGTTAGCAGATCTGCGTCGTGTTCCCCACAATCGCTGCCGTTGAACATCAATTGAAAAGCTACGTGTCCACAACTGCGCTTGATATCAATTACCGCATATTGACTGATCTCGATGCCACAGCACGGCTTCAGTTGTTTCAGGTATACCAGAACTTTTAAGATGGTTGCTAAGCACACACATATTTACATGGTTTATACTTGTACGTGCAGAGCTCTGATCTTGCAGTGGCTGTCTCGGGACAATTGTACTTGATACCACACTTGCAAGCCTGCCAACTGTCGTTGTCTACCGAGCCAACATGCTTACCGAGTGGATTGTTAAACGACTGGCAGCAGTCCGCTTCGTATCTGTGCCCAACTTGTTACTCGGCAGGTTCGTGATCATCCTACTGCATTGGTCACTGTGGATACCGCCTGCTTCTTTTGGGATAACACACGAGCTTTCATGTACAGATCACTATTACCTGAGCTCCTCTTCAGTGATTTCACCGCCCCGAGGATTGCGAAGGCTTTGCAGTAGTATCTCAAAGTGCTGAACCAAGAGGTGGCTGTGAGTGTTAATTGAGGTATTGCTTTCAACAGAACTCTGCAGCGCTGCCCACCCGAACAAGCTGATGCTTTACAGCTTGCTATGGCGTTGAGCACATTGACTAAGTGGAAGGAGTTAGATCCAACTCCTTCATCACCAAGTGTGTTACCAGACAAGAGCGTTAATCGTGCAAGTGCGAGCTTGCAGCCAGTGCGAGCTAGCGATCTCGTGGCAAAGTCCATTATTGAGGTGCTGAATGAGAAGTAGTCGCAGCAACGTCACTCACGAACTAGCATGCTTAGAGCTATTACCAAGGTTTTTGACGCAAGATTTCGCGTTTGTGTTAACTCATAGTTGTGAATGAAGATTGCAGTGGCAATGGCTGCTAAAAACCTCTCGAGGCTTCGCTACTCGGGGTTCCTGTCGGGATAAAACTAGTCCCAGTTCTTTCCATCGAAAGTCTCGGTCTTGACGCTCGTGATTGTCTCGGGTCACACAGGCCACCGTGACAGCGTAGGCGTCCGGGTCTAAGCGCGGGATGAAGAACGCCTGGACACCACAGCGTTTGCAGAAGAGGTGCTGCGACTTGTGCGTGTGGAACGTGTAGAGAGTCAGAATATCTTCACCCTGCAGCATCTTGAAGTGTGACTTGTGCACAATGGTGTGGATGTTCCCTTTCATGGTGCAGATGGAGCAGTTGCATTCAGTCTGCACCAAGTCACTGGGGGCCTCGAACTCGAATTGCACGGCCTTGCAATGGCACGAGCCATGGTGTAGAACGAGAGGCTTGGAATCGGTCGAATTGGGCATTGAATTCTTGAATCAGGGAGAAGTGTGTTGGTGGGTGGCAACAAATTGAGGAATGACATCAAGCGCGCCCAACACACCAACACCTTCACTCAGAGTGATCGAGTGATTACGAAAGAAGCGTGCTTCAAGGTACATGGTATCTATGTCATGAATCATGACCACCATGTTAGCCAGTGCATGTCACTATGGTTACTACGCTAGGCACTGGTGGCGTCCTCCATCAATGTGCCATTCGAGATGTCCATTTGCTCACGATATTCGTCGGAATGGTCAAAGCACTGAGCGACGATCCCTTGTGTTGGGTATTGCGAGTACTCCATCACCATGAAAGAACGCACCACTTTCCCATTTTTCAGTTGCTAAAACTCAGCCGAGCTCGTTGGGTCGGTGCTGAAAACATCGCCATCGCAATTGTTCATTTCAAAGTACACGACTTTGGCTCCGTCAGGTACTTGTCCCCACATGACTTAGCTTGCTGTTGTCCAATATGGACACGACGAAAACGTCATACACATTTGACTTGGTGCAGGAAACATCATGGACAAACCTTTGACAGTCAAGATCCCAGCTCGGGCTAATTTCATCTCATCAATGAACGGTTAGTAGAAATGTGGCATTGCTAAGTACTAACTACAAGTTATCTACGATCTATCAACACAACTGTTGGGCTGGAATGAAAGGTGAGAGGTTGATTGTCACGACTGTAACTACCTGGAATGCTACGCACTCGCTCTTCACTCGTCCGCATACGTCCCAATGGCTGATTTAGAGAAGGATTCTTCCCAATTCTGGCCGTCGAATACCTCGGTCAATGGTAGTTGGGTCTACACAGCCCACCGTGACGGCATAGCCCGCTTCTGGGCTACTGCGTGGACTGTAGAAGGACTGCACGCCGCAACGCTTGCAGAAGAGGTGGTGAGCTGTGTGCGTGTTGAACATATAGAGCGTCAGCATGTCTTGGCCCTGCAGTAGTCGGAAGCGCGATTTTGGCACGATCGTGTGGACGTTGCCCTTCATTCTGCAGATGGAGCAGTTGCACTTGGTCTGCACTATGTCGCTTGGGGCGTCGAACTCGAATTGCACGGCTTTGCAATGGCATGATCCCTGGTGCAGGACAAATGGCTTGGATGGGTTTGGCTTGGTCATTGTGGTGCTGTATGTTACGTGAGACTTGAGGTGCTGGTGGCAAGTTCGGGACTGACTGACGTTGTCACTTTCAACTTCGATCGGCGGAATTGATGAGTGATGGTTGATTGCGCAACGTCTTTATAGCCAATCAGAAAACGAAAATTGACGTTTTAGCCAATAAAATAGTGGGTACGCGAAACGACGCGGACGTTGAAATTGCTTCATACGACATTGACCTCATGTTCGGTCACCGCAAAGCTCGAGAAGACGTTAATGTTGCAGATATCGATGGGATTCACACGACTAAACCATTAACACTTCAAGAACGAGTGGGTTTATTGACGACTAGCGAAAGATTCTTAACGTATCCATCTGGTCTATTGCAACCGTGTACGAACCCCCTTACTTTCTTGATTTGTGTCTTTAGTGCCCGTCCAAGTGCTTACTATTGCCTAAAAGTTTCGCGCCAGGAGCTCGGTCGACTGAAAACGAGATTCGCACAGATGATTCCTGTCGATGATTTGAGTCGCGACCTGCGGCTACCACTTGCAGTGGTTCTTCAGATGCCAGAGCTGAGGGTGCAGCCTTTTGTGCCTCTTGTTGCACGGTTGATATTGAACCGCCAGAGCAAAGAAGCAGACTTCAGCTCCGGGATAGAGGAAGCATCTGCACAAGAGGTGGTGAATTTCAGCGCCTTCTTAACCATTCTGGCCGTGTTCAGTTTTAAACAACCGTTAGAGACCAAACGACGAGGTTAGGACGGTGTTCATAGCTGGAAGTTGTAGTAATTTCGACAGATTTTATGCTGACGTCGTTAATGCCTAGTACTCTTCGACGTTTACGATCAAGAGAGCAGTGGGTCCGTCACCATCGATGACTTCGTGAGCGTACTCTGTTGTATCACACATGAATGCAGCCAAACGCGATGCACTACGGCGGTCCTTAGAGCTCCGCTTGGTGTCATTCTTGACGAAAGCGAACGTCGGTGTAAGTGGCGTTCAGTTCGACGATTTCAATCAGGTATTAATTTGCAGTCATGTCGATTCTGCCGTCTGGACTGCTGTTGACCTTGCTCACTTCGTACGATTTGATGATTGAACTTCACAATGCTCAGCTGGTATCTGATGAGGAAGTTCATGCTGCATTGACGATAGCGTATTAGACATTCTTTCAGCGCAACTAAAATAAACTTAGCACTACTAGTCCGAGCTTGGAAACGACTCTGACCTCATCATCAAATTTGGACGACCGTGTGGCCAGCGTAGAGCGTGCATCAAAACAATGGTCAAGTGGCATATTGGCACTTATGCAAGGTTGCGGCCACCTCGCCGTGATCATGATTGCGCAAATCTCCATCTCGGTCCGTGCTTGTGCTGTGCAAATTCATCATGTATCAACGAAACTCATCATTGTTGCATCCAATTGTGTTGTGTTCATCAGAAAAAGTAGATACTGGAGCCGTGATTGCATTTCCCCACCAGATGATGGCGACTCTCGAATGCACTTCAAACAACGCGATGGAGTTGACTTTCAATTCACTAACATCTTCGACCCGAGTATCTCTCAAGAACGAGTATTCGACGAAGTCTGCCTTGTGAGTAGAGTACAAACCATGATTTTATTGTTTCGTGCACTACTGACCTCTTTTGGGGACAGGATATCGTTCATAGCGCCCTGGACGGCTACAATGGAACCATTCTTGCATACAGACTGGCTCGGGAAAGACGTACACGATCACGGGTGGTGAACACTATGCAGATCGTGGCATAATTCCTAGGGTGTTGTCCACCATTTTCGAGGAGTTTGAGAAACGACCCAACATGCGGTACTCGTGTTACATCTCCTACCTCGAAATCTACAATGAAAATGTGTACGACTTGCTCGACCGGTACGAGATTGCGATCATTGTGGCTAGTGAAAAGCAGTTTGATAAGGTACTTACGTTGTTTTCGTGTGGTGGAATTGTTTAGGTCCCATACTGATCGACCTATTGAGGAGTGGACAAAAGTTCTACTGATGGACGACGATGAGGGAGACATGCACTTCCGGAACCTCGGGTGAGGATCTACATTGATTTTATCTGAGGAATCTGTTATTGAACTTTGCACGGGGATGTCTTCTAGTGTTTTTGAGGCTATCTCGGAGGAAGAGGCTCTGAATTTACTATTCCTTGGCAACATGAACCGCGTCACTAGCGACACCCCAATGAACCAGGTACGCCAGCGCTGTTGACCCTAATAGCACCATGACGGCATATTTCCTCTTCAGTATTAATTCGACCAATATTTCAGGCTTCATCGCGGTCCCATTCAATATTTAGTGTCATGATCGAATCACGACCTGTGGATTCGGATATTATCGTCACGTCCAAGCTCCATCTTGTCGATCTTGCTGGCTCAGAGCGAGTTTATAAGCGTGATGGCACGCAACGAATGCGTTCAGAGGGGAAGCATATTAATCTCTCTCCACCATCTCGAGCAGGTACGTTTGCAAAATACATCTTGGGAATCGGTATAATTCGCGTTGAGCTCATATGAATTTATTGGGACTATAGGTGATTTTGTCATTGCGAAGCAAACGTAATGCAGTATCCAAGACGTATCACGTTCCGTACCGCAACTCAATGCTTACATCCGTGCTGCGTGGCAGCTTAGGGGAATTGCAAGTCGGTGTTTATCGCGACGCTGAATCCAGAGAGCGACTTCGTGGATGAGTCAATCTCAACTTGTCGTTTTATGCAGCGCTGCTCTGAGGTAACAGTAGACGTCGCTGTCAACTCAGAGGTCGATACAGAGAAGCGCAGAGACAGTCGAGAAGGTGAACGCTGAGCTAGAACGCACCAATGCAGAGTTGCAGGCAAGGGCTGTGAAACTTGAAAATGACATCGAGACGCAGGCACTTCAGTTTGCCAAGAAGGAGGAGCAATGGAAACAACGCCTTGCACTAACTCAAGAAGAGACTCAAACTGTTGGAAGCTGCTAAGAGCGCTCGAGATCAATCTGAGCTCTCCGACAAAAAGGTTGATTGGATACGGTGCGAAGAGATCGTCGAGAACTTGCTGCTTACAGGCGAGCTTCCACGTGAAGAGCTGGATAATCCAACGCCCCTAGATGAATTTGCTGAGTCAAGACAGCTATATGAGATCGTTGCGAAGGAAATCCGCGCGCTAGGGATGAAGACGGCGCTCGGGTGCCTCCTGGTACTGAAAGAGAATACCTTTTTCGCGTCTAATACTGCTGCAGAGCTGCAAGATCTGATGGACAAACAAACGAGAACGGTGGAGAAGCTGGAACAGCGAGTGTTAGAGCAAAAGCGCGAGGCAGAACTGTTGAAAGAGCAAATTCGGAGTGTTGAGGTGTCTCACAAGCTTGAAACGGCACGAAGGCCTCCAGCCTGCAATTGAAATCTTACAATGGCAAACGGAATGCTTCTCACCGGCGACCATCTGAAAGTGATACCGGTGATAGCATTGCAGACAGCAATCGATCAAAGGATGTGAGTGACAGTGAGAATGACACCGAAGCCTCTGAGAATCACGAATATGGCCGTCCAACTGCAGAACGGCTTAAGGAGCCGTCGAGAGAGAGCCAAAGCTGTCTCTCACAGTTCGAAGGTGTCCATGTGTTCAGAGTGCAGTAATGCAAGTATACCTGATGAACTTTCACTAGATGGCAAGCAGGCCACCATGCAGCTTTGACAACTGGTGGGGTAGAGAATCCTCTTCCACCTCCTCCAGGTAGCCCTCGGAAGACTGGCAGTGACTTGATCCGAAAGCGTATGGAATTATTACGAACTGGTAGTTTGTTCGTGAAGTATGGGCGCTATGGAAAACCTCACGTACGCTTCGTCTGGTGCTCAGCTGACCTTGAATACCTCAACTATCGAGCGGTGGAGAGCACAAACCCCAAGGCAACGATCCCGACCCGGTCTATCAAGCGAGTATGCATCGGCCAGGAAACTCGCGTCTTCGAACGCAAAACAGCCAGCACGAGCTCCGCACTGCTTTTCTGTCGAGTACGAGGAGAACCGCACGCTAGATCTCGAAGTACGTCATTGACGCAATTATCCCATGCATTGACCGATCTCTAACGTGGCTTTTGGGCTTGGTGACTAGATTGCTGATGGTGAGAGTCCGGAAGTCAAACATACCAAGCGTGGCGACTGGGCAGAAGCTCTTCAATTCCTCATCAAACTTAAGTCAGTCCCTCATCGAACGAAATCTCAATCACTCGATGATTCTGCGGGGTCGATTGGTTCCTAAACCAGATCGAAGGGAGAAATGGCCTGCGACCCCATCGCAGGTCCGGACAACGACACCACCGTTTAAAGATTAACACGATTAGAGCTGAAATGCTCACTAATAGTAATGGCGACTTCAATGAAATGCAAGGCGCTCTGGGAAATATGTCTGCATTAGATAGTATAAAGCGGAGGAGTCCACTGCCTAGAGTCCAATGTATTATAAACTGCACCGACTAAGCTTGTTAGGCAGTCGCCTGGTGAGGCAAAGCTTTAACAGCAGTGACGTGAATGTCGATTTTCTCAGGGCCTATGGTTGCGATAGCCACGTCGTTGCGGAGTGCTTCGATTGTCTTCAGTGCTTCCTCCTTCGAGACAGGCTCACCATCACCTGATCCGACATTAGACACGCTGCGCCGCT
>VKKV01000474.1:0-11257 GCA_008080845.1 Phytophthora kernoviae | reverse complement strand
TGGTGAACGTTATCACCTTACTAACTGTTTACGGTTGTGTGCGGGCAAGATTCATGAGTAAACAACATACGATCGGGTGTTGTCGAATAAACGTTTGCTAAGTGAGTAAAGATGCTGGCAATCTACAGAAGTGAATGTCCTCCATTCTAGCGAAAGAGCAGGAGCAAAAGTTCCCTATAATATGTCATACCAGTTAACGTGCCGCCACATCATAGAGAGCGCAACAATAGCGGTTGTGGCATTCAATCAGAATGATCTGTACGATGTAGGAAACTCGCAAGGAAATGACTGCGTATCGTGAATAAATCGAGTATGTTGGTGTTTGTTGCACCGGCGACGGCAGAAAACTACGTTCGGAAAAACATGTGGGCAAGCATAGGATCGACGAAGTCATCTTGGGCTGGTGAACCGCCTGACAGACCCCGTATTTGTTTATACTTTCAACTGAATACCTGCGCTGTTCGCTCACTGTAAAGTGAGCCACTTTGCAATTCGCTGTCCAGCCGTCAAACTTGTTGGTACCAAGAAACGACATGCATTTTTCCTACGCTGTGTTAATGGCCGCGGCCATTCTTCTCGCGGGTATCGATACCGCCTCAGCGAGTTTGGACGCCAAGCAGACCCAGATCTCAACGATGTCTTCACCTGACACCCGACCACCAAACGATTCCTGCGTGGTGACAACACGGGAGTTCATGAGATTCACGTGGAGAGGCGACTTCCACCATTAATTTGACTGGTGCCAAGCTTGTCAGTGTCGCGTTGGAAGCGCCGAAACGACTCGCTGGACACACTTTTAAAGTTCGACCGGTTGATGGATAATAAAGTTAGCCCGGAGGATTTTTTAAGCTGTTGGGGCTCGAAGGAAGAGGGAGGGCTGTGTTTAAGGACCCAAAATTCCAGATCTACAAGGATTACAAGAGGTACGTCGATAAGATGACGCCTCTGAAACTACCAGCCTAATAGCCACCATTGGCCATCGAAGTTAAGGCTGAACTCCCGGCGGATCGACGATCAACTTGGCTTATTTTCAAGACTTTAGAAGATGTCGAGGCATAGCAAGGTCGACGCATCTGGTCCAAATGCAAATAAACCAGGTTCTTAAGAAGCTGGGTTGACACCACTGCGGGCATCCAACAATATAACGGATGTACTCAAGATCGTTCCTACTGGTAAACAGCAGACCTCTAACAAACTGAAGGTAACATCAGAGTAGAAAGCAGTACAATCGAAAAGAGAATTCGATATACCGTTCTTTGAGTCACTTCAATCCAACTGTGCGCTCGGATACTCGACAATTACGAGTTGATGCGTCCCCCTAGGAACGGAAATCCTGACAGCAGGGCCAAGCCGCCACAATGAATAATTCATGCAGCAAATATAATGATACGCCGTGGTCCATTGGCCCATTTTGATTGCAATCTGTGTAGATTTTTCTGACCAAGTATTGCAACGGTGAAACTAGGAAATGAGATCGCCGGGTGTTTTGCTCATTAAGGTGCTTCACGATCCGATTAACCCTGCACTTTTCAGGTAAGTTGCTGTCCGTGATCTCGTACGGAAAGCGAGGCAATAAAGCCATCACTCAATGAACGGTATGATTGACACTTGCGGTAGTTAATTTCTTGTTCTTGTCATTATTGCTTTTTCACTGAACAAAACAAATGGACACTTCAACTCAAGCGATGTAGCAGCGTTGGGACTTCCTAGCTACGTGGTGTAAGGTGTTGACAGGCCGAGTACGTTTGTATACCGTGAGTAAAGACGACGTGTGGTGCTTGAATGAATACGATCTGCTCGTGGAATTACCGCTTCGGGGATTATTTACAAGGACTCTGAAAGTGATGCGAAAACTCTTCGGCATTTACGTGAGGCACTCGCGCTGCTCGGAGTTGTCGCTCATGTCGACTACAATGCATGGAAATATCTTATGACATCGCATTGCTGTATGAATCTAAGAGAGGAAGTTTTCGATAATGAGATCACCATGCGGTGTCTGCTGCGAGTGGACTCGAAAGCGAAATACGCAACCGTAGATCGCGACATTATCAGCTTCTGCAGTGTGTATCATCAAAAGCACCCCAGTCGTGCATATCTGGATACGCTGAAGAAGATTGCGGCCCTGGATCAAACTCTGCAGTCAGGCAAATGTGGAGTTCAGATCAAGCTTCCTGTTCACGTATATGTATATTTTCCTGAGTTCTTCCCATCCGCTACACACAATTATCATGGAGACATTCAAACACTGATAGATGTGGGGAAAACAGAAAGGAAGATTCGAAAGGAGTGGCAAATATACAAAGCCAGTCTGGAGAAACACATTGTGTCACCAGGGATGCTGCAATGCACTTTTTGTTTGGAGCCGATGATTGCAGATTTAACTTATACCCACCTTACTCCCAATGTGACGGAGGCACTTGAAAGATTAGCGCTTGAGAACGTTTGGCTCTCTCAAATACGAGGGTTAACTGTGCAATTGAAGCCCAATCGCATGACCAATATTTTCGAGTCGAAGAGAGCGTTTGGACAGCTCATGACGTCCATCTTTGGCAGTGTTTGCCATCCTCATGGGCTAACGAACAATCTTTTCCAGTTGAGCAGACCCGTCAAGCACCACCCCAACTTCAACTGGGTGAAGTCGATTTATTCTGCAGTGATCCAAGCTTACCACAGATGTGGGGTTTAGAAACAATGTTCTCAGCAATAGCGGCGAACCAAACAACAAAAACTCTCGATACACTTGGGAAAAATTACCAACAGTATCTTATGGTGGAAGTGGATGGTTTATGCGTTGTTTTCAAAGCGGGTACGTGCTTATTCAGCGCTGGAATCGCTTTCTGTTTGCTCAAGTAAAAGCATCAGCGTGGCTGATATGAAGGCCTTTTCAGCTGTGCTGGAATCTGAGCATCCAGAAGAAGAGCTGTGTGGTCTTCCTCATGGTCAAGTCGATGTGAGAGATGCTAGGTTAATCGGCGGTGCTCCAATTCAGTGGCAGTTTGACATCCACGAACAGCCGGTCGCGAATACCTGTGCCTTGAAAATTGCGTCTGCTATTCCATTCGTGCGAACTATGAGCGATGACGGAACAAGCAAGTGGGTGAACGCGCTGGTGCCTGGGTATGGGCGGTGCCAAGTTCGTCGGGGTGATTTGATTTTTCAACAACCTAGTGTGGAAACTGGTTGCCGCAACTTGACCACGCTTACACTTAGGTTTTACAAGTATGTGGAGCCGACTTCAGATGGTTTGCCGTTGTTTTTATCAACAATTGGATCAACTCTCAAGTATTTAACAATACTCGACAGATGGAGAATGGATCTGAGCGAGAATCAAATTCTTCAAAGCTTCCCCAACCTGCAAAAATTGTCGTTCTGCGTAGATAACGTCAACGTGCAGCTTGACGTCAGTGAGTACCGCGCAAAGTATTTGCCCATACCTCCGCTGAGTTGCAATTGGGATGACTTTGCAGCAATCGCGTTGAATTTAAGTGTCGTCGACAGCTCGCTTGTGAAGTGTGTTCACCGACTGCGAGTCTACTGTTATTTTACGAACAGGTATTTACCCGAAGCCAATCGTGAAATTAATGTGTTCCGTCAAATGCTCGAGGTGAACAAAAGTCTCGAGTATTTTGAAATAAACGTGCATCCTGAGCACCGTCGATTCATCCACGATTTCAAAAAGCACCATCTTGTGCCGATCAATCGACTGTTCAAACCACTATCGACAGAGTGCAAACTGGCGTTCATGTCAACTGAAGTAAGTGTGAAGAAGACTTGCACCGGATCGCGGTCACGGCGTGCACCCCGTCAACTGAACCAGTATGTGCTGTCCAACATCTTCGAATTCGCAGCTTTCCCAGTTCTCCGAGAAATTTACTTTCGTTTGGACAACTTGTAAACTGAGCGAAGAAGCGATTAATCATGATCAGGTTGGCTAGTTGGAGAACAGCCGTCCTTTATTTGACTTATCAAAGGTGTCCGACGCATGTGGCGGACATCCGGTCGGGGAATTGCTAAGGAAAAGCCAACAAGACTATTTCATCTCTGGGTACCGTGAAGGCTAGTTCAGCTATCGGTTCCAAGTTTGCGAACGAGGTCACCTCACTGTCCACACACGAGATCCTCGACGGGTAGTACAATTTCCACCGCTGCTCGATACGCAGAATCAGTGGCGTCTAGTACCTCAGAGGGCTCGGATGATCGGGGCCTGTCAATCCTTGGCCTGGTTGGCATGCTCATCATGCGCGTTGGAGTCGTGATCGACATTGTGATATTCGTGCACTACCGCTCCCTCATGAGACAGCAGAACAACATCCATCTAGACTTGTGAGTTTCGACAGCCACTTGGTCAACAAGAGACAGCAGTCCACAGAATCAGCGCATGTTCGTCAAGTTTCGAACATTCATCTTTGTTTCCCGTTTAGGTTGATATTGAACGTCATGGTAGATGGATAAACTGCATGACGATAAAACTAATAGATCAACTACGTACGAAACACACTCAACAACATCCTCGCCACGCACTGCCACCTTGAAGTTGCTGATACTGAAACGGAGCGTCTGGTCTTGTTGCACTTTGTGTTAATGCGGTAGTGCTCGTGGTATCATGGCAGTTGCACATGAACCTCCATGATCAACTTCAATTCGGAAGCTGTCTTGAAAATGCCCCCGGTGCTACACGTTGCTAGTACTTCAGTAACCTCCTCGGTGTGTCTTCAGCCATTGCGCGAGGAACAGATTGTACCTATCCTTCGGCTTACTGACCGTCGGTGATGTAAACTTTTCTCGTGATCTGACCACGTGTCTTCCTCTGCTACATCCAACTGTGGCTTTATTGATTGACGTAGCATCGCGGAGATCAGACATACCCTTCTCTCTTTTCCTCATCTGCTGCTAAATTGTCGTTGCCATCTTCAACCACTTTCTTGCTGATTCAAAAGAACCGCGCGTCACCACCCGTCAGAGGAATCAACTGGGAGAGTCCGCCACTAGCACTCCGGCACGAAAGATAATCTTCAGGAGTTTCAGCTGGTGTGCGTCTGTGGTCACCGAGACGGCATCATTACTTGATTGAATTCCAACATGAAAGAATCTCAACTGTGAAAAGCAAAACACTTGGAGCGTGTATCAGTAATTGCTTGGTGTACTCACTACAGTCGTATTGTGGCTTACGCATGGGAAGGGTAAACCAACTGAAACAAATAAGAGGATGTCCCTCTCTTTTTAACGGTAAAAATTAAAATGAACTAATAGTCTCCTATGCACGGCAACCGTATCGGTGTGTTTCGTACTTGCATTCACTTTTGGAGCAGAGTATCATGTCTAAAATTGCTGACGAACCTGTCGGCGCCAAGCTTAGACAGAAATGTATGTTAGAACTGATACACTCATGTTACTGCAGTAAATCAAAAGCCAGGACAATCTGTACAAATTCGGGCAAATACCGAATTACTCTGGCGGATTCTTGCATTGGCACGGCCAAGACTAAGCGGTCCGAAGACAATGCGGTTTTTAAGTTCGAGGTTCTCGCCGAGCTTCAGGGGCGAAGCTGGCCAAATAAAGTAGCATTGACTCCAAACTTACCTGGTAATGAACTGGTGATCAATCAAAATTGGTTGAATCATCATCACGAAGTATTTCCATTGAACTCGCCCTTGAATTATTGGAATGTGTTTTATCGTCTTGTCAAATGCACCCTCCGTGCACTGGGCTCATGTCAACAGTTCTGTCGTGCATGCTGGGTCTCTGTGTGTATATATTACGTCTGGATTACGTCTGCAACATCTTCAAGGGGTTTACACCTTCAATATCTGAGTGTGAAGACCTCAAAACATTAGACCTTAGAACATTAGGCCTTTTCGGCTAGGCAGTAGCGATATTAGTAAAGAATGAGCTGCTTGAAACTCCAAGCACAATTTTCATAGTAAAGTTCATCACTATCCGAGACTATCGGAAATTAGTCAATGGAGATTCGTGTGTGGAAATCCTCCTACAGTCGTTTCCACAATGCAGACTGAGTTTAACGATCTTTATAATCTGACTATATGAAGTTTACTTTGCATAACCAGGAAATAAAGATCTCGAATACGCCGTTGAGTAAGCCTACCTTTTTGGTTTAACAAGGGTCCCCGAAATTGATTTTGTCTTATTACCGCACTGGCAAACTCAGTGCTGTTCGAATTACCTGATGGGATAAACCTTTCCATTTGAATTTCGTAGTCGCCTCACGTGTGATAGGAATGTCAGAAGAATTAGTCATTGAGATTTGGAGCCGTTGGGCGTCCAAAGTTTGAACGCCAAACTCACTGAAGCCTTAATGATACACACAGTAAAGGGCGACCACAGCCACGATCGCGGTTTAGGACAGATGCACGGTGTTTCTTGGTGAATGATCTGAAGGTTCGACTGGAGGAGGAAAAGTTGATTAACTATCTTAAAAGCACTATTTGCCTCGCTAGCTATGTAAATTCAACCAGGTAGAAGATGACTATAGTCGGGATCCATATTCATCGCCTAGGCGGCAATAGAGTCAATAGCGTGGGAACCTTAAATCCCAGTCGTTGGAGGATATTGGCTACTGCTTCGCCGTCAACACCAAACTCCTCCGGGTGTCGGTAAATAAATTGACAATATCGATCACTGACCAAACTTGACACGCTTGGTTGTACTTCTTGTGTTTCGTGAAAATTGAAGGTTCGACTGTTGTGGAACTAATTGCAGGGATCCCACAACAGACAATGTCCCTGTTGGTTTGTTAATTATTTCTCGTCCGATATTGGTGTGTGCTGTCACGGCACTCATAAGAGCCGTATGAAAATCCTTCTCGCTACAATTCACGGGCGCTTCATGCGCCGAACAGCTTTGAAGTGGCCGTTATTATCGAAGCTGTTGATCCTTCCGACATTACCTTGTCGGTATTCGTATTCTTGCTCGAATAGACAAGAAATGAAGCACTATAAAAGAACAATGTTTACAAATACAAGAACTCAGTGGAGGTAAGACCTTCGTATCCGCCTCAGCTGGCTTGAAAGGTTTTGTTGTTGTTGAGAAATGTCAGTCGGTAAATGAATGTGGGGGCCAGCGCGCCTTTTGTCAAAAGAAAATAACACAAGTAATGCAGGTAGTATAACATTTTGGTTGCATCGATATTAATATTTGGTTTTGGAGACGCGCGGTTGATGGTGCTAGACTGATCGGCTGAATTAACAAAACGGAACTTAAGCCTTTAGATAACACCTGAGGAGTAAAACATATCGTTCTGTGCGTGAGCAACAAATGGATTTACTCGTCTAGTAAGTTGTAACCCCTAACACATATGCTTTCTGGCTTAGTGAGGGCCAACGTTATCTCGATGATCGGAGTCGGCTATTGAGCTTAGAATTGGACACCAGTCACCTTATTGTAGTACCTATAGAAGTCCTTGTACGTCTCCCAATTGGTGTGTGTGAAAGCGGCATTCCTTTTAGTCCCTTGAGCCCCAACAACTTGTGCACCGATTCCGGCACTTCACCGTCATCAATCCATTTCGCGAACTTTAAAACGTCCCCGATGTTAGGAAGTCTTCGCCACGTGCTTGTCGTCAACTCCCGTGTTGTCGCCACGTAGGGGTCGTTTGGCATTGCCCTTCTCACCAGCAGCGAGCGAGCGATCCGCGATTGGAGTGCCAGGCAAAGTCATTGTCGAAATCTCGGTCTGCTTGGTGTCGATTTCTGCTGAGGCAATATCAGTGCCCGCGAGAAAAATGGCCACAGCCATTATCGCGACGTAGGACAGACGCATGGTGTTTCTTGGCGGTCGTTCTGGGGGCTTGGCGGGTGGAGAGCGAATTGCAAAATGACGAATCTAAAAGAATGAGTCGGAGCAATGCTGCTTAAGCCCTACATCATCGGGTCCCTACTCACCAGCCTGAGATCCTTTGCCGATCCAGGATCGATAAAAGATCGGCAATGCAATGCGTTGGTCGTGTGAGGACGATACGCGGGCTGCTATTAAACACTCTGAAATGTATATACATGCATGTACATTGTACCCCCCCTTCGATGTCGCCCTTTTTTACATACAGTTTTGGTCAGGCTGTATGAACTTTGCCCGTAAACTTGTACCGCACATGTAAAATATCCGTAACAATCCATCCTAGGGCTCGATGAATGTCCAAAACTTTATATACGCTATTCTTATACTCTTGGCGAGGAAAGATTTATATTAAGGAGAGTCTTGAATGCCATTAGAAAGCCCTCATTGGGTCCCTTCTTGCCTACGCGCCCATCGAAAAGAGAAATCTGATGTATACGAACGTATCCGATGTATACGTACGTCACTTTAACCGGCTTTCATTATTGTCACTACTATAATGTAACAAACACGCAACCATGCTTATTTCTAACCCATCCTAAAAAGCGTCAACCGAACGTGTTTTGTGTAGAATGAATGCACTAGGTATGAAAAGACACGATAAAAACAAGATGGGCAGCTAGCTTTCATGTCTCCGCAACGCTCAGCCACAAGCAGTGAAATCATAGGTACACATCACTGGTTCCATGAAGACCTGTCACTCTTCCGGACTAATGTCCCGCACTAGTTTAAGCGACCTATGTTAGGTCGGCTTGTGTACCATACGAGACTTGGACACCAGACGTGGGGTTGTCTTTGTGATACATGGTACTAAGGCCGCTGGAACCAATCAATCCGGGGCTGGGGCATTTATATGCAATAAAGCTAGATTAAGTCACACGCTAATCTGTCTTACTCTATTACACTGCGCACCATAAATTTTCGGACACACGTTGGCTTGGAATGGTGGCCACCTCCTGTCGACCAATCAGTAGTCGATTTTGCCACCGTTCTTGAGGCCAACCTTAAAACAGCGCAGCAGCATCGAGTTTATCAGTTTGTTCAGCTCCTCCTGGGTAGCAGATTGCCATACAGCTTGAATAGCAGTAGAGAGCTCAGCGACCAAGTTGTATTGTCTGACGTGACCGTACATCTTTCTCACTAAAATGGCCTATACGTTTCGATCGGATTAGCCAACAATCACTGAACAGTAACTATAGAGCAGTTCATAGCGTACGTAGTCTTTATCTCAGAGGCTGAGCAGTCCCCGTCGCCGCAGCCTTCACGATCTGCTCAACCTAGCGATCAGAGACGCTTTTGCGCTTGCCAACCTTTGCTGTACGGCTTGGCGAAGTCCGCAACACGTAGCTGATACGGTCAGGTGACCATCCTAAGTGCGTAGCGATCTTCAGTAACCCCAGCCAGCTTTATGGAGGTCCTTGATACGGCCTCGCTCCTTATCCGTGACCGTCGTTCCCTGTCCCTTACATAAAGCAAGACAATATCGTCAGTTCGTAGAACAACAGGAAGTGGCCATCATTCTAACATACAAAAATCAAAGACAATAGTTGTCCGAAAGTTTTGTCGCGGGGTCAAATTGAGTTTGTTGTATACTTGCCTAATGTTGCACTGCAATTTTGAGCTTCCGCATTCCGGTCATTCGACGTACTGATTGGCAGAACGTATCTAAATAGCGTCCTAAAATACCAGTAGAAGCCGAGATATGGCTTGTAACGTGTGTGTCCGAAGCTTATGGCGCACTGTGTAAATAAATCAGTCTACATCTTACCTATAAATGTAAACTGTTCCTTTCAGGCCGGGAACTTAGTGAACTATCGTTCACTTGAGTTTTGTATTCTCCGAGCTTCCTCAAGCGCAAGGTGCTTCGTGTGCACCATCACAAGCAGCCAATCATTGGCAATGGTGTGCGGCAAGTACTCACATATAGCGAAGTCGCAAGAATCGAACCTGCGTCATTAATAACTTGGGCAACATCGTGATATCTCGTATCATGCACTTAAAAAACAGAGGCACCAACATACCACAGGATGAGATTCCCTGTTGCTGCATTTTCGCCTCTCTAATGCCTGCCATCTCCCGCTGTGCGTCGGTCGTACGCTGGGGTATATAGGTAGTCGTCGAAGTAGTGAGGTGATAATGTTATAATGAACGTTGTCTAGTTTTATCATCGAACTTCAGTTTTAATTCAGCACATATGTACTCATAAACACTAGTCTATAATATCGCTCAAAGAAAATCGTGCTAATACATGTAGACGGCAACATCAATGACAAGCTTCACAAAGCCCAAATGACTGAATCTGGGTGATCAATCGTAATTGAACGCCCTCACATTTCAGCACACACTTTCGTTTACTTCAAAGCGTTCTGAGGAATCTTTTGCTGCTACCACCACTCGCCATTGTCCTCATCCGACTCGGAATCGCTTAAACCCTCTCATCCAAATGCTTTTAGCACCATCTTGGTTGCCGCAGTTGCAACCGACGACACCGATAAATTTGCCTTCGTACGGGTTGCGTATGCTGTCGAACTCGTTAGTGAAAGTCTAGATTTTTGTCATTATCTACAACCCACAAGTACAAATACGAAAGGTCAAAGATCAGCACAACTCACAACTCCTACAATTTAACTACATACAAATAGTTGTGACGTCAGTAGCCCCAAATACTATTATCGTCGCGAGTGTCAGAGTCTTTACCTTTTGTCGCACCTACCACCTCGTGGACAGGTATCCAGCCGCCCGCTACCGATGAGATCGTTCACGTTCGGCACATCATTATCGCTGTCAATTCCAAACAGAGGAAAGAGACTTCGAGCCATCCAGAATGATGTCGTCGCTGCCGTCAGCACCGTTTCTTCTTGCGTCATATGTAATAGTTGTCAAAGAAACCAAAATGGTTAGCCATCTGTACATTCGATCAACAAGAGCATTGTCGTACATTCGATTAATACCCGAGTTGGGGGTCTTTACAGGGAATATCACACCGTTTCGCGCTCTTTAAAGTTTACAAACACAGACATTTATGAAATCTACTCGAATTAATATGTAACCCTAGTCACTTATCCAAGAGGCAAAACTACGTTTCGCCCAGAAATATGATGGTGAAGATCTACGGAAGGCATCTAGAGCTACGAACGCTATGCGAGATTCGGTGGAACTCAATGCAAGGCTGTTTCGCATCATTGCTGCAGGTTCAAACAGCTCTGCAAATGTTAGCACGTCAGTGGAAAAACGACGTTGAGTATCCAGCAGAACTCGAGAGTTTTATCAAACATTTTTTTGGGATGAGCTCAAACGAGCTGAGTGTAATCTCCCCACTATCGTATGCATCATACCGGCTACAAAGATACCGAGACACATTAGCGAATGCATTACATCCGGCAATATGCAAACGATGCCCGCATGTTGT
>VKKV01000473.1:0-56929 GCA_008080845.1 Phytophthora kernoviae | reverse complement strand
GCGGGCATCCAACAATATAACGGATGTACTCAAGATCGTTCCTACTGGTAAACAGCAGACCTCTAACAAACTGAAGGTAACATCAGAGTAGAAAGCAGTACAATCGAAAAGAGAATTCGATATACCGTTCTTTGAGTCACTTCAATCCAACTGTGCGCTCGGATACTGACAATTACGAGTTGATGCGTCCCCCCCCTAGGAACGGAAATCCTGGTAGACAGCAGGGCCAAGCCGCCACAATGAATAATTCATGCAGCAAATATAATGATACGCCGTGGTCCATTGGCCCATTTTGATTGCAATCTGTGTAGATTTTTTCTGACCAAGTATTGCAACGGTGAAACTAGGAAATGAGATCGCCGGGTGTTTTGCTCATTAAGGTGCTTCACGATCCGATTAACCCTGCACTTTTCAGGTAAGTTGCTGTCCGTGATCTCGTACGGAAAGCGAGGCAATAAAGCCATCACTCAATGAACGGTATGATTGACACTTGCGGTAGTTAATTTCTTGTTCTTGTCATTATTGCTTTTCACTGAACAAAACAAATGGACACTTCAACTCAAGCGATGTAGCAGCGTTGGGACTTCCTAGCTACGTGGTGTAAGGTGTTGACAGGCCGAGTACGTTTGTATACCGTGAGTAAAGACGACGTGTGGTGCTTGAATGAATACGATCTGCTCGTGGAATTACCGCTTCGGGGGATTATTTACAAGGACTCTGAAAGTGATGCGAAAACTCTTCGGCATTTACGTGAGGCACTCGCGCTGCTCGGAGTTGTCGCTCATGTCGACTACAATGCATGGAAATATCTTATGACATCGCATTGCTGTATGAATCTAAGAGAGGAAGTTTTCGATAATGAGATCACCATGCGGTGTCTGCTGCGAGTGGACTCGAAAGCGAAATACGCAACCGTAGATCGCGACATTATCAGCTTCTGCAGTGTGTATCATCAAAAGCACCCCAGTCGTGCATATCTGGATACGCTGAAGAAGATTGCGGCCCTGGATCAAACTCTGCAGTCAGGCAAATGTGGAGTTCAGATCAAGCTTCCTGTTCACGTATATGTATATTTTCCTGAGTTCTTCCCATCCGCTACACACAATTATCATGGAGACATTCAAACACTGATAGATGTGGGGAAAACAGAAAGGAAGATTCGAAAGGAGTGGCAAATATACAAAGCCAGTCTGGAGAAACACATTGTGTCACCAGGGATGCTGCAATGCACTTTTGTTTTGGAGCCGATGATTGCAGATTTAACTTATACCCACCTTACTCCCAATGTGACGGAGGCACTTGAAAGATTAGCGCTTGAGAACGTTTGGCTCTCTCAAATACGAGGGTTAACTGTGCAATTGAAGCCCAATCGCATGACCAATATTTTCGAGTCGAAGAGCGTTTGGACAGCTCATGACGTCCATCTTTGGCAGTGTTTGCCATCCTCATGGGCTAACGAACAATCTTTTCCAGTTGAGCAGACCCGTCAAGCACCACCCCAACTTCAACTGGGTGAAGTCGATTTATTCTGCAGTGATCCAAGCTTACCACAGATGTGGGGTTTAGAAACAATGTTCTCAGCAATAGCGGCGAACCAAACAACAAAAACTCTCGATACACTTGGGAAAAATTACCAACAGTATCTTATGGTGGAAGTGGATGGTTTATGCGTTGTTTTCAAAGCGGGTACGTGCTTATTCAGCGCTGGAATCGCTTTCTGTTTGCTCAAGTAAAAGCATCAGCGTGGCTGATATGAAGGCCTTTTCAGCTGTGCTGGAATCTGAGCATCCAGAAGAAGAGCTGTGTGGTCTTCCTCATGGTCAAGTCGATGTGAGAGATGCTAGGTTAATCGGCGGTGCTCCAATTCAGTGGCAGTTTGACATCCACGAACAGCCGGTCGCGAATACCTGTGCCTTGAAAATTGCGTCTGCTATTCCATTCGTGCGAACTATGAGCGATGACGGAACAAGCAAGTGGGTGAACGCGCTGGTGCCTGGGTATGGGCGGTGCCAAGTTCGTCGGGGTGATTTGATTTTTCAACAACCTAGTGTGGAAACTGGTTGCCGCAACTTGACCACGCTTACACTTAGGTTTTACAAGTATGTGGAGCCGACTTCAGATGGTTTGCCGTTGTTTTTATCAACAATTGGATCAACTCTCAAGTATTTAACAATACTCGACAGATGGAGAATGGATCTGAGCGAGAATCAAATTCTTCAAAGCTTCCCCAACCTGCAAAAATTGTCGTTCTGCGTAGATAACGTCAACGTGCAGCTTGACGTCAGTGAGTACCGCGCAAAGTATTTGCCCATACCTCCGCTGAGTTGCAATTGGGATGACTTTGCAGCAATCGCGTTGAATTTAAGTGTCGTCGACAGCTCGCTTGTGAAGTGTGTTCACCGACTGCGAGTCTACTGTTATTTTACGAACAGGTATTTACCCGAAGCCAATCGTGAAATTAATGTGTTCCGTCAAATGCTCGAGGTGAACAAAAGTCTCGAGTATTTTGAAATAAACGTGCATCCTGAGCACCGTCGATTCATCCACGATTTCAAAAGCACCATCTTGTGCCGATCAATCGACTGTTCAAACCACTATCGACAGAGTGCAAACTGGCGTTCATGTCAACTGAAGTAAGTGTGAAGAAGACTTGCACCGGATCGCGGTCACGGCGTGCACCCCGTCAACTGAACCAGTATGTGCTGTCCAACATCTTCGAATTCGCAGCTTTCCCAGTTCTCCGAGAAATTTACTTTCGTTTGGACAACTTGTAAACTGAGCGAAGAAGCGATTAATCATGATCAGGTTGGCTAGTTGGAGAACAGCCGTCCTTTATTTGACTTATCAAAGGTGTCCGACGCATGTGGCGGACATCCGGTCGGGGAATTGCTAAGGAAAAGCCAACAAGACTATTTCATCTCTGGGTACCGTGAAGGCTAGTTCAGCTATCGGTTCCAAGTTTGCGAACGAGGTCACCTCACTGTCCACACACGAGATCCTCGACGGGTAGTACAATTTCCACCGCTGCTCGATACGCAGAATCAGTGGCGTCTAGTACCTCAGAGGGCTCGGATGATCGGGGCCTGTCAATCCTTGGCCTGGTTGGCATGCTCATCATGCGCGTTGGAGTCGTGATCGACATTGTGATATTCGTGCACTACCGCTCCCTCATGAGACAGCAGAACAACATCCATCTAGACTTGTGAGTTTCGACAGCCACTTGGTCAACAAGAGACAGCAGTCCACAGAATCAGCGCATGTTCGTCAAGTTTCGAACATTCATCTTTGTTTCCCGTTTAGGTTGATATTGAACGTCATGGTAGATGGATAAACTGCATGACGATAAAACTAATAGATCAACTACGTACGAAACACACTCAACAACATCCTCGCCACGCACTGCCACCTTGAAGTTGCTGATACTGAAACGGAGCGTCTGGTCTTGTTGCACTTTGTGTTAATGCGGTAGTGCTCGTGGTATCATGGCAGTTGCACATGAACCTCCATGATCAACTTCAATTCGGAAGCTGTCTTGAAAATAAAATGCCCCCGGTGCTACACGTTGCTAGTACTTCAGTAACCTCCTCGGTGTGTCTTCAGCCATTGCGCGAGGAACAGATTGTACCTATCCTTCGGCTTACTGACCGTCGGTGATGTAAACTTTTCTCGTGATCTGACCACGTGTCTTCCTCTGCTACATCCAATCTGTGGCTTTATTGATTGACGTAGCATCGCGGAGATCAGACATACCCTTCTCTCTTTTCCTCATCTGCTGCTAAATTGTCGTTGCCATCTTCAACCACTTTCTTGCTGATTCAAAAGAACCGCGCGTCACCACCCGTCAGAGGAATCAACTGGGAGAGTCCGCCACTAGCACTCCGGCACGAAAGATAATCTTCAGGAGTTTCAGCTGGTGTGCGTCTGTGGTCACCGAGACGGCATCATTACTTGATTGAATTCCAACATGAAAGAATCTCAACTGTGAAAAGCAAAACACTTGGAGCGTGTATCAGTAATTGCTTGGTGTACTCACTACAGTCGTATTGTGGCTTACGCATGGGAAGGGTAAACCAACTGAAACAAATAAGAGGATGTCCCTCTCTTTTAACGGTAAAATTAAAATGAACTAATAGTCTCCTATGCACGGCAACCGTATCGGTGTGTTTCGTACTTGCATTCACTTTTGGAGCAGAGTATCATGTCTAAAATTGCTGACGAACCTGTCGGCGCCAAGCTTAGACAGAAATGTATGTTAGAACTGATACACTCATGTTACTGCAGTAAATCAAAAGCCAGGACAATCTGTACAAATTCGGGCAAATACCGAATTACTCTGGCGGATTCTTGCATTGGCACGGCCAAGACTAAGCGGTCCGAAGACAATGCGGTTTTTAAGTTCGAGGTTCTCGCCGAGCTTCAGGGGCGTAAAGAGTTTACAATCGATAGTTGAAACCATTGACTTTGAGTGTTGGTGCGGTTCGTGCTCGGAAGCTAGGGGTAAATTGAAAATTGCCAATGCCAAGTCAAATAGGTATCGAGTAGCATTGACTCCAAACTTACCTGGTAATGAACTGGTGATCAATCTGAAGTGATCAAATTGGTTGAATCATCACTCACGAAGTATTTCCATTGAACTCGCCCTTGAATTATTGGAATGTGTTTTATCGTCTTGTCAAATGCACCCTCCGTGCACTGGGCTCATGTCAACAGTTCTGTCGTGCATGCTGGGTCTCTGTGTGTATATATTACGTCTGGATTACGTCTGCAACATCTTCAAGGGGTTTACACCTTCAATATCTGAGTGTGAAGACCTCAAAACATTAGACCTTAGAACATTAGGCCTTTTCGGCTAGGCAGTAGCGATATTAGTAAAGAATGAGCTGCTTGAAACTCCAAGCACAATTTTCATAGTAAAGTTCATCACTATCCGAGACTATCGGAAATTAGTCAATGGAGACATTCGTGTGTGGAAATCCTCCTACAGTCGTTTCCACAATGCAGACTGAGTTTAACGATCTTTATAATCTGACTATATGAAGTTTACTTTGCATAACCAGGAAATAAAGATCTCGAATACGCCGTTGAGTAAGCCTACCTTTTTGGTTTAACAAGGGTCCCCGGAAATTGATTTTGTCTTATTACCGCACTGGCAAACTCAGTGCTGTTCGAATTACCTGATGGGATAAACCTTTCCATTTGAATTTCGTAGTCGCCTCACGTGTGATAGGAATGTCAGAAGAATTAGTCATTGAGATTTGGAGCCGTTGGGCGTCCAAAGTTTGAACGCCAAACTCACTGAAGCCTTAATGATACACACAGTAAAGGGCGACCACAGCCACGATCGCGGTTTAGGACAGATGCACGGTGTTTCTTGGTGAATGATCTGAAGGTTCGACTGGAGGAGGAAAAAGTTGATTAACTATCTTAAAAGCACTATTTGCCTCGCTAGCTATGTAAATTCAACCAGGTAGAAGATGACTATAGTCGTGGGATCCATATTCATCGCCTAGGCGGCAATAGAGTCAATAGCGTGGGAACCTTAAATCCCAGTCGTTGGAGGATATTGGCTACTGCTTCGCCGTCAACACCAAACTCCTCCGGGTGTCGGTAAATAAATTGACAATATCGATCACTGACCAAACTTGACACGCTTGGTTGTACTTCTTGTGTTTCGTGAAAATTGAAGGTTCGACTGTTGTGGAACTAATTGCAGGGATCCCACAACAGACAATGTCCCTGTTGGTTTGTTAATTATTTCTCGTCCGATATTGGTGTGTGCTGTCACGGCACTCATAAGAGCCGTATGAAAATCCTTCTCGCTACAATTCACGGGCGCTTCATGCGCCGAACAGCTTTGAAGTGGCCGTTATTATCGAAGCTGTTGATCCTTCCGACATTACCTTGTCGGTATTCGTATTCTTGCTCGAATAGACAAGAAATGAAGCACTATAAAAGAACAATGTTTACAAATACAAGAACTCAGTGGAGGTAAGACCTTCGTATCCGCCTCAGCTGGCTTGAAAGGTTTTGTTGTTGTTGAGAAATGTCAGTCGGTAAATGAATGTGGGGGCCAGCGCGCCTTTTGTCAAAAGAAAATAACACAAGTAATGCAGGTAGTATAACATTTTGGTTGCATCGATATTAATATTTGGTTTTGGAGACGCGCGGTTGATGGTGCTAGACTGATCGGCTGAATTAACAAAACGGAACTTAAGCCTTTAGATAACACCTGAGGAGTAAAACATATCGTTCTGTGCGTGAGCAACAAATGGATTTACTCGTCTAGTAAGTTGTAACCCCTAACACATATGCTTTCTGGCTTAGTGAGGGCCAACGTTATCTCGATGATCGGAGTCGGCTATTGAGCTTAGAATTGGACACCAGTCACCTTATTGTAGTACCTATAGAAGTCCTTGTACGTCTCCCAATTGGTGTGTGTGAAAGCGGCATTCCCTTTAGTCCCTTGAGCCCCAACAACTTGTGCACCGATTCCGGCACTTCACCGTCATCAATCCATTTCGCGAACTTTAAAACGTCCCCGATGTTAGGAAGTCTTCGCCACGTGCTTGTCGTCAACTCCCGTGTTGTCGCCACGTAGGGGTCGTTTGGCATTGCCCTTCTCACCAGCAGCGAGCGAGCGATCCGCGATTGGAGTGCCAGGCAAAGTCATTGTCGAAATCTCGGTCTGCTTGGTGTCGATTTCTGCTGAGGCAATATCAGTGCCCGCGAGAAAAATGGCCACAGCCATTATCGCGACGTAGGACAGACGCATGGTGTTTCTTGGCGGTCGTTCTGGGGGCTTGGCGGGTGGAGAGCGAATTGCAAAATGACGAATCTAAAAGAATGAGTCGGAGCAATGCTGCTTAAGCCCTACATCATCGGGTCCCTACTCACCAGCCTGAGATCCTTTGCCGATCCAGGATCGATAAAAGATCGGCAATGCAATGCGTTGGTCGTGTGAGGACGATACGCGGGCTGCTATTAAACACTCTGAAATGTATATACATGCATGTACATTGTACTCCCCCTTTCGATGTCGCCCTTTTTACATACAGTTTTGGTCAGGCTGTATGAACTTTGCCCGTAAACTTGTACCGCACATGTAAAATATCCGTAACAATCCATCCTAGGGCTCGATGAATGTCCAAAACTTTATATACGCTATTCTTATACTCTTGGCGAGGAAAGATTTATATTAAGGAGAGTCTTGAATGCCATTAGAAAGCCCTCATTGGGTCCCTTCTTGCCTACGCGCCCATCGAAAAGAGAAATCCGATGTATACGAACGTATCCGATGTATACGTACGTCACTTTAACCGGCTTTCATTATTGTCACTACTATAATGTAACAAACACGCAACCATGCTTATTTCTAACCCATCCTAAAAAGCGTCAACCGAACGTGTTTTGTGTAGAATGAATGCACTAGGTATGAAAAGACACGATAAAAACAAGATGGGCAGCTAGCTTTCATGTCTCCGCAACGCTCAGCCACAAGCAGTGAAATCATAGGTACACATCACTGGTTCCATGAAGACCTGTCACTCTTCCGGACTAATGTCCCGCACTAGTTTAAGCGACCTATGTTAGGTCGGCTTGTGTGTACCATACGAGACTTGGACACCAGACGTGGGGTTGTCTTTGTGATACATGGTACTAAGGCCGCTGGAACCAATCAATCCGGGGCTGGGGCATTTATATGCAATAAAGCTAGATTAAGTCACACGCTAATCTGTCTTACTCTATTACACTGCGCACCATAAATTTTCGGACACACGTTGGCTTGGAATGGTGGCCACCTCCTGTCGACCAATCAGTAGTCGATTTTGCCACCGTTCTTGAGGCCAACCTTAAAACAGCGCAGCAGCATCGAGTTTATCAGTTTGTTCAGCTCCTCCTGGGTAGCAGATTGCCATACAGCTTGAATAGCAGTAGAGAGCTCAGCGACCAAGTTGTATTGTCTGACGTGACCGTACATCTTTCTCACTAAAATGGCCTATACGTTTTCGATCGGATTAGCCAACAATCACTGAACAGTAACTATAGAGCAGTTCATAGCGTACGTAGTCTTTATCTCAGAGGCTGAGCAGTCCCCGTCGCCGCAGCCTTCACGATCTGCTCAACCTAGCGATCAGAGACGCTTTTGCGCTTGCCAACCTTTGCTGTACGGCTTGGCGAAGTCCGCAACACGTAGCTGATACGGTCAGGTGACCATCCTAAGTGCGTAGCGATCTTCAGTAACCCCAGCCAGCTTTATGGAGGTCCTTGATACGGCCTCGCTCCTTATCCGTGACCGTCGTTCCCTGTCCCTTACATAAAGCAAGACAATATCGTCAGTTCGTAGAACAACAGGAAGTGGCCATCATTCTAACATACAAAAATCAAAGACAATAGTTGTCCGAAAGTTTTGTCGCGGGGTCAAATTGAGTTTGTTGTATACTTGCCTAATGTTGCACTGCAATTTTGAGCTTCCGCATTCCGGTCATTCGACGTACTGATTGGCAGAACGTATCTAAATAGCGTCCTAAAATACCAGTAGAAGCCGAGATATGGCTTGTAACGTGTGTGTCCGAAGCTTATGGCGCACTGTGTAAATAAATCAGTCTACATCTTACCTATAAATGTAAACTGTTCCCTTTCAGGCCGGGAACTTAGTGAACTATCGTTCACTTGAGTTTTGTATTCTCCGAGCTTCCTCAAGCGCAAGGTGCTTCGTGTGCACCATCACAAGCAGCCAATCATTGGCAATGGTGTGCGGCAAGTACTCACATATAGCGAAGTCGCAAGAATCGAACCTGCGTCATTAATAACTTGGGCAACATCGTGATATCTCGTATCATGCACTTAAAAAACAGAGGCACCAACATACCACAGGATGAGATTCCCTGTTGCTGCATTTTCGCCTCTCTAATGCCTGCCATCTCCCGCTGTGCGTCGGTCGTACGCTGGGGTATATAGGTAGTCGTCGAAGTAGTGAGGTGATAATGTTATAATGAACGTTGTCTAGTTTTATCATCGAACTTCAGTTTTAATTCAGCACATATGTACTCATAAACACTAGTCTATAATATCGCTCAAAGAAAATCGTGCTAATACATGTAGACGGCAACATCAATGACAAGCTTCACAAAGCCCAAATGACTGAATCTGGGTGATCAATCGTAATTGAACGCCCTCACATTTCAGCACACACTTTCGTTTACTTCAAAGCGTTCTGAGGAATCTTTTGCTGCTACCACCACTCGCCATTGTCCTCATCCGACTCGGAATCGCTTAAACCCTCTCATCCAAATGCTTTTAGCACCATCTTGGTTGCCGCAGTTGCAACCGACGACACCGATAAATTTGCCTTCGTACGGGTTGCGTATGCTGTCGAACTCGTTAGTGAAAGTCTAGATTTTTGTCATTATCTACAACCCACAAGTACAAATACGAAAGGTCAAAGATCAGCACAACTCACAACTCCTACAATTTAACTACATACAAATAGTTGTGACGTCAGTAGCCCCAAATACTATTATCGTCGCGAGTGTCAGAGTCTTTACCTTTTGTCGCACCTACCACCTCGTGGACAGGTATCCAGCCGCCCGCTACCGATGAGATCGTTCACGTTCGGCACATCATTATCGCTGTCAATTCCAAACAGAGGAAAGAGACTTCGAGCCATCCAGAATGATGTCGTCGCTGCCGTCAGCACCGTTTCTTCTTGCGTCATATGTAATAGTTGTCAAAGAAACCAAAATGGTTAGCCATCTGTACATTCGATCAACAAGAGCATTGTCGTACATTCGATTAATACCCGAGTTGGGGGTCTTTACAGGGAATATCACACCGTTTCGCGCTCTTTAAAGTTTACAAACACAGACATTTATGAAATCTACTCGAATTAATATGTAACCCTAGTCACTTATCCAAGAGGCAAAACTACGTTTCGCCCAGAAATATGATGGTGAAGATCTACGGAAGGCATCTAGAGCTACGAACGCTATGCGAGATTCGGTGGAACTCAATGCAAGGCTGTTTCGCATCATTGCTGCAGGTTCAAACAGCTCTGCAAATGTTAGCACGTCAGTGGAAAAACGACGTTGAGTATCCAGCAGAACTCGAGAGTTTTATCAAACATTTTTTTGGGATGAGCTCAAACGAGCTGAGTGTAATCTCCCCACTATCGTATGCATCATACCGGCTACAAAGATACCGAGACACATTAGCGAATGCATTACATCCGGCAATATGCAAACGATGCCCGCATGTTGTCCGAGACTGAAATGTCAGGTTGTGGCAAGCTCTGCAAATTGTAGTGTACCATTACCGCAGGTTTGTTGACGAAGATGTCGGCGACATTCGTCGTGATATGTTTCGGTAGATGAAAAATGAATCTACACGGGCAAAATCTAGTGAGTTCAACGCGTCGCCATGGGAATTCTGGGAGTATGTGGCAAGTGAACATCGTAAAAACAACCTCCCAATTCTTGCGATCAAGGTGCTATCAATTGCTGTCAATATCGCTACTTGTGAGCGTTTATTCAGCGAGCTCGGGCTCATGCATACGGCGAGACATAATCACCTCTCGTCGGACAAGGCGCTCAACATTCAAAATCGTCGCAAAGCATGTATGACAACGTGCTCGCAAAGATGTCGCTCTGGATAAAACGAAGAAATTTATCCTTAGCCCAAAGGAGAGACCAATTATCGACGATGGTCTGAGGATAGGCGACTTACTAACTTCACCTCCGTAAAAACAGAAGATGGTGGTGCGGCTGATCAGGATGAAGACAGCGACACAGAGGACCCTGGAGATGGGGTAGATGGCGTCAATACGATTTCTATGTGGCGTCGTTATCTCGATGAAGTGTTCAAGGACCAAGATATTGATACTGGCTATGCTGCCGTCGTGCAGGAGGCCTGTGCAGCAAGTCCAGAATCGTCTGCAACTGGTAATTCCTCAAGCACTGACAGTGACGATGAATATTATGAATATGAGAATATCGCGCCAGGGGGTACTCATGAACTCTCAGATAGAAATATACGCGACCATCCTCAAGAGTCGAAGATTCAGGAATTTAGGAGCCAACAAGCAACGTTGGCAAAACTGGTACGGTGATGTCGTCCTAAAACCATGCACAAATCAAGATCCTTGAATGATATTTTGAGCAAGAAGCATGGTATGCTGCAGCCCGTACGTTCTACATGACATTTAACCATGTGCTATACATACTCGTGTTGTCAATGTTTTTATCCTTCTTAACACGCACTCAAAAACATCAGTTGCTTCCTCTTACAGCTTTCGCTTTTGACCAGCGATTACCTCGGGGCTTGATATCACATCAATTGATGCCTTTCACCGACGTAGCCGATGGCATGATCGGGATGGCGATGTCGGCATCGGTGGTAGCACCAGTGTCCGTCACAACGTTCCAGAATTGGCTTCATGGGTGACTTCGTTGTCATCTTCTTTAGCGGTGGCGGCGGCCATCGTCGATGGGATACTGGGGTTCGACGTATCAGCAGTCACCGGGTAATCAGCGTAGCCACAGGCACCGCGCCGCATTGTCAGCCCAGAAACTGCGAGGCCGATCAGCTCAAGACCGCCTCCTCACCTTGTAGTTGTCCTTGTTTGAGTTTGTAAGGTGCACTGAATTCGTTGATACTGAATTCGCTGACGGCAGACGCAACCCTTGGGTTGACAGGAAGCATGCGGGCTTGTGTTGGTCGTAATATAACTCATGCTTCGTGCAGCAATTTCGATTCAATCGATTTTAATCGCATACGGAATCTTCATATTACATGCAACGAAAGCCACATTGATGATACTGAGCGAGAAGAAGCCATACTCCGTACCGTCGTACGTCCACACGTTCTCCACATAGTCAGCGTACGTTGTGATGCCACTGTTAGACTCCTTTTGGATGCCACCACCAGCACCGTTGTCTACAAAGTTCATACCAAGTGACGATGAGTGTGGGCATTCAGCCACAGATGGACACCCGTGACGTTGGTGATGTCAAACCACTCAGCCATACTGGCCTTGGCGTAGTGAGCATAGGTGGATTAGTGATTGTTGCCAGTCTTCCACATCGCCGTCGCGTTGGAGATATTCGCCTCCAGTTGCTTCCGTAAGTCGTCGTACATGTCTGTGTCCCCACCACAGCACGCATCATCACCGCGCGAGATGTTATCGCACGTGTCATCATCGGCACAGACATAGCCGTAGCACTCGCAGCACGTCTGCGAAGATCCGTGAGTGTCGGCATCGCCTAAGTCCACGTTGAAGATACCAATGCTCACTCCAGAGGTCGAGACCCCAAAGCTGTACATCGATTGCCACGAAAATTTGTTCTTCAATGCCGTGACAAGCTCGGTTGAGCTTGCGCATGTAGCCGTACCATCATCCAAGTCCGAACAGATGTAGTCGGGACCACTGTAATCGTGGTTTCCCAGCACATTTGCCCACGGGATCGTCTTGATGTTGTCGCCGTCGTACTTGTCCTCGAATGTGGTTGTAAAACAAATGTCACGACCATCGTCGCTGTTGATATCTGTCCAATAGCAGTTATCTCCGTAGCTGATAATGATTTTGGGAGGCACATCAGCGTCGCCAGCCTGCTGGTTCATAATATTCGCTACACTGTCATCTGCATTGATATCGTAGTCGTTGTATGGAGACGAACGCGTGCAGCACGAGTCTTGCGTGACGGTCGAACCCCAATCACCGATAGCGAAATCTGCCAAGGAGTACGAAACGGTAGTCGGGTCCGACGTGATGCTTGACGAACCACTGCTTGTGCTCGTCGTCTTCTTCTTCGTCGACGACTTGGTGGTCCCGCCACAGCTGTTTGTCATCGTGCTGCCTGACGCTGAGCTAGAAGATGTGCCCACCACTCTACACCGACGATGACGCCGATGACGACCAGTACAAGCATAAGCACGAATCCGATTCCTCCACATCCTAAAAAGCAACACATACAATCCATCGTTAGTACTTTTCCAAAGCCGAAATCTGTAGCTTCTCGACGTACCGACGAGTCCATTTTAATATACTGTAGCGCCTACTCCGACAGCCCCTTGGCCACAGGCTCTGTCAGCTTGGGCTTCCTCTCCTAACGCTCCAACTCTTGGGCAACATCCTCACTCATGACATCCTGATGGGTCTCAAAGTCCGGACTTGAAGACCGCTCTGCAGCTTTCACCTCCACCGTCGGCACCTTGTACTGCGTCGACGGCACGCTGCGTTTGTGTCGGTTGATCTTCTTGGCCACGATTGGAGCCACATAGGCGTCCAGTTTTTTGTTGGCTATGTCCTCCTTGGCAGTTCCATCCTATCCCCATCGATTCTGAATCTTCTTGCTCTTCTTGGGCTTCACAGACTGCTCCGGAGTCTGGGGCTGTTGCTGAAGCTTCTTCACAGCCAGAACTCCGTCCTTGTTCAGTTTCGAGTCGAACTTGTGCGTACTGGCCAGAATCGGGTCCTTCTGTAGTTTCTCTAGCTTCTGTTTTTTAGTCACCACAGGATCCACGTCGTCGCCCTTGCTGTTGAGTTGGAAAAGCTCCCTCACCTCCACGTACTTGAGCTTCTTGTCCTCCTGGCGGATACTCTTCTCCACCTGCGTCCGGTGGCCTACAGAGTATCCACAGCCGAGGTTGGACACATCCACCGTAATGTGCCATCTTGTAGCTCATGAGGCATGTACGGGATCTGACGCTGCATGCTCTCTGGTCCTTCACCACAAGCTCTCGATCTTGAGCCTAGCTGTCTCTATGGATGGCGTCTGTTATCGTGTCTATTCTTTCGTAATCAAAAATTGTGATTACGAAAGGATAAACAACTTAATAATACTGGACAGACGTTTGAACCAGAATAAATCATTTAGATCTGTGTGACCCCTCCCCTCGTAAAGAACTGTGATTGGCCCAGACGTATTTGACATGTCAGGTGTAGGGCTAATCTAAGATTTATTCCAGTGCAATAGGCTGCGAGAATCGGTCTTGATACTGTTGGCAGAAGGGACTTTATACTTTCGGACAGCTATGGTAAAGAACATTTGTACTTGAGAAAGTTAACTAAATTATGAATGCTTATGAGGACCTACCAGCTCGCTGCTTCACTGCCTGCCTGCTCACTGCCCCTTGGAGCTTCTTGGAGCTCCTTGTCCTTCCTACAACATCGTCACCCAGTCACACGGGCCGCCGACGCCTCTGCATTCATCACACGCACTGGGCCTGCCTCGCTTCCGCTGCATCCTGATATGCAGGCTGCCTGCATGCACACCAGGTAGCCGAATAGACGCAGATGCTCGTCCTCACGGCGTCGTTCTCCTTCATTACCTCCTTGTGGCGCGGCGTGTTCACATACTCCTTACGCTGCGCTTTTGATCACCTTTGCTCACTTTGTCGTTCCCTTCTTCGAAACAATCAGCATCGGAACATTGATAGAATCGTCGTCGTTGACTAGTGTAGCCTTTAAATGAATAACAGGATACGCTGGTGCCTGAGTAAGGCACTGGCACTGACGACTGCAGGAGCTTTTGTGTAGTAAAATTACTTTCATAAATAGGAGCGTGGTGATCACGCCTAAGTCGAGTATGTTGGTGTTTGTTGCACCGGCGACGGCAGAAAACTACGTTCGGAAAAACATGTGGGCAAGCATAGGATCGACGAAGTCATCTTGGGCTGGTGAACCGCCTGACACACACCGTATTTGTTTATACATGTCAACTGAATACCTGCGCTGTTCGCTCACTGTAAAGTGAGCCACTTTGCAATTCGCTGTCCAGCCGTCAAACTTGTTGGTACCAAGAAACGACATGCATTTTTCCTACGCTGTGTTAATGGCCGCGGCCATTCTTCTCGCGGGTATCGATACCGCCTCAGCGAGTTTGGACGCCAAGCAGACCCAGATCTCAACGATGTCTTCACCTGACACTCCGACCACCAAACGATTCCTGCGTGGTGACAACACGGGAGTTCATGAGATTCACGTGGAGAGGCGACTTCCACTAATTAATTTGACTGGTGCCAAGCTTGTCAGTGTCGCGTTGGAAGCGCCGAAACGACTCCCGCTGGACACACTTTTAAAGTTCGACCGGATGATGGATAATAAAGTTAGCCCGGAGAGATTTTTAAGCTGTTGGGGCTCGAAGGAAAAGGGAGGGCGGTGTTTAAGGACCCAAAATTCCAGATCTACAAGGATTACAAGAGGTACGTCGATAAGATGACGCCTCTGAAACTACCAGCCTAATAGCCACCATTGGCCATCGAAGTTAAGGCTGAACTCCCGGCGGATCGACGATCAACTTGGCTTACTTTCAAGACTTTTCCGGTCTTTGCAGAAGAAAAGAGGCGTCTGATTAAATATTTAAGCCAGCTACTGCTGTAGTATGAATCCTGATGTTCGTTCACCAGCGCTTCTCTGCCCAGATATGAGCGACACATTCGTTCTATTTCATTTAAGCCTGTAGATACCTCATTGTCGTCATTGTCCCGTAGTATTCCGATGAAAAAGCTGCCGTGGAAGGCTTCCTCTTCTGCCGCTTTGCGTTGTCGTTGCACAGGAATCAACGCTACAATCTCTGGAAATTGAGGGTGCACGGCAGGTTGCTGCTGTGATAACTCCGCTACATTGGTGAGTCGTGGTGAAACCCTATACTGGTGTTGCATCAGTTAAACCATATTGAGAAAGCAACGCCAGACGGATGTTCGCCTTCTCGAATTCTGGTCGAAATGCTAACCTGAGAACTGAGGCAATTATATTCACATAGATGTCTTCACCTGCAATTTTGAAGCCTTGGAGGAAACTGAAGAAAAACATATATGGGAGCATGATATGCAACGAGAAGCTTTATGCACTTCAAGAGGCATACCACAGTTTTGAAATGGGGTCGAAGATGTAACTGCTTCCGGACTTCACAATTTAGGAGATAGTCTCGAGCTTACGCCGAAAAACGTCAGGAAAAAATCAGGAGCTGGTCAAACTGGAAGCGAGACCAATTCGTTTCGCAAATACGAGCAATATCGGGACCAGATTGCCCTGAAGGCACGCCAATGGCCAATCGATTTGCAATCGAATGGAGTACCATACAAGGGCGACAGCACAGCACCATCAAGACGAAGGCGCAATGAGTGATGCTGTCAACAACTTCGTGCGAGTGCCAGATGAACGGTGAGTTAGACCAGATGATAACTCGGCATTGCAAGCAGAAGTTATGACGACCGAAGTGGCAGAGGCAATAAATCAACTCAACCGCCACAAAGCCGCAGGTCCCGGCGGTCTCAACAATGACTTTTATAAAGATACAGCTGGAATCCTGATTCCCATCCTGACCGACCTGAGCAATGACCTGCTTAAAGGAGCCACTCCACCAGAACCGTTCCTCAAGGCGACAATTATTCCGTTGAGAAAGAAAGGGGACTCTGACAATGCAATGGACTACAGGCCCATAGCCCTTTGCAGACCAACTTCAAGATCGTCATGACGGTATTAGCGACACGGATGCAGCGTTTTTTGCGACGTCTCGTTGAGAGTACACAACAAGGATTCATTCACGGGCGTTAGATATAGAAAACAGTGGCCATGATGCTAGCATATCTGCAGCAGGCAGCCGAGGACGAAAGCAGAGATCAAGAGTCAAGTCCTGGCATCCTACTGTTAGATTTCCGCAAAGCTTACGACACGTTGAGCAGAACATTCATGATGGCGGCGCTCGAACTATTTGGATTCGATTCCCGCTTCGTGAGCCTGATGAACAGGTTACACACGGATACAACGGCACAATTTCTTGTCAATGGAGAACTGTCAGAAGCGTCTCCAATAGTCACCGGCAGCCGACAAGGATGCCCTACTGTTCATTCTAGCAGCGGAGTTGTTGGGATTGGCTCTGACTCAGTCGCAACATATTCGAGGAATCCCAGTGCCCGGAGGAGCTCCAGAGCAAACTCATGCTTTCTCAGCACTTGTTGATAATTCCACTATATTCCTCGAGTAGACAGATCAACTGCACACAGCACTGGAAATTATCAAGCGTTTTGGCGAGCTATCGGGGCTGTATGTCCAACCCAGTAAAAGCTGCTACATCTTCTTACACACGGATATCGACGTAGACATGATACATGACATCTCTGTCCTGCAACATGGCACGACCACTCGATACCTTGGATACCAAGTGAGGACAGGAGACTTACGAGCGATCAATTGGGCTGATAGGCTACGGTGTCGCCAACGCAGACTCGTAACAGCAGCGTCCAAGCACACCAGCATCGCAGACCGATTCCTGGTACTTAACGTCATCATGGTGCCAGCCTTGCTGTATACGACCATCATGTTGCAGCCGACACCAGACATCCTCACCGAGTTAGAATGGCTGCAAAAGTAGTTCATTTGGCGAGGAGTGCCAGAGTTAGAGAAAATGAAGCATAAGATGAATCCCGGACTGATCCACACGCCCCGTAAAGCAGAAGGTTTGGGCTTGGCATTCATCGCGGTGGCGTTGAAAACTCAACGAGTCAAACATGCAATGCAATGGCTAATCCGCCCATCCGACGAATACACCTTCGCGTGGCACAGCTGGCAACAGCGCAGCGACAGTGTAATCTTCCCAGCTGGTGAATGGACGCCGAGTCCGAAAGCATCACTCCTCCGAGCTCCCCCACCACCACCACCGTCTACAAACCCCGGAATGGCAGCTGAGTCAGGAGCTAGGAGAATGGATATCACCCGACGACGAAACACGGATACAAAGGCAATAGCAGAGCATGGAGACGTTCCGAGGGCTATAAGATGAATAATTTAACTGGTGGGAAGAGGAAGAGGATATAATGGTGCTCCTGACGGCTGGAAGGCCGTTCCCAATGCTGGATGATGTCCTAGACCATATAGCAAGTTTCTGGAAGACGTTCTCGTGGGTGGCCAACCCCTGAATCTGTGGATTTCACAGAGAAGTACTCAAGAGGAAGGATTTCCCACGAATTCAGCCATGTAGTCTCGAACAGCTTCACATTCAATGCATCGACGAGGGGCTATACAAGGTGAACATTCCAAGGCCAGAGGGACAAGAGGGCCACCACTCGCTGGATAAACCTCTCCAGTGGTTTCTGGCGATTTTGATCGCGACCCCGATTAAGGTAAGACAGCAGTTCGGCAAGAAAGGGATCACTGTTTCACTCCGGCACCCTCCGGAACGATAGGACTTCCCCAAGCACCTGATGGAATCAACTGGCAGCTCGGAGACGTTACTGGAAACAGCGAACTACCCGACCATGGTAAAGTATTAAGAGACTACGGCGTGATTGAAGGCATAATCCTGGACGCCACACCGCTTCTCCATGGATTTTCATGGGAAGTGAACGGCAAGATCACAAATAAACGAGTGCTCAATGTGCCAAAACGGCAACCATTTCGACGCTACTGGCACAAAACCAGTAAACAACTTCGACCCATGGTGGAAAATTTGAAAGAACGTCGAGATGCATCAAAGTGGGTAATAGCGACGCAGGATCAAAGACCTAGAGAACTCTGGGCTGGGCAGCGGACCCTCACCGACTTCCAAGTATGGACGGCGTACCGAGTCGCTTTGGGACAACTCAACTTGTACCACGAAGGACGAAAACAAGGTTCTCATTGCCGCTTGACATCTCAGTGCACAGAAAGAAGTAAACGCTAGGGCACGAGTGGTCTGGAGCAAGCTAGTAACGCACTGGACAGGCAACTCCGCGAAAACAGGACCCCTCGACGAATACCAGTACTTCGTCGCAGCACGAGTATCACCACAAATTAGCCATCAGCTACTGGATCACAGTACGCAGCGGTATGGGGAGTTCAATGCGGACCACACGGAAGCGGCACGACGAGTATAGTGGGTGTACTGCAGTATTGCTACGGCTGAGCTTTGGATGCAACGGAATCGAGTCATGAAGAAATCACAGCGGAACAAAGCCAGCAAGCCATATGGAAGGGGGCGATGAGGCAATTGAGAACAGCAGCGCTACGAGACTCCAAACGACCTGAGACAAAGACGCAAGGTATTCGAATGCACCAAGTTTTAGATAGTTTCGAGTACATGGAGATAAAGGCGACAAGCCTGCCACCACAGGTCGTACGAAGACGGCAAGAACCACTTATCGTGCGGTGGCTCGAGATATTTCAAGGATCTAATGACTAAAGTTGAATAGACACCGCTAATCATCATCACAGTCTTAAAGTGAACGGGTGTGTTGTACTCGATCCACAACAAAACGGGGGATAGTACAGTACATCTACGTCGAAGTACAAATTACTAGATGAATATACAGTTGTGTTGGTCGTGAATGAAACAATATCCATATATGCTTTATTATATACGCAGATGTGGCTTGGAGCTTGAATTCCATTAGCTAATTCAGCCGATGTAGCCTATAATGTATATAACAACAGAGTGCTTGCTAGACAGTAAGTTTGCTTTTTTTTTGCTGTGTTGTGCGCTCCCGTTGACACTATATTTTTTCATCGTTCCAGATATCGCGGATTCTTGATTGGGTTCCAATAAGCTTATTTTGTCGGAATTCTGTCCAAGCAAATCATATCGTGTGCGTAAGTACAACACGATTTCGCCCGCGAAAGAACGAGTTTCCTACACACGGTGACACGTAAAATAAGGCGTATCATGCGATTTACAAGGAATGTTACATCGATCCGATGAGCTACATCGACCTTCATATTGGATTTTCAAGCCTACAAGACCTCCAGATAATACCGGGCCAGGATGCTAGCCTCTCTGTGTGAGCCCCTTTCTGCATGGACCTCTCTGTTTCCCAACGCGTTCTTGATTGTGACAGATTTTTAACAGCACAGAGGTCTAAAAATTGGCATACTTATTTCGCCGTTGGGTAGTTTAACAGAAATGTGATGATCTATAGTTAAAGTTTCTGAAGGCGACAAGTAGTGGAAATGCGTCTGGCGAATCAAAAGCATGCAAGTTGGCGGCTGACATAACTAACCAATAAATTCAAAATTCAAAATGCACAGTGAGAACTGCTTGAATCACCGCTACTCAGATTGGCAAGATACTGTGCCTCTGAACGACAAAATCAACGCCACATATATCCAACAGTATCTCACTGTGCATCCAAGAATGGGAATCCAACTTTAAAAGTGTATTGAAGTCAACGACTACACGACACGAAACGCCTGCTTTTATTTGACTGAGGATTTGTATGCACCAAGTTGAAGTGAGGTGTTGACCTAGTCGCCGGCATGGGCTTGAGATGGCTACAAAATGGCGCTCTGTGATTAGCGGAAAAAATGACAAAGGTTCATGATTGGCCAAAACTAATTGGAGGAAGTCATCAAAAGAAAAGCCAACCTTGCAGACGAATGTGCCACACACAACCGCAGTTGCCCCTTCTGCCAGGGCTAACGTCATGACCCTAATTGCTCAACTACCGCGTCAACTGTAGCACACACGACAACGACTCGGACGTATATCGATACTCTAGGTAAAAGTCACGCACCCTTCAACGCGCTGTCATCGAATTCACTAGGATGATACGATTACACAATACAATACGACTCTACGCTCGGGACGGACTGGTGCCTGGAATCCAAGGCTGTGGTAGTACAATCGATATCGTGTTACATCAGAAGTGGTGCCTTCTGGTACTGTAGTCTCAAACTTCGACCGAAAACTGAATCATGAAAACATAAAACTCGTCAAGGGATGAACAGCAATAATGCGAATTATTTGAAAGGCCGGACATTGTAGTCGTTAGTAGATAACTAAGTGACAACAATGTACCTCACTTCAAAATAAAAAAATGATGCGAATAATGCATAAAGTGTCATTGAGTCTCGATCGACGCTGAAGACGTTTTCTCATCGCCTCGTTATGTCGAGGATGTTGATGCTGCTCAGTCTAATTTTCTAGCGGAGACCGCATGCCCGCTTGGGTCCCCAGTGGAGAGTCCTCACACTTGACACGTGTGCTGCTACAAGAGACTCTTACACCAATCCTTTCATTCAAGCGTCCATCCATCATTTCTTCACTGGATTTATCTGACACCGCAGTAGTCTAACTTGGTCACCAAGCCTCCCCAGGAAGCAACAGTTTAACCAACTAGCATAATGTATGCCGCCAGAACGACCCACATCAGCGCTGGGAGCATACCTGCACAACTCACGGTCTCCGCGTAGTCACACCTGAGTCCTTGTTTTGAGCCTCCACCAGAACCTTGATCGGAGCTCAGAGCTGGACTTCAAGGCATAATCACCATCTCATTCTCCTCTCCTTCAGCAAGATGTTCAATATCCCGCACGAGGTTACGTATGTGATTGCCTAGGTTCTATCCCCTGGCCCTGCCCGATACCTACCTCTTCCCCACCAATCACATTACTTGACCTTCGTTACAGCATGTCTATACCTTCCATACAAGATATAACCAAAAACCTCGATACATAAAAAAATAGCCAATTACATGAATTAAACCTCGCTCATTTAGATAAAACCTCGCCTGAAGGGTTCGGTACCCTACATTCCCACTCCCCTTCCCCAGCAATATTTAAACGAACGGAGCCGCAACCCCGAGCAGTAAACGCGCGAGCAGAGGCAACTCAACTCGAGCAAGTGGCAGGCAGGCAGAAGACGCAGGTGACATATTCAAACAGCGCAGGACCCTCGAAACCGCAGCATCCCCTGGCCCGCGCCAGAGTTGCCTTTGCAGTACGTTCCGTGTGCATCTTGTAACGAAGTATCTGGTGGCCACTTGGGAGTTTCCCTTTGCTTTTTGCCATTGGCGTCGTGATTGTTGCACGAGCTTATCGCATCCTCCGCTGTCCACCAGCTGCTTTAGACGAGTTTTTTCGCTCGGATCTCAATTGACATTCACTCCTCCTTTCCCTTTTTGCTTTTTGCTTCTAGAAGAAAGCCGCATCCACGCCATTTCCTCCGTTTAAACCTCTGGCGTTCGCAGCAACCAAGACAAAAGCAACTAAACAACAAAAGGCAAAGTGAAAAGTCAACTGCTGTATCAGCCCTCTCTCTAACTGATTGGCTGTGCGTTTTGTTTAACACCCTTCAGTTGCCTTTAACCAGAAGGCAAGCTCGTCCCACACAGTCCAAGCCACAGTCCACCCTACTCAGAACCTGCTGCTATTTTCTCGTGGCAAGAAGACGACTGTGGTATATTTAGTGCCCCAGCCCGCCCTTGCGAAACGGCGAGGGAGAGAGAAGTTGACCTGTGTGTCGCAACACGCCACCAGACAAGTGAAGAAACCTTCTCACAACGCAACCACCGCCAGTGATCAAAGAGTAGGGGACGGCAAAAGGTGTATAGGTGACTGAAGCGGCATTCTTCGAGCAGACACCCCACAACCCGAGCTTTGACACAGAACCGCCGCGGGAAGGGGCAAACCAAGGGCTCACGTGACGACCTCGGTGAGTTCCACAGCTCGTTGGGTTTCTTTCGCGCTTTGAAAATGCAACGTTAAACCTACGGTATGGAACGGGGAGCTAACCTCTTTCCTTGGGAAAATCTTCTCTATCTCGTTGTGTTATGATGTAGGTTGCAGATAGAGTCTCTATCGACACAATGCCCCGAGCACCAACGAAAACTGTGGACGCTGCGCAAGCCGCCAGTAGTCAACAGACTGCGCCTACCACGCAGACGCAACAGCAAATGAAACCGGAACATTTGCAGCAACAACAACAGTTGCACTTGCAGCTCCAGCAGCAGCAACAGCAACAGCAGCAGCAGCAGCAGCAATTCCATCTACAACAGCAACAGCATATTCAGCAATTGCAACAACACGCTCAGGCGCAGTTGCAACAGCAGCAGCAACATCAACAACAGTCGATGCAATACCCAGTTTCTGGTACGCTTGGACAAAGTGCCACAGCCAACAACCTCGTGTCAGCTGCCGTTCAGGCTGCCAATGCTGCCGCAACTGCTGCAGGAGGTTACGCTTTCCCTCGCAATTCTCCGGAGTTTGCCTGTGAAAATGTGGGGGAGCGCGTTAAGGGAAAGCGACGAAAATATTGTCCGCACGAAGTGACTGCTCTGGTGTTAGGTGTGCAACGATATGCCGATGATAGTTGTCCCTGAGCTCCATTCTGCGAGACCCTCACCTGGGACATTTGTTCCATGGTCGGAGTGGTGTGGACTTAAAGGACAAGTGGCGGACGCTGATCAAGACACGACCAGAACTGGCACAATACACTGAGAACCGCAAAAACCACCGCAAGTACCGACCATTCACTAAGATTGAAGAGGATGCGCTGATGGATGGAGTGAGGAAGTACAATGGACAGAGGAATGTGTGGTCCCTTATCCTCGTAGATAAGGAGTTGGGGCCGAAATTTAACGACAGAAGCAACGTTCAACTCAAGGACAAGTTCCGCACAATGAGACGGTCTGGTACAATGTCATCACTCGTGGCGGACCATTCATCAAGTCGTCGATCGTCGACATCATCAACTGCAACTACAGTGGCTCCTTCGTCTACAGCAGCAACGTCATCATCTTCAACGACGACTATCAAGACGGCGGTTCCGACCACGTCATCAGAGCAGAAGTTTACGGCCCCATCTTCAGCAGCATTGACTGCAGCAGTCTCAGCTGCTGTCAATTCTTCCAGTAGGATGTCCACGAGCATGTCGTCGGCTAGTCAGCAGGCAGCCACGTTGCTGGTGCAGACCAATGCTGCGTCGGCTATTTTTGCTGATCCGAATCTGTATCTGGGTGGGTCTTACACGTTACCTCCGCATTTGTCCCAGGGCATGAACTTGCAGCAGATGAGCACAACGCAGTCGCGGCAGCAGACAGCACATGTTCAGGCTCAAGCTCATGCTCAGGCCCAAGCTCAGGCTCAAGCAATTGCTCAAGCACAGGCAAGAGCAGCTCAGGCGCAACTTCAGGCACAGCTTCAGGCGCAGCAGATCCGGACTCAAACGCAGGCTCAGCAGACTAAGCAACAGCAGCAGTATCAGATGTTGGGCGCCACGGGCAATGCGTATAGTGCAGGTATCCCTGGATATCAACTTGTGGGCCACCAACTTGTTCCGAACCAGGCATTATACTACACGATCCCTCCGTCCCAGTCGCAGCAACAAGCACATATCCAGCAGCAGCAACAGCAGTTTCAACAGCAACAGCTTCACCAACGGCAAATCCAACAGCAGCAATTGGCGGCGGCGGTGATGGCGGCTGCTAACCCTCAAGCTTCTCAACAACAGCAACAGCAAAGGCACCGCCAACAAGTGCTGGAGAGCAGAGTACTACTTCACGAGGTGCGTCAGGTAGGGGCCGTGGCCGAGGCCGCGGTCGTGGGCGTGGTGCTGTTGCACGTTCTGACAAACTCGATGATGAGCTCAGTATGAAGATGGGAAGACCTGACTCGCCTCCTATTGAGAGCTTGTTTCAAGTGCAAGGAAGTGATGATTCAGTTCCGAGTGGTGTCAGTGCCTCTGCTGACGCACATGCGTCTACCGCTAGTATGTTCTCCCTGCTTGTGTTTGTACTGTATTCCTGCAGTGTCTGACATGCTTCGTTTGTTGGTTATTTTCCTTTGCAGGTGCCAATCACAACCCAAGTGTTTAGCGGATTGTGGTATTCCAAGCAATATAATTTTGTGCCACCGTTTTGGACCACCGAGGTGAGGAAGCACTACTAGCTTATGACGAGTGAAGCGCACGATAAAGACGTTGCCACGCGGAAGGGTGGAGACAAAGAAGACAAAAAGCAGAGACGAGCAGCGAAGGCGCTACAGCTTGTGGATAGTGTCAAGGTACCATAGCGAAAAAAAGCACCCAAGAGGAAAAGACACCCGAATGTATCAGCAGCGCTGCGCGATCTACGTGCGTACCCATCACTCATTTATCTGCAGGCAAATATAATGTGTGCCAAGCTGCATGTACAATGCAATTTGACAAGTAGAATGATGATCCTGGTTGAGTGAAGGTCTGCTAATTTCGGTGATCGACATGCTAGAAGTGTATGTACCTAAAATATCCGCATTATTGTATTTACCGCGCAGAGCACACAAAGGCTTGTGTTTGTCGGACGAAATGGACAAGTTTAAGACATTGCAATCACTACGGTCTACTTCCTCCGACGTACGTCTATTACGACGGATGATACCGACAGCGTCGCAACGAAACAGTTGAAGGACTGGATGTACTGGCAGCGAGATCCTCAAAGATACCCGCAGTGCTGGACCAAGGTGTTCGCTGTTCTGGACGACGCATTCCTGTGGCTATTCCAGCGTGAAGAATCCGCGCCTCACAGTTTGCTGGTGCAAATTGCTGTTACAAGCGTCGAGAAGGTGGATGCACCTGGCGGTGGACGATTGCTCTGTGTGAGTGACACAAGAGGCCAGGAGCTTTGCATCTGCTTGTGCAGCAATGACATCTACGACCATTGAGTACGAGGTTGGCTGAAGCTGCAGAGCTGACTACTGCGTTCTTCCGCAACAGCGGTCTTGATGTGCAAGACCTCCCGCGCTCAAGTTCCTATCGAGGCACACTAGAGGAATATCGTCGAGTGTCGAAGCGCACAAAGTATCGGAATGCCGTTGCTCAACTCGTGAGACGCTGGAGGTCGGAGCACCAAAGTATGAGGGCAAAAGTAGTGAGTTCCATCGATTGAAGGTGGGATTGGCGCCAAATAGTTTAGAAACCCATTAATAGCAGACAGTGTCTGTTAATGTGTGGTGCCTTACGGACACCACACAGATAAAGCAGTTCTCCGGCGACGAAGGACTCGTCACGAAGCGCTCACTGTAAATAAGAAATACATGTCCAGCCATTTGCAGCCACAACTGCCGACAACCAGCTGAGTCAGTCGGGGCGACAAATCTTCGGCCATCGAGAGCGATGTAGTTGCGCTGTGCTGACTCAGCACTGCTGGGCTGGAGCTCATCTCAATCACATTCAGCCGGAGTGGCGGTTTCAACTGTCTATTTAGCTTGTGCTTCGTTGTTTTTAGCGGGAGGCGATCGGTTGTGAGTCACACCTTCGAGTTCTTCTCCTCGCTGCTGAACATGTCTCCACCTTCACCCAGTAGAGTCTGGGCCAGATTCTGGTCTGTAGCGCGCGTCTTGCAAGACACAGGACTCTTTGTATCAAAGCGTCGATAATACCTGTTGTGCATGAACTTCCAAGCACCAGTGGCATAGACACGTGGCATGATTTCCTATTCACATCAGTTTACCACGTTTGCTTTCACTTGATGACATACATGGTACTTGGTCTTGAAGCAAGTTGCTTCATGGCCGAAGGAGGTAAACTTGTCGATAGATGCGACACGACGTGCAAACGGGCCTGCAAGTGCATGTACCCTGTACTGGGGCCGATGCGCGGTCATCTACCGGCCATCTGTGACGAACCGTCGATGGCACCAATCCTGGGTTTTGCATGATGCTGGTGAGGGATCCTTCCGAGACCAAGGCTGTCCCATGGTACCATAGCAAATTATCGCTGCTTATTAGACCTTCATGAGCTCGGCTGGCAACCAATCACCTCTCAATTCGAAGGCAATGTTGAAGCTGACTGCATTAAGAGTCAGATGTCAAGTCAACTGGATAGGGCGAGATCCTTGCGGCCTTGAGACCAAACGCACGCAAATCGCCACGGCAAGTAGCGACAGCGATCCGACCGCTCCTACGATCGAAGTCCGACCGTGTTGGAGTTGAATCAAGCGTGTAGTGGGTCGTATGTGATATACTATCCTTACGCGTTTACCAGGCGGTCTCCTTTAGTGCTGAACTTGTGGGCGGCCATAATGCCGCTGAAGATACTCGTATTTCCGTGGTTTCTCTTATATAAGTGTTCAACGCCATCGTTTTCATTCCCTTATATACGGGTTTTATTTTTTCATCCAATCCCATTCCGTGTAACTAAATATATTGTCCAATCATGTACTGGACATGGCGACCATTATCAGATCCTTCCTTCAGACGGTCGCCGAGCTGTCCCACGTCAGCCACGTCCATACTCATTCCAGCTTCAGCTCACTTCGCAATTGGCTTCGTGGGTTGCACACACTCTCGAGCGTAGTGAGACGTTAAGTATGGCATTCCCAGCATTGACGCAACGACACACTGCGACCCCAATCCACAGAACGAAACGCGTGTCCAATACAAGCCCGCGAAAATGCCGAGCTTCCAGACGCAGCGCGCGAGAATCACTTCGCTCCACGATGATGACAACAGGCAGCGACTCCATGGACGACGAAGACCTAAGCCAAGACTTCAACGCAACGCCTCAGTCCAACACCGAGTTCAACACACACACACAAGAACTACAAGTCTACGTGCAATTGCAACGACCATTAAGTGGTTGGGTCTATTGGCAACGGGACGCCATGTTACTTCCCAATTGCTGGACTAAAGTCTTTGCAGTCTTCTGTGGGAACCTTCTATGGCTTTACCGCTATGAAGACGCTTCAGCCAAGAGTTTGTTACTACGAACTAAAGTCACAGCGTTAGATTCAGATGAAGATAACCGTCTATTGCAATTCAGAGATACAGCAGACTCGACGGGTAAAGTGCAGCTCTGTATGTCCGATGCAAATGCCTTTTGTCGGTGGCACAGTCACGTATCGACTGCAGTGGCCAAGTTCCCAATGGACGAAACTTCACAAGGTGTGACGCAACAGTCGGTTGTGCCGGCCGTGGCTGCTGCAATGCAGAAGAAAGGCTTCTGGAAGGCCCTGGCGACAGCAGTGGTCGCTGGAGCTAAAGTGTCTAGAGACCACGAAACAGATCACGCCATTGTGGTCTGTGGACGCAGTAAAAAGAGTTTGGGGCAGAGATGGAAGAATGTGACGAAGACACTCAAGGGAGCGTTGAAGCTCCAGAGGCGACATGCACAGCTGCAGCTGTAGACGTTCAGCTAAGGATATTGAGGGCAAGAAAGCCGCCCGCTTTTGGTTGTTTTTACATGGGAATTGAATTAAAAGTATAACGTTGCGTAAAGGATGTAATGAAGCTGAGCCATCCACGTGTGCTGACAACGAGCAATACGATTGCCAGCAAGATCTGCGATCCATTCATAACAAAACGGCCGACTTTCCGCCGAAACGGACTCTCACGCGGATAAGAACTAATTTTTGGTAGTGCTGTATCATCCCTTTCCCCGCCAAGATCTCTAGATCTCATTCGTTACGCGTTTGACTTGCTTGGTTGAGTTAAGCGTGTCATATGCCAATTCCGAAGGAGCCGTTGCTGTCCAGCGTGCACCCTTGAAAACCTTGAGTCCGACGCCGGACACAGCCAGTTAGAGCTGTTCCCTCACACCCACATCACTTGAAGATCACAATGCACCCGATGAGTCACCTTCACTCCGCTACCACAATGGTCAATGACTCAGCGCTTTAGTGTATTTTGCTATGCTTATTTAATTCTGTACGCTCAATTCTTCTCGCTCATGAACGTGGCTTCCCATCTAAAGCAAGTCGTGGCGAGATGCAGGTGCCGTTGTAGAAGATGTCCGTATTGGGACCAACGATGCAGTACGGTTTTGGGTCGGTCTCCACTACCACGAACTCGACGTCGGGTCCACCAGCGACATGGCGCACGAGCAGGAGATCTCCTTGTTGAATCGGTCGGAAGGCATCGGTGAAATAAGGCTGTAGGTACCTGTCGAATAATTTTTCACCCAACATGCAGTCGTCCACTGTGTCGTCAATGGGGAGGACCCGGATGAACTTCGCGTCCGGGACGTCGTTGCCCAAGTTGGTGAGCGTCACTTCGCCGTCGAGATCGACGTGCAGATTGCGGCGCATTATGGTACTGATACGCGCTGTTCTAGGGTGAGCGTCGTCACTTTCATCGAGGCGTGCGATAGCAACCGTTTTCCGTCCTCCTTGAGCGAGCAGCACCACGTCGCCATGGGTAACACCCAACGCTTTCATCGAGGTCTTCTCAAGTGAGACAATCGATTCATCGTCGATCAAAGCTGCTGCCACGGTGAAGCGGTTCGGCATATTGATTGCAGTCTCTCGTGGCGTTCGACCGAGCAGGAGAAACGGAGAATGCAGCTAGGACAAGCCGAGCTTCGTAAATAGGGCTCTGCAAATAGCCCTGACAATGTTAAGAACCATCGCAAACTTATTCTGGTGGCTTCAGAGTTTTGAACGACTTCCGACTTGTCGTACGTTTTCAAACAGTAAGTGTTGTAGTGTTGGTGAGTGAGGTAATCTCACTCAATTGTGCTCCTTTGGCCAGAGTACAAGCAGGAAAAATCCACTTCAGCGATGTTGGTGATCAAGTTAAAAATGATTCAAAGCGCGATACACGAGTTTATTTGTTTTTACTGGAAAAGTACGGCGACAGTTTGATGCCGTTCTCTGGATTGATGGCACGATTACAACTGATGTTGTCGAGGTAGACATGGGTCAAATATGCCGTTCGAAATCGGCGGCTTGCCGTCAAAATTGTTGAACGCTGCCGTGGCCTCGATGGTGTGTGCGAACCAACGCACATCCTCGTAGTTCTTCACAGCCTTCTCGACCTGGAGGAGTCTGCTGACGTTGCTTCTTGGATGCAGCGGTTTGTGATCTTTATTGCGAGATCTAAGTTGTGTAGAGAATTCTCGGATTGGAGTAGTACTTGTCAACGTGCCAGACGACTTTGAGGTGCTAAATGTTATCGCCGAGAGGCTTTGTATTACCAGGGAGGCATTTTCTGTAGCTCGTGAAACGTGGCGCCACACACCAGTGCAACAGGAGATATTGTACTTTGGAAGGAATTTCCAGCCGTGATCAGCTAAGAAGTGCAGCGCCTCTAGAATGTAGTCAACCTCAGCGTCTTCAACAAAGTACGGGAAGCTGATGCGAGTGCCACTTGATTCGGAGATCTCGTTGCCGACGACGATAGCCTGGTCCAAAGCAGTACTGTCCTCTTGTGTAAGTTCAAGTAGATGCCTGCTAGATGGACTAGCATACAGACAGCCACAGTCAACTTGAACGCCGCACAGATCGCTAAGTAAAGCAGCCATGAAATTGTGGTGGAGAAAGAGATTGCCAAAGCGGAAGAATTGGAAACCGTTCAACGTCGTCAGTATCTCATCCGAGCATCACAATGCTTTTGTTGCAACCCAGTGACGTTCGGATGTGGTGTTCGTGTTGTCTGCCACCTCTATGATGCGCTTCGGATCCCCGCACTGCTTCAGCTCGAACACGAGATTAAGACGGATGCTGCCCAAGGTGTCAAGTGTGCCTCCTTCGTCGTTCTCCATCAAAGTCATTTTGACCGCGATAGCGTTGATAGATCCGGGACCAACGATAAACTTGCGTCCTGAGAAAAGATAGCGTTTTTGGAAGTCATTGGATTCTTGGGGTTCATGTCGATGCCGATGTCGACGTACGGTGCACGTATATCATAGTCCCAGAAGGCCAGAGCACCATGCTGATGCAGCAATGTGGACACCTCGTCAACGCCAATGAGCATTCCCGTGAGGCTTGACACCGCATCGAAAGATCTGACCTTGAGTGGATGATCCTGATAGCATTTTAGTGTCGCTGCAGTTCGGTCAAGTCAAAACCTCCGCCGTGAGCCTCCGGGATCTGCACTACATCCACACGCGGATTCTCGCGCCATTGCGACAGTTTTAAGTGGTTTGAAAAGGAACAGGTGAAGATGGCAGGTCGCTTGCTGGCACGATGGCGACGTCCACCCACGTTGATCCGTAGGGTTTTAATAAGCTTATTGATAACACTCTGAGCATCTTGGCTTAGGAATATCACCAAGGCCTTGAACTCGCAGGCGTTCACGCACGGGTCATGGTTTGACGAACTTCTTCGTAGAATGGCGTGGTCTGTAACCCGGTGACAGACGCAGTGGTGTGCATATCGCCGTAGGTGGGCATGACCTTGCCGTAGATGAACCGCTCGATACACTCGAACGATTTATCGTGTAGTCAGCGTAGATCTGTGCCTCGATGCCAAAGGGCGACTAGAAGGAATTTGCGGCCGATCAAGTTGCCGGCCAAATGTCGAAGTAGTTGGTCGGTGTTGGGTTTCGTGTTACTGCTCGAGTGAAGCGAGTTTTCAGAAGCGTTTGCGTCCATGGGGTCGATCGCCTTGAGTTGAGATGGTATGCGGTCTTCAGTTGGGAGTTTCTGCGAAGTGGAAGATGGCGATACCTGGGCCGTTGGCGCTTCAATTTTCAAGTCGCCGCACACCATTTCTTTAACTGATACGATGAACTGTGAGCCACTTCCCCGTGAATGAACGAACGATACATGGTTGTAGCCACGGCTGCAGATTTGGGCACAGACGCAGCACTGTCTGCAACAAATTGACACGAACCTCTACATGTAATGTAGTCATCAGATTAACCGAAATTCCGGGTCATCACTGATGTGTAGCATGATTTGGTACGCATCAGTGGTGACACTTGAGATGTGTCATCTTGATGCACTCTTGGTTGTCTTCGTGTACCGGTATTCGATCCTCTGCTATGAATTCTCCCTGGTTTCATTTTCGCTTTGACGTTCGCACCGTTTAAAGAGGAGTAACGTTCGTCATGGGGAGACCAAGAGGGCAAGTTCACGAAGCCAGACGGCGAGACCTTGTAAATTAAGCCCAGCTGAACAAGAGGAGCGTCGGACAAAGAACTGCGAGCTCATGCGCAAATATCGCCAATGTCGGCGCCAGGAACGGCAAAACCTGACGAGCACAGTCAAACAACTCGAGGAGCAGTATGCAGAATTGTGTCGTTGTTCGTCAACAACACAAAAACAGCCTTCCTCGTACAACGGATTGGAGAACAAATACGCAGAAGCAGTGGCTGAGGCCAAACGATTAAGTGCCGAGAAAATGCTCCTGAGAGCCACGATCAACAAAACTCGAAGTGGATGCTCCAGGTCCAGCGTGCTGTAGACTTCGAGGTTAGCAGCATGCCGCCCGTTCAACAGTCCCAGCAAACAGCAACCGAGTAGCTCGACACCATAGATCACATCCAGGCAACAGAAGAATTTGGGTTCCACCCGCTCACTGAACGGGATCTCGCTCAAGCCATACTGGATCACAAGCGGGGGATTCATCGTGTAGATACTTGATTACTTCGATCCGCGGAGCTCGACAAACTGAGCGGTAAGAAAACCCATTGGATGCAGGCATTTGGCTGGGACATCGTTCAACATGTGGAGAATAGTGTGATGGAGTTCGTCTTCATCAACAGGTTTATAGATCTGAACGTACTCGACATCTTGCAGAAGACCTGGAGCAACGATACCATGCTGGAGAGGTTCAAGAAGATCAAGGCTGAAACTTGTCGTTTACAAGTTCTGCAACAGCTGAACTCGAACGCCTATGTATTTGTTCGGGACGTGGCCCCCCAGCGATATTTCGATATTCCAGTCACTCCTTGATCGAGGCTACGAAAGAGTTTCCAGTACGAACAGAGTTTGGTTTCGATACAAGCAGTGGAGATCTTATAGGAGTATGTCTTGGGGACACAGAGTGAGGTCAGACCACCCACTTCAGTTTCTTCAGGAGCACGGGTCAGATGGGAAGATGGCGTGGGCAGATCTCGCCTTGACTACTGAGACATATGATGTGGTAGATCCATCCACAGGTGAGACGTACCAGGAGGTCTTTTGGACAGGCCGCACCGATTACGGCACGGAAGAAGACGCACAGCGAAACGCCACTGACACGTTGCAAGGCTTGCTACGCTGGGAGATGCATATCGTCGCCCCCGCGCTCACTGTTCACATTGAACGGTTGGCTCTTTAAAAGAGCTCTGAGTTACAATAGACCTACCATAATAATAATAATACGAGCATTGGCATTAATGTTGCGCCGTAGATGCTGAGGTGGCATTTATTCTCACACGTCACATGTGGATTTAAATACCCTCTATTTTACCCAATACTGTACACTGGCTGGGGAGCGACCTCATCCTCTAAAATCCATTCTTCATGCCCCGAGTTTTACTGCTCTCAGCTCTTCTTTGTGGGCTCCAAGGCGTAACTTCCTCCACAGACAACGATGAATTGAATAATGATGACTTTATTAATTCCAGGCATTTTACGTTGGCGGCAGAGGATTGGAGCTGCTTTCTTCCTCTTGTATCAATATCGGAGACCGACGTCACCAACGATAATTTCTACGCTCGAGTTGCAACTTTGAATCTCACCGCTCCAATGTTCGAAGGACATCACGACTACTTTTGTGACGACAATTTGAAAGACATGGAGACATGGGATAACTGCTTGCCAATAACGACTCGTCGACCCGTAGATGAAGACGACTGTATAGCAGCAGATCGGCTTGATCTATTGACGCCAATGACCAAAGCACCGTGTCATGCTACTGTACTGCATCTGCTGCTTGTAGATGTGTATATGGAGCTGCAACGTGCTGCAGGTGAACCGGCACTTGTGTTCGGGACCCTATTGGGAGCTGTACGCGACGGGGGTATCATCCCGTACACGGAAGATGTCGATCTCGGTTATCAACTACAGGACGACCCGATGCCAATCGCACGCAGACGACTTCAAGACAAAGGGTACCATGTCTTTATGGACAGTATATGGCGTGTGCGTGGCGCCTTCACATCCTTTAGCAGCAAAACTGTACGACCCGGGGCTAGCTGCACCAATTGAGCCGTGCACAGGACCGTATCTGGACTTGTACCGCATCGAACCAGACCCGGACGCCCAAGGGTATTGGAATATTGAGTGCACACATCGACGGAATAGTAGTATTCCACCAGACAAGCTCTTACCATACTCAAAAGTGACTTTAAACGGTGTCGAGTACGATACCGTGGCTGATCCTGTTGACTTCTTACTCGAAGAGTATGGTGCTTCGTACTTGAGGCCCATGCAGAATGAACGACGATGGGATTAGAGTTCAAATACAATTCATTTCGTGGTGGTTAAGCATAAATCATCTTTAAAAATATTCATGGGCGAGCTTGTACAGCGTCAATGAAAGCCTGAGCACACCGACGACGATGCCAGTCGCAATCATCAGCAGAGGGCCAGTGTGCTCACGCGTTAGGAGCGGACCTGGCGACTGCAGCAGGAAGAAGAGCGCTGGCATGATGAAGATAAGCAACGAGCCTGAGACGGAACCCACAATACTGAGCGGAATCTTGACCGACGGCACGAAGATACTACACAGCAGGATGAGCGCCAAGCTCAGCACCGTCACGCCCGCATATTCCTTGTACGACGCTTCGTGGCTGGGGTTTGCACACCATTCTTCACGCGGAGGTAGACGCTCAAGACGCACGAGCGGAAGGGCCACATGGCAATCGGAGTAGTAAGCAGAAGCGCCAGTGCCATACACAACTGGCCCGCCAGCAGTGGCAGCGCGATCGACTGGTGCTTCTGCACGTATTCCGGCGAAAAATTGAGCAGAATGTTGTCCTTAGTATCTGCTCCGAACTGCAGGTATCCGCAGAGTGCAATGATCTCGTAGAGTACGAAGGCGACGCCAACAGCACCAACGACAGCACGGTTCATCTTGGCCAAGCTGCGGTCCTTGAGCTCTTCGTACACAGGCAGCGCCGTGTTGTGGCACGCAAACGCCGAGATCAGCAACGTCACTGTGTAGACGCTTCCAGGATCTAGTCTCACCGCCTGAACACCCGACGCAATTACACCTCCGTCTTCATTATAGACCGACAGGAATGCGACGAAAACGAAGGCTACGACGTAGCCAATGGACAGAATTGCAAGCACCGACGACAGCCACAACTTGCCGATTCGACGACTCAAGGACAACGGGAACACCACTGCAATGACTGTAAACACCGTGATCATCCACTTATCCTTAGCACCCACCGACAAGACCGCCGCGCAGAGATCCGTAGTGAAGATCAAGTAGCTCACCAGTGTCCCGAACCCTCCGAAAATGAACGTAAACTCCGCCAATCGAGTACCGGCCGCTCCCATTGTAAAGTGCCCCAAACTCTCATACGTCTTGGCGCAATTCTGTCCGGCTCGGTCACTTGCAGACAGCAGCAGCTGTACCGAGTACCGTGTGATGAGTGCAATGGCCAACATGATGGCGTTGCCCAATAACCAGCCGCTGGATGCAATGGCAAAAGGCACAGCCAATGTCCCTGATCCTAAAATTGTATTGGTGAGAGTGAACGTAGACCCCCACAATGAACTGGTGGCCTTCTGGTCCGTACGAGCTTCAGTACTTGATGGCGCAGTCTTGTGACCGTCCAAGTTTATGACGTAGGACGGTTCTTTCAGGAGATAGTCCGACTCCTTTGCAAAGCCAGTGACGAGTCCAGAGGCAGCACGAGGACTTGCCACATACTCCCCATGGACACGGCACGAGGCGCACAGTCGCATTGGTGCTTGAGGGTGTCGAAGATGTCTCGAGACGCGCTTTTACAGGGAGAAAGTGATGCCGCACGTGTGGACCACAGCGAGTTGAGGGTCAAGATGTTGAGCCTTGATTGAGTGCAGTGCAGCTGGTCGTGGCGCCATGGCTGGGTGGCAAGTTATCTACTGAGGAGACTTCAGAATCAACTATGACACAATTGGTTCAATGGGGGAACTGCACTGTCCGACCTAGGAATAACGGCGACTGCGACGAATTATGGCCTGTTTATGTATGTAATATCGTTAGGATAAAGAAAGGTAGATCGTTTTGAACAAATCTTTAGCGGCGAAATGGTTAAGACCCTAACAGATCTCCGCGCGGGGTGAACACTATATATCGAGGATATGGTACAAGGATAAAGTGCATTTAGTACTAGCGGGCATTGATACGGAGCAGGAGCAGTGGTGCTAGTGCCATCTGCAGCCAAATTGTATTGCTTCTTTGAGAAAATCTTTAAGCCAATTAGAATTCACTATTGCATGTTGTCATGCCAAATACAAATCTAAGTCATTTCATTGGTTAAGAGGAAATTGTGAAGGGTCACACTGGGAGAGACAGAAAGATGATGTAATCAAAGCTAACACACCCAACAGCTGTCATTAGCACAACAACCAATCATATCCAATCTACAGAAACCTATAAAAACATCGTACACCGAAACGATCTATGTAGGATATTTTGAAGTTGAAGTCACCTGCAACTACTGTTAATTCAATCACAATATATTGGACTCAATCTCAATATATTGAACCAATTACGACGACGCCGACGCCACTAGACCAGCGTAAATGCCGTTTAGCTGCACCAGCTGCTGGTGTGTGCCCTGCTCCGCGATCTTGCCGCCATTCACTACGCAGATCTTGTCCGCCTTGCGGATCGTCGACAACCGGTGTGCGATGATGATAGTCGTACGCCGCTTCAACGCCACCACTTTGTCCAGAGCATCCTGCACCACTTTCTCACTCTCCGAGTCCAATGCACTCGTGGCCTCATCCAACAACAAAATGTTCGGGTTCTTCAGGATGGCGCGTGCGATGGCGATCCGCTGCTTCTGTCCGCCCGACAACTTCTCGCCCTTCATGCCCACCTGTGTGTCGTAGCCGTCCGGGAACTGTGAGATGAAGGCGTGCGCGTTGGCCATCTTGGCTGCTTCTTCGATGTCGGACTGGCTCGGCTTGTTGGGCAGACCGTACGCAATGTTCTCGGCGATGGTACCGATGAAGAGCGTGGGTTCCTGTCCAACCAGACCGATCTGGCTGCGCAGCCAGTTCAGGTTCAGGTCCTTGACGTTGTGGCCGTCCAGCAGCACTTCGCCGGCCACAGGGTCGTAGAAGCGTTCGATGAGTGAGATGATAGTGCTCTTGCCGCCGCCACTCGGGCCACAGAACGCCACGGTTTGGCCGGCTTCGATGGTGAGGCAGTAGTGTTTGAGTACATTGATCTCGGGACGCGTCGGGTATCGAAAGGAGATATCTCTGAATTCGAGACGGCCTTTAATCGTATCCAGGCGAAGGCCCTCGGAACTGAAGGAGTCGATGGGTGCGATGCGGTCGCGGATGGCAATGATCGTCGATCCAGCCTTGAATGCCTTAGGGACATCGGTAAAGAAGGATGCAGCCATACTAATGACCTGAACGGACACCATGACAGTCATGAAAGTTGTCATCATCTCCGAGACATTGATAGTGCCATCGTTCACTTTCTTGGCACCAAACCAAAAGATAAAGGCGTTCATTGCCATCATCATGAAAGAGCTGAAACCAAGCGAGAGGCCGTTAATGTGGGCTTCCTTGTTGCCCTTGCGAAGCGGCTCTTCCAACAATTCGTCGAATACCTCCACAGATCTCTGCTGGATACCCAGAGCAGTGACTGTCCTAATATTGCTTAGGACCTCCGATGCGTGGGCGCCTGGGACTGCCAGATCGTCGGAGACGAGAGAACCACCTTCTATCTCTTTCATGGCGATGACTTCTCCAAACACCAAGAAAGGACCAACCACCAGCATAATAAGTGATAGCAGCCAGCTACCAAACCCAAACGAAACCACCAGCGCGGCAATCAACGTGAAAAAGGCTTGGAATGCACGGGCTTGAGAGTCACCAGACACCAAAGCCACCTTTGTGGCATTCGTAGCGAGATCAGCCGTCAGCGCTCCAGTAGCATTCTCCTTCTCGTCGAAGAAACCGATGTTCTGCCGACATAGGCCCTCGAAGTTCGCGCTGCGCAGATGTGTGGTGATCTTTTCCTCGATGAATTTGAAACAATACGTTTGCAGGTACGTAAAGATCATGACCACTACAGCGCCGACGAAATAGAGGATGCTGAAGAGCTCCATTTTATCGTACAAATCACCAAGGTAAGATCTGTCACCTGAATCCTCGTAGTCACCGAATTTGTTTGTCATTGTAGTCATCATCTCGGCAAGCAGCAATGCTGATGCTGGAGTAGCAATCCCTCCGACACACGCCCCCAAGAGTCCAATCCCGTAGTAAATTATTTCAGACTTGCTCAGTCTCAAGACATCCAGCGTGCCGAACGGCTTCTTCTCCAGGAAATTCGTCTCCACATCACTCACAGACATATCCGTCTTAGTAGACACGGCACTCATCGTACGGGACGACTTCGCTTCATCCAAATCCAACTCACGCTCGACACCCCCCTCCTGTCGTTCCTCTTGTGATCGTAGTTCCTGGATGTGGTACATGTTCTGGTAGATGCCACCCTCAACCCCCAACAACTCATTGTGCGTACCGCTCTCCACGATGTGTCCGTCATTTAGCACCACGATCTTGTCAGCATGACGGATCGTGCTCAGACGGTGGGCTATCACCAGTGTCGTCATGTTCGTGGTGGCCATAAGGTCGTTCAGCGCCGCTTGCACCACCCTCTCACTCTCGTTGTCTAACGCACTCGTGGCCTCGTCGAGCACTAGGATCTTGGGTTTACGGATGATGGCACGCGCAATAGCAACGCGCTGCTTCTGACCACCGGACAGCGACACACCCTTCTCGCCCACCAGCGTGTCGTAGTTTTCCGGCAACGACATGATGAAGTTGTGCGCGTTGGAGAGCTTGCACGCGGCAATGGCCTCGTCGCGAGTCACGTCCGTACTGCCCATGGCGATGTTCTCGAAAATACTGGTCGCGAACAGCACCAGCTCCTGCGAGACCATGCCGATCTGCGACCGCAGCCACTTCACGTTCAATGTCTTCACGTCTCGGCCATCGAGATAGATATTTCCACTGGTCGGATCGTAGAATCTTTCTAGCAGCGCAATGAGGGTGCTCTTGCCACCGCCACTGGTCCCGGCGAACGCAACAGTCTGTCCGCTTTCGATAGTGACGTTGTAGTCACGCAAGATCTGTACATCGGGACGGCTTGGGTAGGTGAAGTTGAGGTTGACGGCCTCGATTTTGCCTTCGCAAGTGTCAGGGATGATACCTTCGTCCTCTTTCTCAGCGTCAATGGCACTGGGCGTGTCGAGGATAGCAAATAATTCTTCTGCTGCTCCAGCAGCTTTGGAAACAGCTGTGATGTTCGGCGAAATTAGCCCAAGAGCTCCTGCCCCTATCATGACGCCAAAGAAAGCAGCGAATACATCGCCAGGGGTAGTTTTTCCTTGCGAAACCTTCCACCCGCCGTACCAAAGACCAGCTGCTTGCATGATCCAAAAGCTGCCTTGAAAAACGGCTATGACAATGGATGACATTTTGTGGAGAGAGATGTTCTCCTTCTCTGCTGTGTAAATCTTGTCCTCGAACTTGGCGATGGCCTTCTTCTCCCCATTGAGCGATGCAACGGTACGGATGGAGCCCAATGTCTCCTCAGCCACCGACCCAGCTTCAGCGTAAACTTTTGCGCCCACTCTGACTGAGCATTCAACGTATTGAAGAACCAGCCCATCGACACCGTGATGAAGGGGACAACGGAGGCCATGACGAGCGTGACATCCCACCCGCGAGCAAAACCGATAATGAAGCCCACGATAACCTGAAGGGTGTATCGGAATGAGTCTCCGAGCTTCCGTCCCATCCCATCTTTGATCTTGACTGTGTCTCCCGTTAAGCGGCTCGACAATTGCAGCGCGTCGTTCTTATCGTACCAGCTGATGTCCAAATACAGCATGTGTTTGAGTGCTTCTCTACGCAACGCCTTCATCTGCCTCTCGGCGCTGTGGAAGAATGCGATGTACGCAACGTAGTCGGTGATGAAAAGTACCACCGCGATAATGGTGAAGTTGAGCGCCGCTTTATTCACTGTATCCATGTCCACTGGAGCGCTCGAGAACCCCGTCAGGGCGTCGCCGAACAAGATCGCCATGAGCGGGAACAGAGTCCCATTGGCCCCAGTCGCAACGATCCCGACTGCTAGCAACAACTTGTCCGATGGCGTGGCGTAGCGGTACAGATTCGTGAACTTGAACGACGAAGGACTGCCATGAACGATCTCCTTGCGAAGGTCCAATTTCTTGGAACTAGCGCTTCCGGAGTTGGTGGTGGTACCGTCCTGCACAACAAAATCTTTGGACGGTCCTTCGTTGCGAGATGTCTCTATTCGCTGGTACGGAGTGTCACCACTGGGTGTTAACTCGGACGTGTCCAGAGTCGGCATGATGAGTCAAAGACCTGCGTGCCCTGGAATATAGTGTGGTTTTGCTGGTAAAAGCAGAAATGATCCGATTCACTAACCGCGCGACCGACGTACATGAGTCACTCGAAGAAACCATCATTCGTTTCACAACATTTTTGCAGTGCGCTGATGTTGACGATCAAACCCCGCAAAAAACCTAGCGTATCGTCAACATTCGTTCAGACTCTTTACTCAAATCTGCACGATTACACGCTGCGAATGATGACGAAAAACGGGCCTTCCGTTTTCACGCGTCGAGTCATCAGCAGCAACTATTCGTGGCAGCTAGCCACTGGGAAAATGGTGTCCCTCCTCTAGACAAGAGCTGCTCCAGTTTTAGCAAGTCAAAACTCGTCCCCTTTATATGGATAGCGCATTTCATTGCTTTTTTAAAAAGCCAAGCGCTGTGTGACCAAATGATGCCATTCGAAAGCAAAATGTGTGTAGTGTGTTAGCCCCAAATGTATTGAACCAATTACGACGACGCCGACGCCACTAGACCAGCGTAAATGCCGTTTAGCTGCACCAGCTGCTGGTGTGTGCCCTGCTCCGCGATCTTGCCGCCATTCACTACGCAGATCTTGTCCGCCTTGCGGATCGTCGACAACCGGTGTGCGATGATGATAGTCGTACGCCGCTTCAACGCCACCACTTTGTCCAGAGCATCCTGCACCACTTTCTCACTCTCCGAGTCCAATGCACTCGTGGCCTCATCCAACAACAAAATGTTCGGGTTCTTCAGGATGGCGCGTGCGATGGCGATCCGCTGCTTCTGTCCGCCCGACAACTTCTCGCCCTTCATGCCCACCTGTGTGTCGTAGCCGTCCGGGAACTGTGAGATGAAGGCGTGCGCGTTGGCCATCTTGGCTGCTTCTTCGATGTCGGACTGGCTCGGCTTGTTGGGCAGACCGTACGCAATGTTCTCGGCGATGGTACCGATGAAGAGCGTGGGTTCCTGTCCAACCAGACCGATCTGGCTGCGCAGCCAGTTCAGGTTCAGGTCCTTGACGTTGTGGCCGTCCAGCAGCACTTCGCCGGCCACAGGGTCGTAGAAGCGTTCGATGAGTGAGATGATAGTGCTCTTGCCGCCGCCACTCGGGCCACAGAACGCCACGGTTTGGCCGGCTTCGATGGTGAGGCAGTAGTGTTTGAGTACATTGATCTCGGGACGCGTCGGGTATCGAAAGGAGATATCTCTGAATTCGAGACGGCCTTTAATCGTATCCAGGCGAAGGCCCTCGGAACTGAAGGAGTCGATGGGTGCGATGCGGTCGCGGATGGCAATGATCGTCGATCCAGCCTTGAATGCCTTAGGGGCATTGCCGAAGAAGGATGTGGCATCACCGACAGCTTGAAGCGACAGCATTATTGCCATGAGAGTTTTCATCATCTCCGAGACATTGATAGTGCCATCGTTCACTTTCTTGGCACCAAACCAAAAGACTATAGCGTACATCGCCATCATAGTGGAGGAACTCAAACCAAGCGAGAGGCCGTTAATGTGGGCTTCCTTGTTGCTCTTGCGAAGCGGCTCTTCCAACAATTCGTCGAATATATTTGTAGCTTTGTCCTCAATGCCCAAGGAAGCAACAGTTCGAATGTTGCTCAAGACCTCCGATGCATGGGCGCCAGGGGTGGATAAATCGTCCGATATTGAAGCTGTGCTGCCTTGCATCTGGTTCATGCGAGCCACGAGTCCGATTACGAAGAGAGGTGAAATTGCCAGCATGACAAGGGTGAGCAGCCAGCTACCAAACCCAAACGAAACCACCAGCGCGGCAATCAACGTGAAAAAGGCTTGGAATGCACGGGCTTGAGAGTCACCAGACACCAAAGCCACCTTTGTGGCATTCGTAGCGAGATCAGCCGTCAGCGCTCCAGTAGCATTCTCCTTCTCGTCGAAGAAACCGATATTCTGCCGACATAGGCCCTCGAAATTTGTCATGCGCAAACGAGTTGTGACCTTCTCCTCGATGAACTTGAAACAATACGTTTGCAGGTACGTAAAGACCAGGACCACTACAGCGCCGACGAGAAAGAGGATACCGTAGAGCTCTACACTGTCGTACAAATCACCAAGGTAAGATCTGTCACCTGAATCCTCGTACTGACCAAATTTTTCCGTCATAGAGGTTATCATTTCCGAAATCAATACTGCCGACGCCGGCATGGAGATTCCTGCAACACACGCACCGATAAGCCCAACCACGTAGTAATTACTCTCAGGCTTGCTCAGTCTCAAGATATCCAGCATGCCGAATGGCTTCTTCTCCAGGAAATTCGTCTCCACATCACTCACAGACATATCCGTCTTAGTAGACACGGCACTCATCGTACGGGACGACTTCGCTTCATCCAAATCCAACTCACGCTCGACACCCCCTCCTGTCGTTCCTCTTGTGATCGTAGTTCCTGGATGTGGTACATGTTCTGGTAGATGCCACCCTCAACCCCCAACAACTCATTGTGCGTACCGCTCTCCACGATGTGTCCGTCATTTAGCACCACGATCTTGTCAGCATGACGGATCGTGCTCAGACGGTGGGCTATCACCAGTGTCGTCATGTTCGTGGTGGCCATAAGGTCGTTCAGCGCCGCTTGCACCACCCTCTCACTCTCGTTGTCTAACGCACTCGTGGCCTCGTCGAGCACTAGGATCTTGGGTTTACGGATGATGGCACGCGCAATAGCAACGCGCTGCTTCTGACCACCGGACAGCGACACACCCTTCTCGCCCACCAGCGTGTCGTAGTTTTCCGGCAACGACATGATGAAGTTGTGCGCGTTGGAGAGCTTGCACGCGGCAATGGCCTCGTCGCGAGTCACGTCCGTACTGCCCATGGCGATGTTCTCGAAAATACTGGTCGCGAACAGCACCAGCTCCTGCGAGACCATGCCGATCTGCGACCGCAGCCACTTCACGTTCAATGTCTTCACGTCTCGGCCATCGAGATAGATATTTCCACTGGTCGGATCGTAGAATCTTTCTAGCAGCGCAATGAGGGTGCTCTTGCCACCGCCACTGGTCCCGGCGAACGCAACAGTCTGTCCGCTTTCGATAGTGACGTTGTAGTCACGCAAGATCTGTACATCGGGACGGCTTGGGTAGGTGAAGTTGAGGTTGACGGCCTCGATTTTGCCTTCGCAAGTGTCAGGGATGATACCTTCGTCCTCTTTCTCAGCGTCAATGGCACTGGGCGTGTCGAGGATAGCAAATAATTCTTCTGCTGCTCCCATAGCTGTGGAAACGGCGGTAGCATTAGGCGAAATCTGCCCAAGGGCCCCTGCTCCCATCATAATACCGAAAAATGCAGCGAATACATCGCCAGGGGTAGTTTTTCCTTGTGATGCCTTCCATCCACCGTACCAGAGACCAATCGAGTACATGATCCACACACTTGCATTAAACACAGACATAACGACGGAAGAAATCTTGTGCAGAGTGATGTTTTCCTCTTCAGCCATGCAAACGTTGTTCTCGAATTTTGTGATGATCTTCTTCTCCCCATTGAGCGATGCAACGGTACGGATGGAGCCCAATGCTTCTTCAGCCACGGATCCAGCCTCAGCATACACTTTCTGTGCCCACTCCGCTTTCTCACGCATCAGTTTCATTACCCAGGTCAGCGACACAGTCGTGATAGGAATGACGCAGGCCATGACGAGCGTGATATCCCACCCGCGAACAAAACCAATAATAAAACCCACGAAGAATTGGATTGCAAACCGGAGCGAATCGCCAAGCTTCTGTCCCATCCGTCCTTGATCTTCACCGTGTCCCCGTCAAGCGACTTGAAAGTTGCAGCGCGTCGTTCTGATCATACCAACTGATGTCCAGGTACAGCATGTGTTTGAATGCTTCTCTGCGCAGTGCTTTCATCTGCCGCTCAGCGCTGTAGAAGAACGCCACGTAGGATACGTAGTCCGTGATGAACAAGGCCACTGCAATGAACGCAAAATTTAGTGCCGCCTCGTTCACCGAGTCCATATCAATTGGGACAGCCGTGAACCCCATAAGCACGTCACCGAACACAATAGCCGTGAGCGGGAGTAGCACTCCGTTGGCTGATGTCGTGGTGATACCAACGGCAAGTAGTAGTTTGTCGTAGGGTGTGGCGTAGCGATAAAGATCCGTGAACTTGAACGACTTTGAGTCCGCACTCTTACTCCCAATCGACACGGTGCTCGAGTCCTTGTCGACTAGAACTTTAGCCGGTAAGTCTATACCCTTGGTGACAGAGGCCTCCATACGTTGGTATGGGGCATTGTCACTGGACGGCATATCGGATTCGTCAAGGATCGACATGGTGTGGTCGATGGTCTGCGTAGCACTGGATTGAAAGTATTCGACTGCAAGCAAATTTCGAAATGGACGAGCTATTGGCAGTGGAATTTAAAGCAATACTTCAATACTTCGTAGCAGTTGTGTTGGCAACGACTTGTTGGTCGTGAGGTTGCATGAACTACGCATGAGATCGGTATTGGGACACGTTGTTGGTCTTGATTGACTTTGACTGTTTTTTTGTCCCTATCATCAACATCTCGGAATGTAATCAGCGGCGCCAGATGTTAACATTTGTGTCTTGTATCGTGCCTTTGAATCAAAAGGCCCTTGATCATCAACATTGCCCAATATAATCAAACGGCGACATGATGGTCTAATACAAGGCGAGAATTCCTGCTTGTCGCACTGACTAGGGTGTACTCTGGCGAAACGTTTGCATCAGATTTTCTGGTGGTGTGATGGTGGTGGAGGGGATCCCAGAACCGACCACCGGCCAACCCGTAGTGGGTTTATAATAGGAGTTCTCACTTTTTGGCAGTAGCAACTTCGATAAGGCTGATCTACGAAGCCTCTCGAGCTGTACTTGGTAGAAATTGTGCCGATCATCTTGCTGCCGATCCCCTCTATCCTACCTTGAAGTCGAAGCAGTTTGCGACCCTCTGGTAGTAAGTTGGACTCCCAGCGAGAATAACAGATCAGGCACACACAAGAAGAGGGGCCAGCGCGAGCAAGAATGCGGGCTGCGATGGCAAGCAATGGCAAGTGATGGATCTCAGTCGAGTATTGAACTATCATCCAACCCGTTATATGATGTGTGTCAAACAGCGCAGGCGTCAAGCGTAATTACCTTTACACCTAATTTGCTTGCCAGCGCTTCTGAAGAGGAAGAATGCACAACTCCTCGTCGTATCATCACAGCAAGAAATACCCACACTCCGACGAGCAAACAGAGTAAAACTAAACGGGCGTGGCGTACGATGTGGCATAACGATGGGCCAGACGACTCGGTCAGCTCACTAAGCACTCTATTGGACTGGCTCACTACGGAGGGCAATTATGCGAGGCGGCGTGGCGATGAATAGCGTGTCGTGATTAGCTGAAAAAATTGTGATAGGATGCCACAGTCGATCTCGTCCTCGCCACAGTCGTGTAGGGCGAAAAGAGGCGGGTGTAGTGCAAAGAGAGGCATTGATGAAGCAAGGAACTGTAATGAGCTATGAGTTTTGCTCGCCGTGATTGCCGTGGCATGGTGCTATCTGCTCGGCAGCGTTGTTTTGATTCTGTGTGGCGATGTTGCTGCTGCCGACGTTCGATGGGGTTCTCAGTTCTGAATCAATTTGCTTGGCTAAACTCTTGGCCAAACGTGAGAACCTCATATGGCCGTGCCGTTTATTAGGAAAAGCACCGAGAATGCCCACATTTCCTATTTTTGTGCGGAAAATATAGACTTCAATGAGAGCTCAAGCTGATCGCAATGCCTGTTTCCGCCTTCGATCCAAGGGCTTCATGCTTGCTCAAATCGCACACGCTCTCGACATCTGTACTCGTACTGTCCAAAGATGGCTGAAGGGCGAGTCAGCCACCACTCGACCTATGTAATGGGTCTAGTCATCCCATTACATGAAGTGGTTGTGTGGGACACACCACCTTCTGGGTTCATTGTGGGTAACAGTTATCTGTTATGATATCTGTTAAATAACCGATACCCATATGAACTATTGATATCTAATATTGGATATATCAATGCATTCCCCAACACAGATAATGGGTACGCAGTGACATAATTACCCATACCGTTGAGCTTTGAACAGCCATGCCGTAAGTGTGCTGTGATTGGGTAAAATAGAGGGTATTTAAATCCACATGTGACGTGTGAGAATAAATGCCACCTCAGCATCTACGGCGCAACATTAATGCCAATGCTCGTATTATTATTATTATGGTAGGTCTATTGTAACTCAGAGCTCTTTTAAAGAGCCAACCGTTCAATGTGAACAGTGAGCGCGGGGGCGACGATATGCATCTCCCAGCGTAGCAAGCCTTGCAACGTGTCAGTGGCGTTTCGCTGTGCGTCTTCTTCCGTGCCGTAATCGGTGCGGCCTGTCCAAAAGACCTCCTGGTACGTCTCACCTGTGGATGGATCTACCACATCATATGTCTCAGTAGTCAAGGCGAGATCTGCCCACGCCATCTTCCCATCTGACCCGTGCTCCTGAAGAAACTGAAGTGGGTGGTCTGACCTCGCACTCTGTGTCCCCAAGACATACTCCTATAAGATCTCCACTGCTTGTATCGAAACCAAACTCTGTTCGTACTGGAAACTCTTTCGTAGCCTCGATCAAGGAGTGGACGAAGATTGACCGGAATGACACCGTGCAGCCACGTCATAGCAGCATATATGTGTGAAGCTAGTCTTGCACACACCTGTATTCGGGCTATCGTGTTTAACTCCGTTTCGATCTAGCCAAACACCAGGGTCCGGCTTGTCATGCATTTCCCAGCAGCACCACGTCGCTATTCAACACATGCCGACCTCAGCATTGGTGGGCTCGTAGACTCAATTTGACCAGCCGATTAGGCATTGTATTAGTCATGCACATATATTGCACGGGACATCATGTTCCTTTTATTGTTGTGCTGATAGTCTGGTGTAGGCCAGATTTCTCAGGCATTATCATCCTGGATTTTGAATTCATGTACACGCACAATTACTACCATCGCTGACAGTGTCACGCAGTTGTCACAGGTTCGTCTCGGGATTTGAAGTTGCTACTTTCAGGACAAGAACGGTATCAACGTCACAAAGTTTCGTACGTTACTTCATGGAGTGAACCAAAGTCGAGTTGATGTTTGTCCTTCCTCGATTACATTCCATGGTTTCCATTAATACGGAAGGCCTCTGATAAACAGCACAATGCGCTCAGCGCAAGAGATGAAGCACCCTGTCTTGCCATCACACCTGCAACCAGATCTACTTCCGAGGTGATGCGCGTCACGACCTGTTCGCTATCTTCGAACTCGAATTGCTGTAGAACGGGACAAACAATTTCCCCATAACCTGCTCTCCCTTTTCCCTCATATTTGTGATCGCAGTAAACATCTAGCCAAAGCTGACCCACGACCTTGATGATCACATGCTCTCCCACTTCGAGGTGTTCAAAAGATGTAGCAGAGAACTGAAAGGCCCGGAACTGTGTGCGGTACCAAGACCAATGAAGCTTGAACGACCTCACAGAGTCGAATTCTTCCCGTTGCAAGTCGAGGAGCGATTGCAATGCTGGTGAGTAACCATAGGATTGGGAATACTTTTGCACATCGAGCCACTGTTCCTGGCTGAGCCCATGCCGGAGAGTGTAGTAAATGTCACCAATGCTCTGGAGTGTATCGTCCTGCCGCCTGTCTAGTAGATTTCTCGTCATCTCCATGTATAATGTCAGACTCTCAATTTCTTGCTGAAGCTTGTCGGCATCGCGAACCAGTCGAGTCTTGAACGGGTGCTGGTGCTGGTAGGCAATATAGTTTCTGCGACACTGTTGGCGCTCCTTCTTCAGCTCACCCTTTGTCATTGACGTGAACGACCGTTTTACCACCAACTTGCGCTTACTACGCGCTTGTGATGCCACATAAGCCAATTCGCCCAAAGCCATCACCAGAGCTGATTGCTCGTCGGCATTCATTGTCGATGAAAGGCGAAGGGGCCCAGCTGACTCAAATCCGCAATACTTGGCAGAGTTGATTCGGCGCTGCTTTTTCCGTAGTATTTTCTTCCGTTCGTCGGTGCCTGGTGCAGTGTTTTCCTTTGGCGGCGAGTGCTGCGCCTTAAGTGACTGGCTGTCGCACGTTGGTGAGGGCGTTAAGCCTTCCCGCTTATTGGTTTTTGTCGCTGTGGCTACTTGGTCAGCAGTCATCGCCACGGAGTAAAATTGCTTTGTCGAATTTTTATGAGATTGTTGAGTCGCTTGATAGTCAAGGGTAGGGGCCTTTAAGATCGTCGACGACGTCTTCATCGTGAAATTGGAGTCCAGAGACATCGATATTGGATTGACTGCAGTTCGCTGTGTGATTTCGAAAGTGGTATTTGTTCTCGAATTGAGTGGTGATAGGATTACGTTGATTCAGGTGTCCTATGCTGCTCAATCAACATGAGATGCAGGTTGCATCAACAGGCTACGATTACTATGCGATGCAATGGCTAATCCGCCCATCCGACGAATACACCTTCGCGTGGCACAGCTGGCAACAGCGCAGCGACAGTGTAATCTTCCCAGCTGGTGAATGGACGCCGAGTCCGAAAGCATCACTCCTCCGAGCCCCCCACCACCACCACCGTCTACAAACCCCGGAATGGCAGCTGAGTCAGGAGCTAGGAGAATGGATATCACCCGACGACGAAACACGGATACAAAGGCAATAGCAGAGCATGGAGACGTTCCGAGGGCTATAAGATGAATAATTTAACTGGTGGGAAGAGGAAGAGGATATAATGGTGCTCCTGACGGCTGGAAGGCCGTTCCCAATGCTGGATGATGTCCTAGACCATATAGCAAGTTTCTGGAAGACGTTCTCGTGGGTGGCCAACCCCTGAATCTGTGGATTTCACAGAGAAGTACTCAAGAGGAAGGATTTCCCACGAATTCAGCCATGTAGTCTCGAACAGCTTCACATTCAATGCATCGACGAGGGGCTATACAAGGTGAACATTCCAAGGCCAGAGGGACAAGAGGGCCACCACTCGCTGGATAAACCTCTCCAGTGGTTTCTGGCGATTTTGATCGCGACCCCGATTAAGGTAAGACAGCAGTTCGGCAAGAAAGGGATCACTGTTTCACTCCGGCACCCTCCGGAACGATAGGACTTCCCCAAGCACCTGATGGAATCAACTGGCAGCTCGGAGACGTTACTGGAAACAGCGAACTACCCGACCATGGTAAAGTATTAAGAGACTACGGCGTGATTGAAGGCATAATCCTGGACGCCACACCGCTTCTCCATGGATTTTCATGGGAAGTGAACGGCAAGATCACAAATAAACGAGTGCTCAATGTGCCAAAACGGCAACCATTTCGACGCTACTGGCACAAAACCAGTAAACAACTTCGACCCATGGTGGAAAATTTGAAAAGAACGTCGAGATGCATCAAAGTGGGTAATAGCGACGCAGGATCAAAGACCTAGAGAACTCTGGGCTGGGCAGCGGACCCTCACCGACTTCCAAGTATGGACGGCGTACCGAGTCGCTTTGGGACAACTCAACTTGTACCACGAAGGACGAAAACAAGGTTCTCATTGCCGCTTGACATCTCAGTGCACAGAAAAGAAGTAAACGCTAGGGCACGAGTGGTCTGGAGCAAGCTAGTAACGCACTGGACAGGCAACTCCGCGAAAACAGGACCCCTCGACGAATACCAGTACTTCGTCGCAGCACGAGTATCACCACAAATTAGCCATCAGCTACTGGATCACAGTACGCAGCGGTATGGGGAGTTCAATGCGGACCACACGGAAGCGGCACGACGAGTATAGTGGGTGTACTGCAGTATTGCTACGGCTGAGCTTTGGATGCAACGGAATCGAGTCATGAAGAAATCACAGCGGAACAAAGCCAGCAAGCCATATGGAAGGGGGCGATGAGGCAATTGAGAACAGCAGCGCTACGAGACTCCAAACGACCTGAGACAAAGACGCAAGGTATTCGAATGCACCAAGTTTTAGATAGTTTCGAGTACATGGAGATAAAGGCGACAAGCCTGCCACCACAGGTCGTACGAAGACGGCAAGAACCACTTATCGTGGTGTTACAAAAAAGGCTACTGTTCGAGGCGCCCTGCCAAGTCTACAAGTACGTCGACGAGTACCGTTCCTATCCAAGTAGAGAATTCTCTGCCCACCGGTGGCAGAACTTGGATCTCGCGCTAGATATTGCAGACTGCTGCTCCAATAAGTAGCGTCGGCCGAGGGTTGATAAGGTTGTAAAAACTACGAGGACTTGCGTTAGTTCGCATACCCCCATCGAGGCCATGGCAGCGACATTTGGCTCATGTTAATCTCAACTTCACCTGTAATCGTGCCATGAACGCAGAAAGCAGTAGCATTAAAACCCAATAAGCTTGAGTGACAAGATTTGTCGTTAGTATCTATAACGCTTTGCTTGCCAGATGAAAATGAAGCGGTTGTGCTGCATGATGAAGAGGCGGGCCGTTTCGAGTCTTTCGTTGCAGAGCTATCTAGCGACGGACACCGCACGGCAATGGCTACCACATCCGCAGCGGCTAATCCTCGCGCGACGGCCGACGATGAGGCAGCGCGGAAGTTGCGCATTCGTGTGGCTTTCGACATGTTCGACAAGGACAAGAAAGGATGCGTCATCCAAGAGTGAGTGTCTTGCCTCAATGGTGGCATCACCGCGTGAATATATAGCCAACTGCACGGTATTGCGTCCGCTTTTTTATTTATTCTCAGAGAGGTGAGCACGATCATGCGCTACCTCGGCGCCTACCCGAGCGAGAAGGACATCATCAAGAAGATCCTCCCTGAGGTGCGAGCTTTTTACATGTGAATGTCGAGGGTATCTTGTTGTAACTTGGTATTGTTACTTTTTGTAGATGCAAGAGGACGAGCCCTCCACTTTCGTGGCATACGATCGCTTTGAGAAGAAGATGCTCGAGGTGTTGTACACCAACGAGTACGAACCTGACACGGATGAAACAGTTCTCGCTGCATTTCGGGTATTGGGCGACTAAAGTCGTTTTGATGCTAGCACGAAAGGAATTGTATTTAAGAGCGGCGCTTCTTGCTTCACAGGTGATTGACACCGAGAAGAAGGGCTATATTGAAGCCGAAGTCTTGCGTGAGCTGCTCACCACTAAAGGCACACCCTTCCGGGAGAAGGAGATGGAAGGTAAGGAAGAAGCAGCAAGTGAATCTCGACGCCACGCCTGCTAACCAAGACAGCAAAATTGATATGATGTGCAGCTTTCCTGGCTGCAGCGAAGGATCCTCCGACGGGGCGGGTCTACTACGAAGACTACATCGCGCTACTCACCCAGGCACTGGCCCCGAAGCATGTCTGAGCAAGGCTTGTTGGTCGGCGTAGCTTCAACGGGTCCATACCTAAGCACCAAACAAGCTATACAACGATATCGCCGCAAAACTTTGATCATTCCTTTCACTTAGAGCGCAACTGTGACTCTACGGACTGTCTTTGGGACTACTCGTACAGCTGCTATCCGAGGCGCGCAAGCGAGGTGCTGCTGCTGGTGTTGCTGGTGCGTCATGCTAATAATCTGCTTGCTTATAGGACCTTCCGAGTGGGTGGTAGCAGGACTGGTGGCCTTCTTTGCGGATTCTGCAAAGGTACCAGCGGTACGCTTGGCTCATAGTTTTTTGTGGAGTTGCAGTTGCGAAGTCGCCCAGACTCACACGTACCTGGACAACCTTCCTAGGCATTTTTCCTGTGATTGGCCCGGTACGTATCCGTTGGTTCTGCAGTGGCAATGGGTTTTGCTCTTGTTGAGACGATAGAGAGTGTGCATCAAGACTCTCCTGTAGGCAAAACGGCGCCTTCATCTCAGTGGAAAGTGGACAATTAGCTCGCAACCGTGCGGTTCCAGAAGCTCCCATGATTTTACGAATCAGCTTTTCGGCGCTTTCATGCAAATCCAGTCGCCTCTCGGCACGGAATCCTTCAGCATTCTCTTTCTCGTCATGTTGTAGAGCCAACATGTACTCTTGAATGGCCTGATTGAACTCGCCCTCGGAGTTGTAGCAGCCAGCTCTGTTGAATGGCAAATAGGTCAGCTGTTTGCCACGTTTAACTCTATGATACCCTCCTCCATCACTCACCGAGCATAGCGAGCCATAACGTGGTTCGGATTCAGTTCCAAGACGCGGGAGAAGTCATTGTGCGCGTCGTCTATTCGCCCGCTCTTGAAAAAGGCCATGCCGCGACTAAACCGCCCGTGGACATCGTCTGGTCGACGACGAAGGATCTCCGAAAAGTCTTGAACGGCTTGATCCCAAAGCTTGACCTTCATGCATGCGTGGCCTCGAACAGCTCGAGTGTACAAACAAGATGGGTCCGCCTTGAGCACCACGTGACACTCATTAATCAGTCGGTGGATGTCACGCAGACTTGCTGGAGAGCGCGAATCTGATCGATCCAACGACGATGCAAAGCTGCTCATGTTGCCAATTAGTAGTACGCTGAGGCGTTAGACTGGCTGGTTCTTTGAAGGACACCTTGCATTGCGGGCGAAAAATCTAGCGACAGTCGCTACCCATGTGCTTAAATTGGCACGAGCCGTCGTAGGCTTTCTTATGACGTACAGCTGACATCCGTGATACTATTGAAAGGTGCCACGGGTCATTCAATGCTGGTGGTTCATCCTAGCCTGATGGCGGGTGTATATCAATCAAAGCCCGAGATTCACGAATCGATTCGCAGCGTTTCGCGACTCGGCAACAAGTTGAAGCTGTCCGGTGTCTGACACCTTTGTCACAAGCGGTCAAATGCCAGTCGCATCACTGTTCGGCAATTGTTTTCGTGTCGCTCCCTGAGTCATTGTGGGCCTCAGCATATGATCGTCCGCATGCAACATTACCTAGGGATAGTACAGTATCTTCGTGTGGCGGCGGTATCAAAGTTTGACAGTTGTCGTGCCCACGCCACCTCCCCATGGCAATCAACCAGCGAATCCGCCTTTACATGTCCAGTTGAGAAAGATTGGCATCTCCGGAGCCGACAGTTAAGATAATCGTGGCTTTGAGCTCCCGAGCTCCATTTATGCGGCAAAAGAGCAGGTTTCACCAACAAGATTTACGTGCAAAGGCTTTCGAATATATTTAACTGAATAAGGCAGGACGGGCGATGATTTTGGTGTGCTCTGAGGCTTTCATCGGTTCAGAATCTGCTCTGGCAGAGCAGATGGCCACCTTCTCCCAGTTTCAGAGCTTCCGTACATTTTCCGTGAAGCATCAGCCTGTTGACAGATGGCCGGCGCTTGAGATAGCGAGCGAGGAAGCTTACAATACACCATGGCCCCCGACTATGCTCAACGTGTACTTGGTATATTGATTTGTTGAAACTGCGACAGATGAGGACGCCACTAACCTTCAGTCGGTCGTCTCTGATTGTCAAAATTAACGGGCTAAGAGCGTTGCAGTGTGTTGAATACTGTCTTTTGGCGAAGGGGGGGGAGTAACCCACAACATCTTCCAATGGGCATTCCAGCTGGCTGGGCACGCACTCGCACGCCACTACTTCTCGCCGTTCGAGCTGATCTCTGGACTTTTCACTACGTTTCACTATACCGTCGGTCGTAGTGCAACACATTACAGCGACACGATTTGTATGGTCTGCTAAGAGTTTGAGGCCCAGCAAAAGAGACAAAACTCTTTGTTGTGGAATTGTGCGGTTTTCATCCTAACAGTAAAAGTGTCATTTGATCGAGATGTGAAGGGAATTCAAATATAAAGTTTACATTTCAATATATTTCTTATTTAAAAGAATCTATCATTTATATTAAATTTTAAAGTCTCAAACTCATGTGCTATGCCAGCAGACGTCCGGTCGTCTGCCGTTGAAACTTTGGCGCGGTCTGCCTCTTGGAAAAACGAGTCAGTGATTTGAACGCGACCGTTACCACAGTATCCGTCGCCATCCTTCCCCTAAAATGCAAGCATATCTGCCGTGCCAACTCTTCCCACACGATCGATCATTTTGCATTCTGCTCGCTGGCAATCACTTGCCTGCCTGCCTGCCTGCCCTCTTCCAAAGAGACACTCAGCTTCGTTCATCGAAACGCACACTTCCAATCCGAAATATGGTGAAGGTGGCCATGCCCACGAAGCTCGTAATGGCTGCGTGCCTAGCCGCGGTGGCGTCGGCGACTAACCTCAACTTCATCAACAAGTGTGGGTACCCGATCGAGCTATACCACAGCCAGTCCGGTTCCGCTGCTGCGAAGGTGGCAGATATCGCTTGCGGCAGCACTTACACCACCGATGTCAGCGGTCCCGCCCACATGTATCGCCACACGTCGAGCTACTCGTCGACTTGTAAGTCTCCATTGCATTCGAGTCTTTCGTAGCATTGTCAGATCTTAATTTTTGTTGTTGTTTTGCTGTTTTGTGAATAGTGTTGGAGATCTCCCTGGACACCACGTGTTGGTACGATATCAGTATCATCCCGCCGCTCCCGGGCTACTGCTCCAGCTGGACGGACTGCCACGCCTGCTCCACGGGCACGTGCAAGACTGGATTCAATGTGCCCATGTCGGTTGAGCCCAAGACCAACATCGGTCAGGGCAGCTGCGCGTCGCTGTACTGTGCGTCGGACAGCGAGACCGAGTGCAAGGACGGCTACCTTTTCCCCATGGACAACACCAAGACCCACCAGTGCCCGTCGGGAACTGAGTACGACGTGACGTTCTGCTACAACGGAGGCAGCGATGACTCGACCCAGCAGCAGCAGCAGTCACCTGACCAGTCCACGAGTGCCCCAGCATCGACGACCGCTACCCCCGCGGTGACGATCACTGCCTCTACGACGTCAACTGGGTCGTCTGCTACACAGGAAGAGCGTGGAAACACCCAGCAGCAACAACAGCAAGGCACAGTTCAGAGCTACTCGGACTTGGGCGAAGTCAAGTCCAAGTACTCGTACAGCGGCAAGAACGCTGGTAACGTGGCCGGTTCGTACGACCGTGTGACTGATCTGGGAAGCTGCACCAAGGAACCGGTGAGTGTTAACAGCCCCGTCGGACCCATGTCCGAGGAAGTGACCTTGATCTACCGTGGCCCATGCGAGATCGAGAACATTGCCGTGTTCTGCGATGAGGGCCACAACGGATCGTGGAGCCGCGTGTCGTCATACTCCCGTAAGGACCAGACGACGGACAACCTCGTCTTCATGAACAACAAGAACATCGACTACTCTGGTCAGAACCAGCACGGTCCTCAGGGCCTGGCAACTGCTGACGGTCTGGAGGTTGCAACTGAGCCTACGGTTTTCAACGGTGAGCTGGCTGAGGCTACTGACGCGTCCAAGATCGGCGGTGGCCCCGGTGTCTCTACTGGCGCTGAGATCAACATCATGACCAGTCAGAAGTGCAACGGCGACTGCGATGGTTTCTCCGGTGACAACGACTACCACGGCTGGGGCGGCGGCAAGAAGGCGTTCGTGACTGAGGTCAAGTTCCCCAAGGGCTCGACTCCTGACCAACCTGCTATCTGGATGCTCAACGCTCAGGTCGTGCACTCGAACCAGTACGGCTGCAACTGCCGTGGCATGGGCTCTGTGGGTGGCTGCGGTGAGCTTGACATTGCCGAGGTGATTGAGACCAACACGGCCCGCGACAAGGTGACCACGCATTACTACTTCTACGACGGCGCGATTCTGAGCCCGGGTGGTGACAACTTTGCCCCGCGGTCCTACGACACCTCCACGGTGTACGTGACGCTCATCGACGACTCGAATGAGGGCCTCATCAAGATTGTGGAGCTCGCCAGCTTCGACTTCACGCTGACGGACCTGGGCTCGCTGTACCAGCAGCTTGTGGACTGTTAAGCAGACGAAGTGATGCTCCAAGGCAGAGCTGATTGATACATGGCAGCGACTTCTTCAGTGTCTATATTCTATTCATACCCAGGAGCGCCAATTTTCCTCTCAATAACGAGCCATTTTGATGCATCTTCAAACGTATCCTCTTGATAATCCTCGTTATCGCCCTATGCCATTAATACGTGTAAGAGCTGACGTACGTAGTGCACAGAGTGGTCACTGCATGCCCATGAGACATCACCTTGAGCGGATGATCCTGTCAGGCATTCCAGTTGACATTGCAATCCGTTCAAATCAAGACCACCACTCTGAGCCTCAGGGATCAGCACTACCGTCCGCTCGCGGATTCTCGCGCCATGAAAAGGAAAAGTTGAGGGTAACAGGCCGCTTGGCAGTGCTTTGGTGAGCTTATTCATGGCCCTATGGGCTGCTTGGCTTACGAAAATCATCTTCTTCGAATTTACAGGTGTTCACGCACGAGCGATGGTGTAACGAGCTTCTTCGTAGAATGACGTAATCTGTAGCCTGATGATAAAGGTAGTGTACATGTTGCCGTAGATGTCGTGGGTGAACCGCCTCGACACACTCAAGCGATTTATCGTGTGGTCGGCGTAGTTTTTGTGCCTTGATGCCCGAAGGGCGACTGGAAGGAACATTGCAGCCGATCATGTTGCCGACCAAATGTCGAAGTACTTGGTCGCTGTCGGTCTTCGTGTCGATCGCCTCAAGCCATCATTATTGCCGTCTGGCTTATCTTCCGGCATTAGAAGCTGCTTCTATAGTAGCGCACAACAATACATGTAGCAGAACACTTACCAGACTAGTGTATTACGTTTGGCCCTTCCTACTCGGTCACCAGCATGTCTAGGTAATTAGCCGTGTCCACTTGTATGTTCCGTTCGTGCTTAGCACTCACCCGGCAATAATCTGAACATACCAATCACAACAGTTAGAGAATCCAAGCACCATGGCAGCTTTCACACGACTAGTGGCATACCTTGCTAATGTGTTGAATCAGTTGTGAGTCCACGTTGGCGCTGGCTGCACTGTCATCACCGCTCAGCCTTGCATTGAACTGACGGAAGAAGCTATTGAGCTCGCTGCGATCGCGCTTTACGAGCTCGTACTGCTCAACA
>VKKV01000472.1:0-140546 GCA_008080845.1 Phytophthora kernoviae | reverse complement strand
CGGTAAATGAATGTGGGGCCAGCGCGCCTTTTGTCAAAAGAAAATAACACAAGTAATGCAGGTAGTATAACATTTTGGTTGCATCGATATTAATATTTGGTTTTGGAGACGCGCGGTTGATGGTGCTAGACTGATCGGCTGAATTAACAAAACGGAACTTAAGCCTTTAGATAACACCTGAGGAGTAAAACATATCGTTCTGTGCGTGAGCAACAAATGGATTTACTCGTCTAGTAAGTTGTAACCCCTAACACATATGCTTTCTGGCTTAGTGAGGGCCAACGTTATCTCGATGATCGGAGTCGGCTATTGAGCTTAGAATTGGACACCAGTCACCTTATTGTAGTACCTATAGAAGTCCTTGTACGTCTCCCAATTGGTGTGTGTGAAAGCGGCATTCCCTTTTAGTCCCTTGAGCCCCAACAACTTGTGCACCGATTCCGGCACTTCACCGTCATCAATCCATTTCGCGAACTTTAAAACGTCCCCGATGTAGGAAGTCTTCGCCACGTGCTTGTCGTCAACTCCCGTGTTGTCGCCACGGGGTCGTTTGGCATTGCCCTTCTCACCAGCAGCGAGCGAGCGATCCGCGATTGGAGTGCCAGGCAAAGTCATTGTCGAAATCTCGGTCTGCTTGGTGTCGATTTCTGCTGAGGCAATATCAGTGCCCGCGAGAAAAATGGCCACAGCCATTATCGCGACGTAGGACAGACGCATGGTGTTTCTTGGCGGTCGTTCTGGGGGCTTGGCGGTGGAGAGCGAATTGCAAAATGACGAATCTAAAAGAATGAGTCGGAGCAATGCTGCTTAAGCCCTACATCATCGGGTCCCTACTCACCAGCCCGAGATCCTTTGCCGATCCAGGATCGATAAAAGATCGGCAATGCAATGCGTTGGTCGTGTGAGGACGATACGCGGGCTGCTATTAAACACTCTGAAATGTATATACATGCATGTACATTGTACTCCCCCCTTCGATGTCGCCCTTTACATACAGTTTTGGTCAGGCTGTATGAACTTTGCCCGTAAACTTGTACCGCACATGTAAAATATCCGTAACAATCCATCCTAGGGCTCGATGAATGTCCAAAACTTTATAAAATTGCACCGGAATTGACAGCTTGCAACGACATGTTATGATTACCGTGTTAGCTTATCAAATGCATCTACCATCCACACTGTGGGCTTTATTGCCCTATGCACTGAATGTACTAGTGTCTGACAGGCTGCTGCTAGGCCTGGGGTGAGTGCGCAGAGCGTGTTTACGAAAGCTATCCGCGCGATAGGTTTTTCTTCTGGATGGCATGGTTTTGCTGCTGTACGGATTGCCCTTGCTCGTCGGATTCTTGCTGGCAGTGAGCTGCTGGATACGCTGCTGCTGCCCTCTTCTCCTCGTACACGCGGTGCTCAGCACGCTGACGAGCACGCAGCAACGCCTCCTGGTCGTTGTAGTGGACGATGTGCGCCTGATTGCGACTTGCGTTGATTCGCATGCTGTGTTTGATAGTGCTCTTCATGCTTGAATCGAGGCGGAACCCGGAGAAAAGCGTGTCGATTGGCGGTACGTCCGTGGCAACAGCAAATAGCGGAAATTCTTCCAACATGCGCTCCAGATCTACCAGGAACAAGTGCTTCTTGTTGTGACTACTCACTGCACTACTAGTCGACTCAGCATCGTCAAAATCTGCACCATTGCTCTCGACATCTTCTGTAGATGAAGATGGCGGAGTCGACGATTGGGAAGAAATCAACGTATCTGGGTAGTAGAAGATAGCCAGCAGCACCTCAGCGATCTCCGGGGCCAGCATATCGAGCACACTTTCTTCAGGCTCCGGAGTCAGTAGCTCCATCCCCGTGGCCATCTCGTACAAAATCTGCCCGAAGAGCAACAGATCAATGTCCATGTACCGCTCCAGCCCCACCGTCAACTCTCGGCTGTCCTTATACCGATCTAGAGCCAGCAGCGGCGTGTAAATCTCCGCGATCTTTGCTTTTCCTGCGTCGATGACCACGTTAGTGGACCTCAAGTGGTCACACACCAGTCCTTTAGACCGTAGACCAGCCAGAGCTTCTACTATTTGGCGTGAGAACTTGGCAATCTCTTCAAAAAGCAGGGGCTGAGCATTCTCGAGTCTGTACTTGACATCGTAAAGCTTGGCTGGGTTGTCTACGCGGTAGATCCGGTCCTTAAGACTGCCACTGGCCACAAATGGCTGCACCACCACCAACGCCTTCTTCTCCCTGAGTAGTAAATGTCTAAGACTGGTAGAATATATGGATGCTGCAATAACAGAGACAAAAATCAATACAACACATTAGGAACACGTTTAGTACCGTTACGAGGTCATTTCTAGGTCTAAAACACTGGGAAAACCCGCACTTTGAGCGTCACGAGCAGTGCCTTAAGCTTGTACAGTGTGTTGTTCTTCTGGAAGTCTAGTAGACTCAGCTGCGCAGGTAGTAGAGACAGTAGCATTTCGCCACAGTTCTCTTGCTGGAGATTGAGCATATCCACTCGGAAACAGTATTTCTCAGCGCGTCTTCCCATAGATGGAAGCGCCTCCTCTCGCCAGTGGAAAGAGGGTACTGGCGGCAGTACTTGGCGGCCAGAAGCACCGCCAGCGCAGCGTTGAACGACGAAGACGATGCCATTGATGGTGATTCGGAGCTTATGACTGTTGAAGAAAACCAGATGAGCTCTTCGGTTTCTTCAGAAACTGTTTCTATACCGGTATTTTCTTGGTAGTTGATCGGATGATGCCATTGTTCAATGGACACCCTTGCTGTAGTCCCACTCAGATAAAACAGGTTTGTGGAGAAGCAGACTGTGGATATGCATTGTCGTGATGGTCCTGGTATTCATGTCAAATGGGCGATGGGATCTTGACCTACATCGAATCTCGTGTTTGAACCGGTTTGATACGGTATCGGTTTAACACGTATCGGTTTTGTACGGTTGAACTTCAGGAGGTTAGGTTAAAATGATTGCAGCCAATCATGTTACGTTTGTGAGTTTTATTATCCAATACGGGACCTGCGTTTCAGTGGCTCGCGATCGTCATTTTCCCTCCGCAAACAAGAATTTACTATTGCATCGGAGTTTGTCGCTAATTATCCTGTTCGTTCGACTGCCACCCTGCCTCGTCAGCGTTGGCATTTTGTGGGGCCAGGACTGTATCATTCATTTCCCGAGACGCCTCCCAGCCGCTAGTTACTCGAGTTATTCCTTGTCAGTATGTTCGGACGTGTACTGCGTTCCCCAGCCTGCTGTCGATGCCCAAGCGCCAGAGCGCGCAGGTGCGTCGCCTCAACCTGCACGAATTCCAGTCACTGGAGATCATGAAGGGATTCGGCGTGGCCACCCCCAGGGCATCCCGGCCAACACCCCCGAGGATGCCGCCGCTGCGTTCAACAAGATCCGTGGTGACCGTGGTGCGTATATATAAAAGAACCAGTTTTTGTGCACTTGATACCAGTATTAGTGCTTGTCTATAAAAAAATAGGCGTTGAGTATTTTGTTTAACAAAAATATCTTTTTATGACAAACCAGAGGGAGTGGACGTAGTGATCAAGGCTCAGGCTCTGACGGGCGGCCGTGGCCTCGGCACGTTCAAGAACGGCTTCAAGGGAGGTGTGCACATGTGCACCAAGCCTGAGCAGGCTGCGGACTTTGCCAAGAAGATGCTGGGCGAGACCCTCGTGACCAAGCAGACGGGCGAGAAGGGCATTGAGGTGGCCAAGGTCTTCCTCATGGAGCGCGTGTGGATGCGCCGTGAGATGTACTTCTCGATCCTCATGGATCGCGCGTCGCAGGGGCCCGTGATGGTGGCTTCGCCTGCTGGCGGAACCTCCATTGAGGACGTGGCTGAGGCCACGCCTGAGCTCATCTTCAAGGAGAGCGTCGACATCAAGACAGGCCCCACGGATGCACAGGTGGCGCATCTGGCCAAGTGCCTGGGCGGTGAGGGCGACGTGGGCAAGAAGCTGGAGACGCAGATCAAGAACCTGTACAACATGTTCATTGGTGTGGACGCCACGCTCGTGGAGATCAACCCGCTGGCGGAGACTCGCGAGGGCGAGATTTTCGCTTGTGACGCCAAGCTCAACTACGACGACAATGCCGCGTTCCGTCACAAGGAGATCTTCGCCAAGCGCGACAAGACCCAGGAGGACCCACGTGAGGTGGAGGCCAGCGCCCACGACCTGAACTACATCGGTCTGGACGGCAACATTGGCTGCCTGGTGAACGGCGCCGGTCTGGCCATGGCCACCATGGACATCATCTCGCTGTACGGCGGCTCGCCCGCTAACTTCCTGGATGTTGGTGGAGGTGCCACCGAGTCGCAGGTCAAGAAGGCTTTCGAGATTCTGGACGGTGACAGCCAGGTGAAGTCGATCCTTGTGAACATTTTCGGCGGTATCATGCGTTGCGATGTGATCGCCGCGGGTATTGTGGCGGCTGTCAAGGACCTGGGCCTGAAGAAGCCGGTCATCATCCGTCTGCAGGGCACGAACGTCGAGCAGGCTCGCAAGATCATCGCCGACTCGGGCATCAAGATGATCGTGGCTGACGACCTGGAGGAGGCCGCTGAGAAGGCCGTGAAGATCGCGGACATCGTTGGTCAGGCCCAGGAGGTCAACATCGGCGTGTCGTTCGAGTCGTAAGCGGGTGTTACAAGAGAGGGTTTGCGCAGGTGAATGACAACCGAAATGCCCTACACAGAAACAACCCCTAATAAAGTTCGGAAGTGCATTAGTGTGCACTTGCGAAGTGTAACTCGAGAAATCGTGATGATCTTGTAAAGGTTGTTTGATGATGCTGCAGATAGTTAGGATCACCAGAAGAATGACACACGACGGTAGTTGCAGGAAGTGTGTCATTCTTCTGGTGGTCGTTCCTACCAATCTGAAGACTGCTTATAGGGAGGAGACCCATTAGTTGCAGCAATATTGAGCCGGGCTCCGTCGCTTTGTCTCCTCGGTTGTCCCTTGTCACTCTTACTTGGCCTCTTTCCCAGTGCTCATTGTGTTGACTATCCATTCCATGCCCTCCTGCAAGCCCTCGCCCGTTTTGGCGGAACAAGCTTGATGTGCCACGTGCGGTCACGGATCGTGGCCAGATTGAGCGCCGTGGAGATCTCGCCCGAAGGCAACGCATTGAGCAAGTCTTGCTTGTTGGCGAACACGAGGATCGGCACATTGGAGAGTTTTTCCTCTTCGAGCAGCGTCACCAGCTCCATTCCCGTCTCTTCCAGACGACGACGGTCGGCACTGTCGATCACATAGATCTGAAGTCCACAAAAATACAGGCGACAGTTAGTTATCTTACGTATGACAAATCAATTGAGTTCAATTGAGACGCACCAGTGCATCCGTCTGCTCGTAGTAGTTCCGCCAGTACGGACGGATGGTCTTTGGCCGCCAATATCCCACATGTTGAGCTTGAAGCCGTCAACTTGTAGGCTTTTGACGTTGAAGCCCTGCGTGGGCATGATGTGGCTGATATCCTCCTCCGAGAGCTTCTTGAGGATGGTCGTCTTGCCACCATTGTCGAGCCCCAGCACCAGGATGCGAGCCTCACTGTCGTCCTTCTTGAGCTTGCGTAGCAGGTTCAGGAGCCCCATTGTCTCGTAGTGTTTAACTGTGCAGTAGTCGCTCGCTAGGAAGAGAGATCTTTTCAAGAGTAAGCTTGATCTCGGACAGACGCCCCTGGATGCTATTGATACATTCATCAGAGCACCTTTGGGTCGGTTTTGAAACGACGCGCCGAAGGGACAGCAACGGACGCCACCTTTGCGAGCTGTCGCCCATTAGAAGTATGAAGATCAACGCCTTGTAACAACACAAGACAACGCCGTTATTCAATTTTCATGTCATAGGGAGGCCAAGATGGAGGCCAGGTTTTCCACACACAGCTACTCACTCACCAGACAGCCTTGTCACTCAAGAGCTTGAGTCATTGTACGGTAGAATATCTTCGGACCTCCATGTGCATTGAGCGGTTTGCAAGCTTCCTCGTACATACCTTCGAGCTGACCTACAAATGCTTGCACTGCATTTGACACATAAAAATTAGCTGTACTAGCTCGTAGCGAGAAAATGTTAGGGAGAGCAATTCCGTACGTACCAACTGGCCCAGAGAACACCAGAGTGTACTCCGTGTTGTGTCCGAGAAGCTCAGGAAGAGCCCAGTCCGCTGACCCGAGCTGCAACAGTCTAGCATCGAAAATGGCGCACTTCCACTGCATCAAGGTTGTGCAATGGTACACTTTGATGTTGTCGTATTGCATGAGCTCTAGCAGTTGGTCCTTGCTCTCCGCTCGGGCTCCGGTCAAGTCAGTCATGATTCTGATTCTTACTCCTCCTTCAGCTGCCGTCTTCAGTGCTGTAGCAACACTAGGGTTGTTCAAGATGTACATTGCGATGTCGATGGTACTTTCCGTCTGTGCGATTCGGGTCAGCAACCGGTCCTGTCCCTCATTGAACCAATAGTCCACAATGGTGTTCGAGAGCCGACATTTCACGTCAGACTTCATCCGCTGGAAGGTCCTTTTCTTAATCCCGGCCGCAGCGGCTGCCTTTGATAGCGATGAGTCAGTGGTCACAAGCTCCAACTGCTGGGAGATGGCATCTATAGCTTTCCACAGGGGCCACTCCTTTGGGCGACCACTCCTCCGAGGTTCAAGACTCTCGACGAGGCTTTTCCTAGCGAGCTTTCCTTCTTCCGCCTGCCTGTCGAGGTTAAATATCTCCATCTGGCTTGCACCGTGTTCTGCCGCCCGCTCGGCCAATGTCTTCCTTTTGATGCGGCGGTCGAACATGGGGCTATTGTGATATACTGTGGGCCTTTTGTTGTTTCCCTTGGACTCACACGTGACAGCAGAATTGGGCTCTGGTGAAGGTTGGGGCGTGGAGTCGTCCGCGCTCGTGGACTTCTCTTCGGCGGCGGTAGCCGCTGCTGCAATGATTGAGGTTGGTGGGGCTTCCTCCCTCACTTGGTCTCCCCAATTACGCGTTCTTTCAAGCGCTGGACGATCCCAACGGCGTCGTCGCGTGCACTGCTCCGAGCCGTAGCGTCAGTGCTGTCGAAGCCTGGACACAGTATCTGAACTAACGTGAAGAGGCTGCACTCGATGCAGGCGAGGGAGGGCATCCGGTGGGGCACGAGCAGTTGGGAGGGCTGGGCATCTCGATGCAATGGCTACCAAAGGAATGCGCTGCGATATGTTTTGAGATTTTCTGCTGCAGAGATTCGTACAGCATGTAAGCTTTACAAGTCAATTGACCAACACAGCTACTCCCAAACTGCCCTGATATTAATACTACGTCGTAGTGTCTAGGCATGCAACTACGTCTTGTTGTGTAAGAGGTTCATCAGTGCATTCATTCCTCGAGTTACCGAGGAGATTTCCTCACAAAGATTCAGAGCAGATCTTGGTATTTTGCAAACATCATTTGAACCTCAGGCCACGACGGGCCGAAAAAATACCACACACACAGCAACATTAAAAATGCTTCTTGCTGTCGGTCTCTCCAATTGCCGAATGACCTGCTTACTACCACCAAGTCAAAGCATGGCTGAGAGCCAACCGTTGAAAAAGATCGCTAAGTGCGGCCTTAAGTCAAATCAAAAGTCAAATCCGAACCTTATTCTGGAGACAAAATCTCAGGAGATTATCAGTAGGTACGCGAACTTTAGCCAAAGTAAGCATTACGTAAGCCTTTAGTTTCAAATTAGTGTGGCATACAAATCCTTGATTTTGCACATAATTTTTTTCAAAAACGTACGTTTATACTGTTTGTTTTTCATCACGTGGATACTTATATATACTTAAGGTACCTGCGCGCGCCGTGCGCCGCTGAGGGGACGCGAAAATTCCTGGCTTTTTACTAGGTTTTTGTATGCCAGACCTCATACTGCGCACGTTTCATGTGCAGCCGAGCGGACGGCTAGAATCCCGGATTAAGGACTTAGCCACCCTCCTATACAGGTTTTGTCAACAATAATGCTCGCGCATGACCAGCAGCCCAAGCCGACGGAGCCCAAGCCGACGGAGCCCAAGCCGATGGAGCCCAAGCCAGCGCTCGCGCACGGACACCAGCAGCACCAGGACTCCCACGTGTCTTGGGACGAGGAGACAATCGCGCGTCACAACTTGGACCGCGGCACGCGCATGAAGATCGACGAGCCCAACACTCCGTACCATTACTACGCCGAGTCGGACGACGCGGTGTCGCCCGCACGCAGTCAATCAGACCAGCCTCCCATACAGGTTCCTGTGTGTATTGGATTATTGTTTAGATGCATGCTAACCAATATCATTGGAATTATTGGTGTATAGTGGGATGAGTTGCAATCCAAGCTGCAGGACGTGCAGGACGCCAAAAAGAGCGAATGGGACAGCGACGACGGCGACGAGAGATCGTCTGAAGACATCCAGTTCGCTGCACGAGATGCGGAGGGAAGAAGATCAAGAAGGACCCGCAATTTGCAGAGAAGCGCAAAATGCACTACAATGAGTTTGAACGCGTGCGTGCTTGGAAGATGCAGCACGCAGCAGAAGAGGAGAATGGCGAGGACGAGGACGAGGACGAAGAGAAGCCTTCTGCCAAGAAAAGCCAATAATTAAGACCCAGGCGCAAGATCTCTAAGCTACTGGAGCAGTGACTGACATCCAAAATGACTAAGGGTGAGTTGATACCTTAGACTGCCAAAGGATGAGTTGAGTTTACGTTGTCGTGGTGTCTTCAGATGGGGTTTTCCAATAATGCTGCTGTCTATCTAGTCCATGTATTTCTTTTACTATACTCCCTGTTGTTTATAGGGTTAGAGGTGACTACTGAACTTGGTCCGTCCGGCCATGGTGGCCTTCGGAGCTGTGGGGTACAAGGATTCGACCTGCTTTCCGACGGAGCTTTTGGGGTCGTAATAGTGCGACCTGGGCCCGTCAACGACAGATCGATCGTTTTTGGTGCGTGACTCAGTGCCGAAGGAATAAGATGCTCCTGAGTTCACTGTGGATACTGTCTGCCGACCGACTGCCTCAACAACCACCGAGTACTGTCCAGGTCCTACGTCTGCCGTGCCCGACGTGTGGAGCGGTTTCGCTCAACCTTGGAAAAGGATGCTCCAGTGTTGCTCTTATGTGTGGATAGAACTGTGTGGCCGATGGTCGAGCTTGCGTCGTAAGCACCAGGGCCTGGGATCTTCTTGTCGCCATCCGTCTGGGCCCATTTCTTACCAAGCGAGTAGCTAGGAGCGGCTCGTTCGCGTGGATTGATGACATCCGTGTTGTAATTGCCTGGTCCCGGGGTCTTGGCTGAGTTCTCTAGGTCTGCAGTAGAACCAAATTTCTCGCGTCCACTGATAGTGTGCGATGGAGCCTGCCCCATGGATGACGAGATTTTGTACGAACCCGGACCTGGTGACTTGCCGCCAGTGGTTGGACGTGCCCGTACTCCGCTACCGAAGGTGGCACTGGGAGCAGTATTCTTACGCGAGTCTATCTGTCCGCCGATCGCTGATTTAGGGTCTGTATATCCTCCATGGCCCGTCGGACTTCCAGGTGCACCCATGGTGTCCATACTGCCGAACTTGGTTCGTCCACCCATGGAGACCTTAGGAGCTGTACGGTACAAGGATTCTACCTGCGCGCCGACAGAGCTCTTGGGGTCGTAGTAGTGCGACCTGGGCCCGTCAGCGATAGATCGGTCATTCTTGGTGCGTGTTTCCGTGCCGAAGGAGTAGGATGCTCCTGAACTTTCATCAGCCACCGAGTATTGTCCAGGTCCTACGTCTGCCGTGCCCGACGTGTGGAGCGGTTTTCGCTCAACCTTGGAAAAGGATGCTCCAGTGTTGCTCTTATGTGTGGATAGAACTGTGTGGCCGATGGTCGAGCTTGCGTCGTAAGCACCAGGGCCTGGGATCTTCTTGTCGCCATCCGTCTGGGCCCATTTCTTACCAAGCGAGTAGCTAGGAGCGGCTCGTTCGCGTGGATTGATGACATCCGTGTTGTAATTGCCTGGTCCCGGGGTCTTGGCTGAGTTCTCTAGGTCTGCAGTAGAACCAAATTTCTCGCGTCCACTGATAGTGTGCGATGGAGCCTGCCCCATGGATGACGGGATTTTGTACGAACCCGGACCTGGTGACTTGCCGCCAGTGGTTGGACGTGCCCGTACTCCGCTACCGAAGGTGGCACTGGGAGCAGTATTCTTACGCGAGTCTATTTGTCCGCCGATCGCTGATTTAGGGTCTGTATATCCTCCATGGCCCGTCGGACTTCCAGGTGCACCCATGGTGTCCATACTGCCGAACTTGGTTCGTCCACCCATGGAGACCTTAGGAGCTGTACGGTACAAGGATTCTACCTGCGCGCCGACAGAGCTCTTGGGGTCGTAGTAGTGCGACCTGGGCCCGTCAGCGATAGATCGGTCATTCTTGGTGCGTGTTTCCGTGCCGAAGGAGTAGGATGCTCCTGAACTTTCATCAGCCACCGAGTATTGTCCAGGTCCTACGTCTGCCGTGCCCGACGTGTGGAGCGGTTTTCGCTCAACCTTGGAAAAGGATGCTCCAGTGTTGCTCTTATGTGTGGATAGAACTGTGTGGCCGATGGTCGAGCTTGCGTCGTAAGCACCAGGGCCTGGGATCTTCTTGTCGCCATCCGTCTGGGCCCATTTCTTACCAAGCGAGTAGCTAGGAGCGGCTCGTTCGCGTGGATTGATGACATCCGTGTTGTAATTGCCTGGTCCCGGGGTCTTGGCTGAGTTCTCTAGGTCTGCAGTAGAACCAAATTTCTCGCGTCCACTGATAGTGTGCGATGGAGCCTGCCCCATGGATGACGGGATTTTGTACGAACCCGGACCTGGTGACTTGCCGCCAGTGGTTGGATGTGCCCGTACTCCGCTACCGAAGGTGGCACTGGGAGCAGTATTCTTACGCGAGTCTATTTGTCCGCCGATCGCTGATTTAGGGTCTGTATATCCTCCATGGCCCGTCGGACTTCCAGGTGCACCCATGGTGTCCATACTGCCGAACTTGGTTCGTCCACCCATGGAGACCTTGGGAGCTGTACGGTACGTGGATTCTACCTGCGCGCCGACAGAGCTCTTGGGGTCGTAGTAGTGCGACCTGGGCCCGTCAGCGATAGATCGGTCATTCTTGGTTCGTGTTTCCGTGCCGAAGGAGTAGGATGCTCCTGAACTTTCATCAGCCACCGAGTATTGTCCAGGTCCTACGTCTGCCGTGCCCGACGTGTGGAGCGGTTTTCGCTCAACCTTGGAAAAGGATGCTCCAGTGTTGCTCTTATGTGTGGATAGAACTGTGTGGCCGATGGTCGAGCTTGCGTCGTAAGCACCAGGGCCTGGGATCTTCTTGTCGCCATCCGTCTGGGCCCATTTCTTACCAAGCGAGTAGCTAGGAGCGGCTCGTTCGCGTGGATTGATGACATCCGTGTTGTAATTGCCTGGTCCCGGGGTCTTGGCTGAGTTCTCTAGGTCTGCAGTAGAACCAAATTTCTCGCGTCCACTGATAGTGTGCGATGGAGCCTGCCCCATGGATGACGGATTTTGTACGAACCCGGACCTGGTGACTTGCCGCCAGTGGTTGGATGTGCCCGTACTCCGCTACCGAAGGTGGCACTGGGAGCAGTATTCTTACGCGAGTCTATTTGTCCGCCGATCGCTGATTTAGGGTCTGTATATCCTCCATGGCCCGTCGGACTTCCAGGTGCACCCATGGTGTCCATACTGCCGAACTTGGTTCGTCCACCCATGGAGCACTTAGAGCTGTACGGTACGTGGACTCTACCTGCGCGCCGACAGAGCTCTTGGGGTCGTAGTAGTGAGCTCCGTCAGAGGCAGAATGACCGTTCTTGGTTCGTGTTTCCGTGCCGAAGGAGAAAGATGCTCCTGAGCCCTCAATAACCACCGAGTATTGTCCAGGTCCTACGTCTGCCGTGCCCGACGTGTGGAGCGGTTTCGCTCAACCTTGGAAAAGGATGCTCCAGTGTTGCTCTTATGTGTGGATAGAACTGTGTGGCTGATGGTCGAGCTTGCGTCGTAAGCACCAGGGCCTGGGATCTTCTTGTCGCCATCCGTCTGGGCCCATTTCTTACCAAGCGAGTAGCTAGGAGCGGCTCGTTCGCGTGGATTGATGACATCCGTGTTGTAATTGCCTGGTCCCGGGGTCTTGGCTGAGTTCTCTAGGTCTGCAGTAGAACCAAATTTCTCGCGTCCACTGATAGTGTGCGATGGAGCCTGCCCCATGGATGACGGGATTTTGTACGAACCCGGACCTGGTGACTTGCCGCCAGTGGTTGGACGTGCCCGTTCTCCGCTACCGAAGGTGGCACTGGGAGCAGTATTCTTACGCGAGTCTATTTGTCCGCCGATCGCTGATTTAGGGTCTGTATATCCTCCATGGCCCGTCGGACTTCCAGGTGCACCCATGGTGTCCATACTGCCGAACTTGGTTCGTCCACCCATGGAGCACTTAGGAGCTGTACGGTACGTGGACTCTACCTGCGCGCCGACAGAGCTCTTGGGGTCGTAGTAGTGAGCTCCGTCAGAGGCAGAATGACCGTTCTTGGTTCGTGTTTCCGTGCCGAAGGAGAAAGATGCTCCTGAGCCCTCACTCACCACCGAGTATTGTCCAGGTCCTACGTCTGCCGTGCCCGACGTGTGGAGCGGTTTTCGCTCAACCTTGGAAAAGGATGCTCCAGTGTTGCTCTTATGTGTGGATAGAACTGTGTGGCCGATGGTCGAGCTTGCGTCGTAAGCACCAGGCCTGGGATCTTCTTGTCGCCATCCGTCTGGGCCCATTTCTTACCAAGCGAGTAGCTAGAGCGGCTCGTTCGCGTGGATTGATGACATCCGTGTTGTAATTGCCTGGTCCCGGGTCTTGGCTGAGTTCTCTAGGTCTGCAGTAGAACCAAATTTCTCGCGTCCACTGATAGTGTGCGATGGAGCCTGCCCCATGGATGACGGGATTTTGTACGAACCCGGACCTGGTGACTTGCCGCCAGTGGTTGGACGTGCCCGTACCCGCTACCGAAGGTGGCACTGGGAGCAGTATTCTTACGCGAGTCTATTTGTCCGCCGATCGCTGATTTAGGGTCTGTATATCCTCCATGGCCCGTCGGACTTCCAGGTGCACCCATGGAGTCCATACTGCCGAACTTGGTTCGTCCACCCATGGAGCACTTAGGAGCTGTACGGTACGTGGACTCTACCTGCGCGCCGACAGAGCTCTTGGGGTCGTAGTAGTGAGCTCCGTCAGAGGCAGAATGACCGTTCTTGGTTCGTGTTTCCGTGCCGAAGGAGAAAGATGCTCCTGAGCCCTCAATAACCACCGAGTATTGTCCAGGTCCTACGTCTGCCGTGCCCGACGTGTGGAGCGGTTTTCGCTCAACCTTGGAAAAGGATGCTCCAGTGTTGCTCTTATGTGTGGATAGAACTGTGTGGCCGATGGTCGAGCTTGCGTCGTAAGCACCAGGGCCTGGGATCTTCTTGTCGCCATCCGTCTGGGCCCATTTCTTACCAAGCGAGTAGCTAGGAGCGGCTCGTTCGCGTGGATTGATGACATCCGTGTTGTAATTGCCTGGTCCCGGGGTCTTGGCTGAGTTCTCTAGGTCTGCAGTAGAACCAAATTTCTCGCGTCCACTGATAGTGTGCGATGGAGCCTGCCCCATGGATGACGGGATTTGTACGAACCCGGACCTGGTGACTTGCCGCCAGTGGTTGGATGTGCCCGTACTCCGCTACCGAAGGTGGCACTGGGAGCAGTATTCTTACGCGAGTCTATCTGTCCGCCGATCGCTGATTTAGGGTCTGTATATCCTCCATGGCCCGTCGGACTTCCAGGTGCACCCATGGTGTCCATACTGCCGAACTTGGTTCGTCCACCCATGGAGCACTTAGGAGCTGTACGGTACGTGGACTCTACCTGCGCGCCGACAGAGCTCTTGGGGTCGTAGTAGTGAGCTCCGTCAGAGGCAGAATGACCGTTCTTGGTTCGTGTTTCCGTGCCGAAGGAGAAAGATGCTCCTGAGCCCTCAATAACCACCGAGTATTGTCCAGGTCCTACGTCTGCCGTGCCCGACGTGTGGGCGGTTTTCGCTCAACCTTGGAAAAGGATGCTCCAGTGTTGCTCTTATGTGTGGATAGAACTGTGTGGCCGATGGTCGAGCTTGCGTCGTAAGCACCAGGGCCTGGGATCTTCTTGTCGCCATCCGTCTGGGCCCATTTCTTACCAAGCGAGTAGCTAGGAGCGGCTCGTTCGCGTGGATTGATGACATCCGTGTTGTAATTGCCTGGTCCCGGGGTCTTGGCTGAGTTCTCTAGGTCTGCAGTAGAACCAAATTTCTCGCGTCCACTGATAGTGTGCGATGGAGCCTGCCCCATGGATGACGGGATTTTGTACGAACCCGGACCTGGTGACTTGCCGCCAGTGGTTGGATGTGCCCGTACTCCGCTACCGAAGGTGGCACTGGGAGCAGTATTCTTACGCGAGTCTATCTGTCCGCCGATCGCTGATTTAGGGTCTGTATATCCTCCATGGCCCGTCGGACTTCCAGGTGCACCCATGGTGTCCATACTGCCGAACTTGGTTCGTCCACCCATGGAGCACTTAGGAGCTGTACGGTACGTGGACTCTACCTGCGCGCCGACAGAGCTCTTGGGGTCGTAGTAGTGAGCTCCGTCAGAGGCAGAATGACCGTTCTTGGTTCGTGTTTCCGTGCCGAAGGAGAAAGATGCTCCTGAGCCCTCAATAACCACCGAGTATTGTCCAGGTCCTACGTCTGCCGTGCCCGACGTGTGGAGCGGTTTTCGCTCAACCTTGGAAAAGGATGCTCCAGTGTTGCTCTTATGTGTGGATAGAACTGTGTGGCCGATGGTCGAGCTTGCGTCGTAAGCACCAGGGCCTGGGATCTTCTTGTCGCCATCCGTCTGGGCCCATTTCTTACCAAGCGAGTAGCTAGGAGCGGCTCGTTCGCGTGGATTGATGACATCCGTGTTGTAATTGCCTGGTCCCGGGGTCTTGGCTGAGTTCTCTAGGTCTGCAGTAGAACCAAATTTCTCGCGTCCACTGATAGTGTGCGATGGAGCCTGCCCCATGGATGACGGGATTTTGTACGAACCCGGACCTGGTGACTTGCCGCCAGTGGTTGGATGTGCCCGTACTCCGCTACCGAAGGTGGCACTGGGAGCAGTATTCTTACGCGAGTCTATCTGTCCGCCGATCGCTGATTTAGGGTCTGTATATCCTCCATGGCCCGTCGGACTTCCAGGTGCACCCATGGTGTCCATACTGCCGAACTTGGTTCGTCCACCCATGGAGCACTTAGGAGCTGTACGGTACGTGGACTCTACCTGCGCGCCGACAGAGCTCTTGGGGTCGTAGTAGTGAGCTCCGTCAGAGGCAGAATGACCGTTCTTGGTTCGTGTTTCCGTGCCGAAGGAGAAAGATGCTCCTGAGCCCTCAATAACCACCGAGTATTGTCCAGGTCCTACGTCTGCCGTGCCCGACGTGTGGAGCGGTTTTCGCTCAACCTTGGAAAAGGATGCTCCAGTGTTGCTCTTATGTGTGGATAGAACTGTGTGGCCGATGGTCGAGCTTGCGTCGTAAGCACCAGGGCCTGGGATCTTCTTGTCGCCATCCGTCTGGGCCCATTTCTTACCAAGCGAGTAGCTAGGAGCGGCTCGTTCGCGTGGATTGATGACATCCGTGTTGTAATTGCCTGGTCCCGGGGTCTTGGCTGAGTTCTCTAGGTCTGCAGTAGAACCAAATTTCTCGCGTCCACTGATAGTGTGTGATGGAGCCTGCTGCATGGTAGACAAGACCGGGTTACCGATGGATGACGGGATTTTATATTCGCCAGGACCTGGCGACTGGCCGCCAATGACTATGCGTGAGCGTGCGTCACTACCGAATACAGGATAGGGTGCTGTGACCTTAAGGGAGTTAACCTGCACACCAATCGCTGATTTGATATCCGTATGCAGCCCATCATGGTGTCTCGGACTTCCGGTCGGTTTGGTGGGAGATGTCTGCGCGCGCGGAGGTGATGAAGACATCGTGTCGAGTACAGAAGAAGGAATGAAGCGCAGCCTGCGATGGTGCGCACTATTAGGCAAGCGACTGGCCCCCAGCCAACGCTCTACGCTTCTTGTTGGTGGTTTTGGCGAGCAGATCGAGTTTTGTCGGCGCCGAACTGGTTTATCAAAGAAGTCTCTCCTTCTCAGGGGCTCAAATATACCCACAGCATCATCCAATTCTGGCGAAAAAGTAACGGGAGGAAGGAGGTTAGAGTTGGTATGTAAGCCCTTGCACGCCTCTCCTTGCATGCGCGCATGTTGTGTACCACGAATAGCCTCTCTGTCGGGCTTAGGGCGAACTTATCCGATATTAGCTCGAACGGTTGGAAATAGCATTAATCCTGGGAGTGGCGGTGAGAAATAAGGCAAGGTGAGGCGAGGAAACTAAAGTGCAGCATGCTGCCTCACAAGGCATATATGTAGTCATCGTCAACGTAGTATCCATCAGATTTTGGCACCGACTTCAACTTGCTCATCTCCACCGTCATCAAAGATGATGACGGCAGAGCTCATATTCATGCATCAAAACGATAGAAGCTCCGTCCCAGACCAGCAAAGATTCAGGACCATCTTAAGACTGCCTCATAACGGAAGTTGGTAAACTACAACTGACTTAATTTGCTGTGATTTAGATTGCTAACTGCTTCCGTGGTTACTTATGCTTAGTGACACATCAAAATGCTTTGAGTGAGTGACTAAACAATTGAACATCATCGAGTAACCGAAAGCTGTCAGCTTGTGCATCCGGTGCGTGCTGTAGCATACATGAGGCGCTGACACAGTGCAACGCAAGTCATCCAGGCAGGACCACCGGAATGCTATGATGCTTGCTGACGCATACACGCATTCACTCTGCGAGGAATGATCGCTTGTTGACGTTCGTATACAGCAGTACCACACACATGTCCCACGCTGCATTGCATTTCGGTCTGAGGAGGTCTCCGGGCTCTTTGTGTCCACTGGACTGTATTCAGAGGACACAATGAGATAGACGCAGAGACCTCGAAGGTCAGAGGCTCTGCTGGTCGAAGTCGAGCAAAGGCAATAAACTTTTGCAGTGTATAACCAGGACAAATGATGCATGTGAAGCGCTACATTTTGAAGTCCACGCGCGATAAGAGCAGCATTGGGTGATGAGATCGCTGGAGTGATGATACAAATCACTCAAGTCCAGTTTGAGCAAGCACTCAAGATTGGCAGCCACTCCGTAACCTCGTGCCGTCGCTGTCGTCGTCGGTCTTATTCAGGTCCACCCTGTTGTCTCGCTGTACGCCACCGGTTTCGGTTGACGTTGCGCGACGCTCGAAATGATGCCCTACACCTACACAAAGCACTGTTCGTTGCTTCCGGCGCGTGGCAAAACACCGTCTGGCTCTAGCATTTCACCGTTCTTTCTGTCAGACCAGCATGAATTTGCCTTCCGTTTCCTCTGAACGTCTCTCTGAAAATCAAGTCATTTGAAATCTCTGTAAAGCGTAGGTATGCACCAGAGGTAATGACCGCCATCTCTCCTCCAGTGGTCTCCTCACTCCCCCCCTTTTTTCCACTCTAGTTTAATCCCCTTTTTGCCGACAAATCAAAAGTCGTCTCTGTATACAAATTCCAAGTGAAGGAATCAGTTGAAAAAAAGCTGAATCAAAGCGCCCCTTTGTATCTTCGTTCATTCCTCAATCTGCCTTCAAGACCGCAGGCAACACAACGCAATAGTAACAACAAATTATACAATGAGCTCGAACGGAAGCACCGGCACGTCGTCCGGAAAAATGGACTACGGAAGTACCAGCTACAGCGACGTCATGGTAGACGTCAAGAAGGCTTACAACAGCGGAGACCATGAAACATCGCGTCTGCTGCACCAACTCAAGGCCGACATGGGGAACCACAGTCACGCCCAGGAAAACCACATGACTGGGGAGAGCACATCAAGAGTGGCGTCTACGGAGGTCTCGACGGCATCATCACCACCTTCGCCACGGTCACGTCGGTGGCTGGATCGGGTCTGCCGCACTCCGTCATCCTCATCATCGGTCTGGCCCATCTCGTGGCTGATGGACTCAGTATGGGACTCGGAGATATGCTCAGCAGTCAGGCAGAAGCAGATCTGTCCAACCACGAGCGCAGCAGAGAGACGTGGGAGTTTGAGAACTACCCAGAGGGGAGATTGAAGAGATGGTGGAGCTCTATGAGAAGAAAGGAATCTCTACAGATGACGCACTTCTGGTGGTCCACACGTTGGCCAAGTACAAAGAAGCATTCATTGACATTATGATGATTGAGGAGCTCAATCTCATGCCGGTGGACGATGATGACTCGCCACTGACGGGCGGCATCATCACCTTTGTGTCCTTCATGCTGTTCGGCGTCATCCCGTTGCTCTCATACCTGTTTAACCTCATCCCGGGCGTCAACATGAGCCCCGAAACGACATTGTATGTGTCGTGCTTCCTTACGGTCATCACGCTCTTCTTGCTGGGTGCAGTGAAGGGAAACTTTGTAGGACAAAAGTGGTGGGCATCTGGTACCTCCATGGCTATCAATGGATCTATTGCGGCGGCTTGCGGATGGGTCATCGGCTACTTGTTGCAACTCACAGGTATCCAGAACATTGGATAAATTGTCAGCGCGTGGGGAAAAATGACACAGGGTTTTGCATCGGATGTTGCATTTGACGCAGCCGTATCAAGACATCGTCCGAGAAGAAGAGCTGACCGCTTTGTAGCAGTTGTATTATCGGCTTCTTTATATTGTCATGTTGATACATGCTTTTGTTTTTACCTTTGTGCGTGTGTTTTTAGTCGCTTGTGCGGATGGGCGCAACACTAATTTACTGCCTCTACATGCCTTGATTGAGACTGCCTGTTTACACTTACCTAACAGTAGAGAGCTATCTTTTGTATGTCAAAGACCTTCGACAAAGCCAGTCATGGCGCGAATAACGTCCAGACATGAGACTTCGAACTGCATGCTGATCACGAATAGCACGGCGAATACCATGAAAGCCATGGTGAACAGCATGGTCCAAGGCGCAATGGGTTTAAGTACAGCTGAAAACGGAGTGTCGAGATCAAAGAGTGAAGGCCGAAGCGCCGAGCTGAGAATCATAAAGTTGTGCAGACAGCCATTGTGTGCGCTGACGCTCAAGATGCGCCCGTCGGGTGTCCACTGCAGGTCTTCAAAGCACAGCGATGGCGCTTGCATCGAGCCGCTACCCGAACTCACAGGTCCCGAAAGATCTGCAAGCATAGATGACGATGTTGGAGGCGACCCTACTCCTGTTGAAGAGGTGGCAGAGACTGAAGACGATGAAGAGGACGGGGCCGGCTCGCTGTCCAAATATTCCACGGCAATTTCCTTCCAGTCACTCATGCGCACCACCTTGATGCAGTTATCGCCACAAGTAGCAACAGTGCCGTTGGCCTCATTGTACACGATCTCGCGCAACGAATGCTCATGAAACTTAGCACAATACTGCTCCTGGCCGATCTCGTTCAGATGAGTGGAAATGATCACGACGTAACCCGAAGAAAACCCTGCGATGATATAGCCGTTACCGAACCACTCGTACGACACAATGCTGCCGTATCGCGCTTGGAAGGCCAGCTCGAGCGCATTCTCCCGCTCGTTCAGATCGTAAAGTAAAATTGTTTTCCCGCCCATATTCACTGACAGGATGGCGTCCTTATCCTCCGTCTTGCCTCCAAACTAGTACAAGATGGTCGCGGGAGCAGCCTGTCAGTGTCGCTTAGAAAATATTAAAAAATGCACTCTCGTACCGTGACGCTCTGTGGTGAAGCTTTGATTTTAACCTGGTCGAACGTACGTCCCGAAGGTAAACAAATAGTAATTTGTCGGTCTTCCGACCCGAAAGCAAATTTGTCTTCAAGATTCCAGTCACCACACAAAATACGCCGCTTGTGTTTGCTCGCCACTTGTGTCTTGGTACCTGTAGCATGGTCGTAGATATACACTTGACCGCGGTTCGTACCGATCGCCAACTTCACAGTACAATAAAATTAATTTAGTCACACGTATAGTATACTATTTTACGTCCCAGAAGGTTAATATCTCACCAATAGTGAATGGGGTGACTTGGACCACTTGATGAAACTCACGTCCTTGCACGGCAGGTCCACAAGTTGATGTTCTTGTATTTTCTTGGGCTCCCACAGCACTAGTTCTGATGAATTGGCTTGGACAATTGCTAAAATATCTCCATTTTCACTCCATTCCAAGAGAGTGCACATGCTACAAGAAAAAACATAGTACAATGTCAAAATTAGTAACTGACTTAGTAAATGGTATCATTCGTGTATCAACCTTGGCGACGGAGGGACAATTTGGTCCACGAGTTTACCACGACGACCAAAGATATGAGCCACACGAGACGTCCCTGACGATGCCACGTAGTTGCCGTGTGGATCCCACGAGTATTTGACGGGCCCTGCACCGTGATGGCGAGCGTCCACTGAGAAGATCAGTAGCATCTTGACGCGTTGTGTGTGTTTTGCTGGCTTTTTAGTATTATGGTTTCTATCTGTATGTGATTGGTTAATATTGAGTTTATCCAATAAGACACATCACAATTGGTATCAACACTTAGCTTCAGCAATGTAGACGGAAAAACTCGTATGAATTAGCAATGGCCAAACACAAACAAAATAATTGACCGCTATTATGTGATCCATGAACATCAGTATCGACATCGAAGACATCTACCTGTAGCAATGCAATATTGACTCGCAGAGTTAGATCTTACGCTATGTTTAGTTGAAGGCTTCAACTAGAAGCTACCGCCCAATGGGAATGCTGTCAGTACGCCAGGATAGCGCATTCCGTCCGAGGACGAGGCCAGTTTAAGGCCATTAAATATAGCCGTTCATCAGATCTAACTGTACCATGGAATTCTAATTGCCGAGTTGCCACTGTACGTTGATGCCGCATAGAAGCAATTGATCCTTCATCGCGTTGGAGGGTCGGCTTCACGATGGCGTCTCCACAGCAGCAGAAGCAGCAGATAACACCCCGGATCACCCAGTCAACAAACCCCATCTATGTCTACACCAAGTTCGTCGTGGCTTCGGCACGAGCAACGTCTGCGATTGCCGCAGCAATGATGGCCAAGAACGCCTCGGGGGTCTCGGAACTCAAGGCGCTGCATACATCTGCCACGGCTCTCAGCTCTCCCCGAGAATTGAGTGCACGAAAAATAGTCGCGATCAGAACAGCGGATACACGAGTCTTCTGGACATTGTGAGGCCCCACACCGTGCCCGTGAGCTCGCCTCGCTCCACATCCATTTCTCCTCGCGGTAGCAATTCACGTAAGGGAAGCAGACTCCCGTCTGTTGTTGCGCGTAAGCTGTCAGAGCACGTAAACACTAGTGGCGACAATGTGATTAGGGAACTGGATGACCAGGAAGCAAAACACCAGGCAACGCCTGCTTCTACGACAGCAAGCCATATTAGTGAAGTAGTCCCTATTACTGGAGACCGCGAAGTGTTTCCGACATGGATCCGCGAACGTAAAGACTTCCAGGTGTTTTTCCCACGATTCTCAGACCGCGTGGTCACTGACGAAGAGATATTGCAGCAGGGAGTCCCGAAGGAACCTAGCGAGCGCAATATCGTCGAACTGCAGTGTATTGCTCGATGGATCATGAAAATTCCATCCATGTCCACATTCTTGGACCTGAATCAAGCCACAGAAATCGCCAAGTTAGCGCGATATAGAGCCTTCCACTCGCACGAATTCGTCTTCCGTAAAGGCGATGTCGGTGATGCTTGCTACCTCATTCTAAGCGGTGAAGTGCACATTCTCATCGACGGCGAAAAAGTGGCCTCTGTCACTAAGAATTCTGCGTTTGGCGACATTGCACTTCAGCTCGAGAATGCCACTCGCGGTGCAGATGTGCAGGCAGGACACCAGCATGGACAAGCGAATTCATCTTCGCCAGCAGGATTGGCGCAAAATTCAACTCCGATAGGGTGCGAAGTGCTCATGATTATGGCGGAAGACTACCACAAGACCTTAGCGAGATGCCAAACGAGAAGACGCAAACACCTGATCAATTGGCTACACACAGAGGTGACATTGTTTCGCGACTGCGTGGAGAGCAAGCTCCACTTCTTCGAACTTGTGTCGATTGATGTGCCACTAAAAAGAGGGAAGTGCTGTATACACAAGGCGAGTCGGTTGGTGCATTCTACATCGTGCGCTCGGGACGAGTGCGCCTTGAAGTGGACATTCAATATGAACGTCGCCACCGGTGGCCCAGCGGTACACACACATGGAAACAGCAAGTGCATGCAGTTCGCTCGCGTGTCCCGTTCCACACTGAAGAGGGTGCGGGATTCTTCGGCTTTGAAATGTTCATTGAAGGCCAGCAAACACGAGCGTACACAGTTGTGGGCGATTCACCTTCAGTCGAGTTAATTGCACTCAATCGTGTCGATTGCTTCTCTCCATATTTCTCATTTACACCTCGAGCACTTGACCGTATCCACGATAAGAGCGATAAGTGCCACGAAATGGCTCAACGCAAGGTTCAACACCAGCTCCGAGCCTTTCGACGGTCCCAGTCTGCAGCAGCGAACAAAAATGTCCCCGAAACTCACCCACCGCTCAGCATTCAACGCAAGTTTCCCCACTCGAACGAAACTCCTGAATTCCAGTTCCCATGCCTGCGTCCTGCCAAATGGAAAGCCCCTAATGACGTGGTGTCTGCGCTTCAGCAAGCATGCCAATAACGCAGACGAAGTAACATCAAGCTTTTCACTGTCCCACGAACAACAGTTACGCTTGTATTCGATGGCACATCGTTTTTATGACTTTGTGAGTTCTCTTATGTGATCATGGTACTGCTTGCACTAACTCACTGTAAGGTGATGGCCATTCCCAACGTCGCAGTGAGTGTTGCAGTCAGGAAAAGGGACTCTCTGAACGAACGTGGGGCAGATTCAGATGTCGTTGTCGAAATGGCTTTATCAGAACCGGAGGTTGTGGATCCACCCGTAGTTGAACTCGTCGTCGCGGCTAAAGTGACATTGCTGGAGTAGAATTTGAGCGCGCCGCTTTCGCACGAATGGCTCGTAATACTCGAGCTTGTGATTGTGCTGCTCTTCACAGCTGTGCCGCTGCAACTCACACCACGGTATGTCACGATAGTCGCCGAGCCTTCCGTGAACAGAGTGACCTTCATGCTCGATTGTCCATTGTCAGCGACCAAGCAACTGCCGTCAGCTAGGAATGCCGCGCCGGACAAGAGCGTGTTACATTTTCCTCCGGATTGGTAGATCTCCATGAGCACATACGGCTTTTTGCCAAAGACTGACGATGCCACCGTATCGTACTCGCCGGTTTCACAAGCTCGGTTCCAGTACAAATCTTCGCCATCAATGTTGACACTTGAGCAAATGGTGATGGCAGAGCAGACCGAAGATGAGGATTCCTGGAACCCAAGAATGGTCGGCGTGGAGATGCAGCTTGAATCAGTGTGCAGCTTGTAGACGGACGAATCCGCGACACATTCTCTCAGAAGAACCGAGGTGCCCAGGCATATCCAGACCACTTGACGCGAAAACAGACCCATACTGCGTGGTACTCGATTTGCCTTGAAACCGGAAATGACCTCTGAAGTGGATCCGGACGATAGAGAGTCGCGACGATCGGTGGGCAAAGGACGACTGGTAACTCTAGCGTCGATTCATGTGTATCACAACATTTATTTGTTATATTTCTTGTTTTGTTATGGACTTCACCTATTAGGCGAATAATCGTTGGTGTATCCTGCAATAAGTTCTGTGGAATGTGTATGTGCTGTCTACGCAGTGTGTCCTTACTCGTACTCTAGAATCACCTCATCCACCTTGAGAGAGTCGCCAGCAGAACACACGATGCTCTTGATGACACCTTTCTTCTCGGACCGAAGCACGTTCTGCATCTTCATAGCCTCCACGACAGCCAGCTCTTGACCGAGCTCCACGTTTTCGCCGACCTCTACTGCCACCGAGATGAGCATGCCGGGCATCGGGCACAATAGCAAGTTGGATGTGTCGACTTCAGGTTTCGGTTGCATGTATTGGCCACACGCGGCTTCTAATTCGGTGCGCACAATCACGTCATGAACTGCGCCGTGGAATTGAAGCCGAAATCCCTCAGGTAGCGCCGACAACATCTGTGATGCCAATAGCACATTTTCAGGACCGTTTTGCTTGTGGTGTGATGCCTTGAGTAGTGGGCTGTTCAACGACCAGTCGACATTCCCCACAACATGCCATTTGTTGTCCACCAAAGCTATTGTCACCATTTCGGTGCGGTGATGTTTGCTTTGCATCTCCAGCTCCACGACAACCACAGGCTTCGCCTTCCCGAATGGGCCATCGATGCTCACGTACAACTTTTCGCCAACTTTATCAAGGCTGTTGCGTTCCGCTAAAGTAATCAGCTCCTTCGACGACAATCCAGGGGTAAGGACACGGAAACGAGGCACCGTTCTCCCTTGGTTACCGATAAAATCGAGTTCATCACTAAGTGAATCGACAGAGGAGTGAATTGTTTCGGGGTCGACTGGATGTGACCCGAAGTCTGGCTGCTGGCATTTGCCTTCTTGATATGCATGATCGCACCGACCACGGCGAGATCCTCGCTCTCGGTCGGGGTTAGTTTCACGCCGTTAAAGCCCTCAGGGTATTCCTCATCAATGAATTTGGTTGTAACTTTACCACTCATGAAGCGAGGGTGTCGGAAAACATCTTGCAGGAACGCAACGTTGTTCCCAGGCCCTCGGATAACGTAATTGTCCAGCGCAGTCTTCATGCGGTCTAAACATTCGGAACGGTCCTTGCCGTACGTAATGAGCTTCGAGATCATGGGGTCGTAGAACATGGAAATGTCGCTGCCTTCGTTCACACCCGAGTCCACACGCACGCCTGGGAGGTGTACCGGCTCCTCATATTGAAGCAGACGGCCAATAGAAGGTAAGAAGCCACGCAGCGGATCCTCAGCATACACACGACTCTCCATTGCCCAACCGTGGATCTTTACGGGGCCCTCCACCAACTCCTTTGGAAGCTTATGACCCGCTGCCACTCGGATCATCTGCTCCACTAGGTCTACCTGCGAGATGAGCTCCGTCACGGGATGTTCCACCTGCAGACGTGTGTTCATCTCCAAGAAATAAAAGTTCTTGTGTTTATCGCACAGGAACTCCACCGTACCGGCACTCACATACCCTACTTTCCTCGCCAGCATTGCAGCTTGCTTCCCCATTGCCACTCTGGTCTCCGGGTCCAACAACACACTCGGTGCCTCCTCAATCACCTTCTGGTTCCGTCGCTGGATCGAACACTCTCGTTCCGGCAACGGCACTACATGCCGTGCGAGTCAGCAATGAGTTGGATCTCAATATGACGTGGATCTTCAATAAACTTCTCCAGGAACATGCGATCATCTCCAAAACTACTGGCCGCCTCTTCCTTCGACAGGCGATAGCCCATCCTCACCTCTTCATCGTTATAAGCCACACGCATCCCTTTGCCTCCTCCACCTGCACTTGCTTTAATCATGACTGGATATCCAATCTCTTGAGCGACCTTCACAGCGTCGTCAGGCGTGTCAATCTCCCCAAGAACCCTGGGATAGTATTGACACCTGCATCCATCGCCAGCTGCTTGGACTCGATCTTGTCCCCCATCGCTTGAATAGCAGCGTGTCCTGGTCCAATGAAGGCCACACCTATAGCCTCCAGGGCCTCACAGAAGTCTCCGTTCTCCGACAAGAAGCCGTAGCCTGGATGCACCGCTTGAGCGCCTGTAGCTTTCACTGCGTCCACGATCTTGGGGATACTGAGGTAGCTCTGATTGGAAGGAGCGGGGCCTACACACACAGCCTCGTCAGCCATCCGTACGGCCACAGAGTTGACGTCAGGCTCGGAGTACACAGCGACAGTCTTGATTCCGAGCTTTTTGCACGTTTTCATGACTCGTACAGCGATCTCCCCACGGTTGGCGATCAATATCTTGTCGAAGAGTTTTCTCTGGGGTTCTGGTGGAGCAGACGCACGTTGCGTGTTCGTAGATGTCCGAGTAGACGCGTGGATAACATCCTTGGGCGTTGGTCTCTTGGGACTTGACTTGAAGGTTGAAGAATGCGGAATGCGGTGGAATGGATTGGATGCGGGTGTGGGGGCTACTATTGAGAGCGGGATCCGACGGGCGGAATGACGAAAGAGGAGGAGATTGAAGTTGAGATTAGACATAAGAGGAGTAAGAGGAAGGTTAAAATAAGTGTTGTAAGATATGCACACTTTGACAAAAAGAGTTTTGACGTCAAGGTTGAAGTTGAAACCATGTGTCGACTGAACTGCAAGCAGAGGAATGCTGTGCAAGTGCGTAGTGCTTGTGTGGGGAACGCAATGCAAGGCGATACAGTATTGACAGTCGCATTGACCGACGGTTTTGGTGGTGGTACTAGCTAGGAAACGGCAGACCCGGACTAACGATTACCGTACTATGGATAGTAATACGGTGAGGTCTACAACAGCTTCTCGAAGCTGTGCTACACATCAAACAACACCCAAACTCTTATACACAAACCACAAGCATTGACAGAACTCAACAATTCATTGAGCGATGTGAGTGCTCCTGTACACTTAATCCACATGACTATCTAGTATTACAGAAACCGGAGTGCCATTGGAAATGTTGCATTCTAATTCAAATTATTCACTGCATAGCAGCTTTTTAGTTTTCAAGCACCACACGGTAACGAACCGTGCCGTCGCGCACCATCTGGATGCCCTCGTTCACCTTCGACATCGGCAACTTCTGGATCACCGGACGCACGTTCTTCTTCGACGCCACCTCCAGCATGTCCTTGATGTCCTGGATGCTGCCGATGTTGCTGCCCACGAACTTGGCGCCTTTCGCCACCACGTGGAATGCGTTGAACTTGATGTCGTCGTTCGGAAGACCCACCATGATACACGTGCCGCGCACGGCCAGGAAGCTCAGGAACGTGCTGTATGGCATGTTGTTGGCGTCCGCCGTGATCAGCAGGATGTCCACGGAGCCGGCGGCCGCCTTGGCCTGTTGCTCGTCCGTGTACACGACGAACTCGTCTGCGCCGAGGCCACGTACCTCGGCCTCCTTGTTACTGGAGCGAGAGAACGCCACGACGGCCGAAGCACCCATGGCCTTGGCAAACTGGATGCCCAGGTGACCCAGACCGCCAATGCCCACGATACCCACGCGGTCACCCGGTTTCAAACCCGCCTCCTTAAACGGCGTGAACACCGTCGTGCCGGCGCACAGCAGCGGCGCTGCCACGTCCGACGGATGTTGTCCGGGATCTTGAACGCGTACTCGTTGGCCACGCGCATGTAGTCGGCGTAGCCTCCGTACGAGATGGCGCCGTCATTTTTGTACTTGTCGTTGTATGTCCAGACCTTGTGTGGGCAGTACGAGTCGTCGCCGCTAGCACACGCCGAGCACGGTGCGGCCGGGTCCTTGTTCAGACACGCCCAGACCTGCGCGCCCACGCCCACGCGGTCGCCCACCTTCATGTCCTTGACGTTCGGGCCGGCCTGCGTGACCTCGCCGACGATCTCGTGACCCACGACGCACGGGTACATGGCCTGCCCCCAGCCGCTGTCGAGTGTGTGCAGGTCGGAGCCGCAGATGCCGCAGTGTGAGATCTTGATCTCCACATCGTCGGCGCCGAGAGGGCGTGCCTGGTACTTCCAGGGCTTGATCTCTTCGCCCTTGCCGAAGGAGGCGTAGGCATGCACGGTTCTCGGGGCAGTAGAGGACATCGTGTGGTGTGTAGGAGTAGTAGTTGGTGGAGTTGGTGGTTGGCAGTCTTAGTTGCTTGGAACTTGTTGGTTTGCAACCAAATTGCAGAATGAACTCATGTTGCTTGGATGAAAACAGTAACATTGGATGTCCCTGGACCAGGAGCTATGACTGTTTTTCATTAAAAAATCCTGAACGCTTTGCTTTCAGCATTGTGACATGCTGTTGTCGCTAAAAAGAGCCTGCCATAATTTTGTAAACACTGAAGATCACGCAAAACTCGAGCTCGCAAGGCGTGCGGACTATTACTACAAGCTGCAGTGCAGTGGCTGACACACAGTAACACGTACGGAAAACACCTGCAGCTGGAAGTTTTGTCACACGATGTGTAGTCATCGTGAGTACCAGTAAACAGTCATAGCTCCTGGTCCAGGGACATCCAATGTTACTGTTTTCATCCAAGCAACATGAGTTCATTCTGCAATTTGGTTGCAAACCAACAAGTTCCAAGCAACTAAGACTGCCAACCACCAACTCCACCAACTACTACTCCTACACACCACACGATGTCCTCTACTGCCCCGAGAACCGTGCATGCCTACGCCTCCTTCGGCAAGGGCGAAGAGATCAAGCCCTGGAAGTACCAGGCACGCCCTCTCGGCGCCGACGATGTGGAGATCAAGATCTCACACTGCGGCATCTGCGGCTCCGACCTGCACACACTCGACAGCGGCTGGGGGCAGGCCATGTACCCGTGCGTCGTGGGTCACGAGATCGTCGGCGAGGTCACGCAGGCCGGCCCGAACGTCAAGGACATGAAGGTGGGCGACCGCGTGGGCGTGGGCGCGCAGGTCTGGGCGTGTCTGAACAAGGACCCGGCCGCACCGTGCTCGGCGTGTGCTAGCGGCGACGACTCGTACTGCCCACACAAGGTCTGGACATACAACGACAAGTACAAAAATGACGGCGCCATCTCGTACGGAGGCTACGCCGACTACATGCGCGTGGCCAACGAGTACGCGTTCAAGATCCCGGACAACATCCGTCGGACGTGGCAGCGCCGCTGCTGTGCGCCGGCACGACGGTGTTCACGCCGTTTAAGGAGGCGGGTTTGAAACCGGGTGACCGCGTGGGTATCGTGGGCATTGGCGGTCTGGGTCACCTGGGCATCCAGTTTGCCAAGGCCATGGGTGCTTCGGCCGTCGTGGCGTTCTCTCGCTCCAGTAACAAGGAGGCCGAGGTACGTGGCCTCGGCGCAGACGAGTTCGTCGTGTACACGGACGAGCAACAGGCCAAGGCGGCCGCCGGCTCCGTGGACATCCTGCTGATCACGGCGGACGCCAACAACATGCCATACAGCACGTTCCTGAGCTTCCTGGCCGTGCGCGGCGTGTATCATGGTGGGTCTTCCGAACGACGACATCAAGTTCAACGCATTCCACGTGGTGGCGAAAGGCGCCAAGTTCGTGGGCAGCAACATCGGCAGCATCCAGGACATCAAGGACATGCTGGAGGTGGCGTCGAAGAAGAACGTGCGTCCGGTGATCCAGAAGTTGCCGATGTCGAAGGTGAACGAGGGCATCCAGATGGTGCGCGACGGCACGGTTCGTTACCGTGTGGTGCTTGAAAACTAAAAGCTGCTATGCAGTGAATAATTTGAATTTGATTGCTTAATCCAGTTCGTGCTTATCAGAAAAGTTATATAAACACGTCTTGTTCCATTGACAACAGAAACATTTATTAACCACGCAGTTTATTGCCGGGAGCGGCATCCTACAGTGTACGACGCGATACGGAGGGACGACCCTTCTACTCTCAGGTAAAGTACTTCTCACCCCAAGCAGCAAGATACTCGAGGGTGCTGTATGCACGCCAATCACCACCTTGCATTTTCAAAGTGGCGCGTAAGCATGTCAATCAAATCTTGATTTAAAGGCTGGTTGAACTTAGGGCAAGCATGCTACAGTCGTAAGCGATTTGCAAGAGTTTGTCTCCTCTGTTTCAGCACCCTGACATCTCTCACGGCGAGCGGTTCACCCCCGGTGGGCCATCGCTATTCGGCTCGAGAGTACATGTATCGAGTCGGCAGGTATGCATGTAGTACCGCACTGCACAAGCATACAGTGCTTGCAACAATTTTCCCCAAAATGAAGCCCAGCACATGCTCACCGAGCTTTGCGCTGTTTTATTTGTTCACAAAGATGGACAAGATATGATTTCGACGAGGGCACTTGCGCAGTCTCAGTAACGCGATTATGTGGCTCGTAATCGTAGCATGTACACCCTTTTTTTCAGCAGGACTACAGTCCTACAGCGTAAGTGTCAACTTGGCTCGTAAAGTTTCATCCATCTTCATAAACATCCCAACGGCACGCCTTGGTATTGGCCTGTAACTTGATCTATGCATCAGAGCCACCGAATTGTTAATCCGCGGTCTTTAGAGCACTTATCAATTGGAGCAAGCCCGGAAATAACTACCCCACGTCAAGATGTCTACCGCTCCAAGAACTGTGAACGCATACGCCTCCTTCGCGAAAGGTGAGGACGCCAAACCTTGAAATACCAATCGCGCCCGCTCGGCCCTGAGGATGTTGAGGTTAAGATTTCGCACTGCGGTATCTGCGGCTCTGACATGCACACACTGGACGGTGGGTGGGCCGGAACAATGTACCCGTGCGTGGCCGGCCATGAAATCGTTGGCGAGGTAACTTTGGCAGGGCCAAACGTTAAGGACATGAAGGTGGGGATCGTGTTGGTGTCGGTGCCGAGGTGTGGGCATGCTTCAACAAGGACCCGGCGGTGCCTTGCCCGCCGTGCGCTAATGGTGACGATGGCTACTGTCCTCGGCGAGTTGGCACGTACAACTACAAGTACCCAAGCGATGGTGCCATCACGTACGGTGGCTACGCCGACTATATCCGTGTGACCCACCAGTACGCGTTCAAGATCCCGGACAACATCCCGTCGGACGTGGCAGCGCCGCTGCTGTGCGCCGGCACGACGGTGTTCACGCCGTTTAAGGAGGCGGGTTTGAAACCGGGTGACCGCGTGGGTATCGTGGGCATTGGCGGTCTGGGTCACCTGGGCATCCAGTTTGCCAAGGCCATGGGTGCTTCGGCCGTCGTGGCGTTCTCTCGCTCCAGTAACAAGGAGGCCGAGGTACGTGGCCTCGGCGCAGACGAGTTCGTCGTGTACACGGACGAGCAACAGGCCAAGGCGGCCGCCGGCTCCGTGGACATCCTGCTGATCACGGCGGACGCCAACAACATGCCATACAGCACGTTCCTGAGCTTCCTGGCCGTGCGCGCACGTGTATCATGGTGGGTCTTCCGAACGACGACATCAAGTTCAACGCATTCCACGTGGTGGCGAAAGGCGCCAAGTTCGTGGGCAGCAACATCGGCAGCATCCAGGACATCAAGGACATGCTGGAGGTGGCGTCGAAGAAGAACGTGCGTCCGGTGATCCAGAAGTTGCCGATGTCGAAAATTAACGAAGGTTTCCAGATGATGCGTGAGGGTAAGGTTCGTTACCGTGTGGTGCTTGAAAACTAAATGGATATTTCCATAGGTTCACCATCGAAGAGTGAATTAACGCCACTACAGCGAGACAAGTAAAGCTTGAGTCCTTTCAGATCTCAACTGCGATTACTACCTTGACATGCGCATTCCTTATTCGTCCAGGTCGTTATTGCACGTAGCTGGCCTTGTGAGCCATGCACAGGAATGCGACAGACATTGTGGCGCCACCGTTGTCACCATTGACACTGGCATCTACATGGCTGTGCGGGAAATTCCTACCTGGAATCGTCATCGCTTTGCTCTGTGTAAACAAATATGATAAAATAACAATGTACTATCTCGTGTCCAAGGTGGCGCGTCAACCATTGAAAGGTTTACACGGATGTGTCCTCCTGAATTGTCCATTTGTTTGGGACATTTTTGGCAAGTTAATGTAAACGTACCCGACCACGTACGTGCCCATGCGACGGTGAGCGCAGCCAGCTTGCCTTGATCCACACGACCTACAGAGCTGCTCGGATTCCTCGTACTGGAAGCTCATTTACAAATCTCATCCGTTCGACACAAGTCGACCTCCAAACGATAAACCAACTTGGTTTAACAGCACTCAATATCACCATGTCGACCGCCCCGAGAACCATCCACGCCTACGCCACCTTCGAAAACGGTGGAGATGCTAAGCCCTGGGAGTACCAGTCGCGCCCGCTTGGCCCCGAGGACGTTGAGATCAAGATCTCGCACTGTGGTATCTGCGGATCGGACCTGCACACCATGGACAGCGGTTGGAGCCAGACCATGTACCCGTGTGTCGTGGGCCACGAAATCGTCGGTGAAGTCACTCTCGCCGGCGAGAAGGTCAGGACATGAAGGTCGGCGACCGTGTTGGCGTCGGTGCACAGGTCTGGGCGTGTCTGAACAAATTCCCGGATGAACCGTGCAAGGAGTGCGCGAACGGCACGGACGCTTACTGCCGCTACCATGTCGGAACATACAACTCAAAGTACCGCAAGACGGACAACACCATCACGTACGGTGGCTACGCCGACTATATCCGTGTGACCCACGAGTACGCGTTCAAGATCCCGGACAACATCCCGTCGGACGTTGCCGCTCCGCTGCTGTGTGCCGGCACGACGGTGTTCACGCCGTTCAAGGAGGTGGGCATCAAGCCCGGTGACCGTGTGGGTATTGTAGGCATCGGCGGCTTGGGCCACCTGGGCATTCAATTCGCCAAGGCGATGGGCGCTGCTGCTGTTGTGGCGTTCTCTCGTTCTGCTAACAAAGAGACAGAGATCCGCGGTTTGGGCGCTGACGAGTACGTCGTATACACCGATGAGAAGCAGGCTGCAGATGCTGCCGGATCTGTTGACATTCTGCTGATCACGGCGGACGCCAACAACATGCCGTACACTCTGTTCTTAAGCTTCCTTGCTGTGCACGGCACGGTCATTATGGTCGGTCTTCCAAACGACGAGATCAGATTCAAGCCGTTTCCGTTGGTAGGAAAGGGAGCCAACTTCAAGGGTAGCGCCATTGGCAGTATTCAGGACATCAAGGACATGCTGGAGGTGGCGTCGAAGAAGAATGTGCGTCCGGTGATCCAGAAAATGCCAATGTCGAAGGTGAACGAGGGCATTAAGATGGTGCGCGATGGCACGGTTCGCTACCGTGTGGTGCTTGAGAATTAGATGTAGACTAGCATGGTAGTTTATAACTAAAGCAACTCTTATGAATCAAATCAGAAAGCGAATGCTCTTTATCGGACTTTAGAGCTCGTAGTGTCCTGCGGCGGGCGACGTCGTCTCTGCTCCACCGCCCGACTGGATGCGTGTCCTCCACGACCATCAGAATGTCAAGATATTCCTTCTCGTCCTGACTACCCTCGACTAAAGGGCTTGCTTCAGAGGCTTCGGTGGGGCTCTACGACTTGGAAGCGGCATTGGAGATTCTTGCAGCCTTCCAGAACGGGGAAGTACGGTTGACAAGGAGCCGGGCGAACCTCCTGCTTGGCACTTTGACTCGCCATAAACGGCCGGACAAATGTGCGGAGGTGGTAGCCTACTGCTAACACGGGATCCCTATCAAGCCTTTTGCACGCTTACGAGCATTTCATGTGCTTTTTGACGGTCACAAGTTCAGCTTCGCACTGCAACTCTTTGAGGAAATGTGCAAGGACGACTGCAAGTCCCACCCGTGGACTATTGGGCGTGCGCTCACCGCAGCAGTCAAGAAAGACCGGCCCACAAGAGCTGGCGAACGACATCGTCCAACAGTTGGTCGTGCACGCAGGGGAGGAGGCAGAGATCAATGTAGGCCGTGCCAAGGACGTTGACATCAACCAGGTGGATCTGAGTGAAAAGGAATAATTCAAATGCTGAGAAATCGAGGATCGACACTCTCAAAATTTGCGCTTCGGTCGTTCGCCACTTTGCGAGCAAGCCTGGTGCTGGAGGTTTTTTCTTCATCGAGAATGAAGGTATGGAATCTTCGATGGACGTTTACAACTCGGAACTGCACGCGTGCGGGGAAGATGGACGGAGGGGCGATGTGATTAGAGTGTGCGAGTCTATGCCGGAGAAGATGCCCCAACTAACTGATTTCGCTGGTCCATACATACACGCATGATGGCAGAGGAGACTGAAGATACGCGGCTTAGGTATCTTCGAGATGTGCAAGGAGAAGTTGAACATTTACGCGTGGAGCTTAGTACTAAAGATGTTCCTGCAGACTGGTCGAGTCGGGATTTTGTTGGATCTCGCTGGCGACATGAAATAAAGTGGAATTCGTTCACTTATCGAGCCGTGGTACTTAGCTCACATCCACAATGCTAGCCCACACGTGATGTCTCTGAATGTGTGTTGGTGGCGTGCGCAGAGGCGAAATACTGGAATGATGTGATCAAAGTGTACGAGACGCTGCCAGAGCATTTGGTCCCGAAGTTACGTTGTTCTGTTCTGAGCGCGATTATCTGGGCTCACGGAAATTCAGGGATTGAAAAGCTGAAGCAGTGTGGGTTGGACCTGTTGAAAAGGCAGAAGGAGGCGATGCGGAAGCGCAGAAGACGTGCTCCACTGTAGACGTGCCGCCACGGAACATGGCAGACAAGCAGTGAGGTAGCGCGGATACAAACAAAAGTTAAGAGCCTCATTGTCGAGGATAGATAGACCAATAGCCTGATGCTTGCGTGTTCCTGTGTTGCCATTCGGATGCCCATAGATCTGCAGGCATCAATGTGCTCGCGAACGGCCACCAACACTTTCATGAATCGTGTCACAAACAGACTTCTTCGTGTGTATGTAGCGTGTTTTCGCTGCTAAATTGAAACCTTACTGTAGCAATTAATGACGCCACAAAACTGTGCCATCATCCTTACGGATTTTATATGAACTTCAGTTTCGTGATTAATCAGCGATTATGGTACGGTGCAAATGCCATGTTCCATGATCAACCATTGCTACGGGGCAGTGTTAAAAGCACTGTACTCGTCTGTGCTGCAGCGATGATCTCATTCTCAAAATTCCTCTGGAGTCACCAGTTGATCTACCTCTGAACCAACACTAAGATGAAAGACCGCGACAGTATCAAGCAACTAAATTGCGAGTCTGGGGCTACACTCATGGCCCAAGGACCTCAAGTGCTACATGACTTCATTGCGTCCAAGACTGAGGCGGCCACGGGCCGACCCCTACCACAAGTGGATGTACGCTTCAGAAACCTGTCGGTGACTGCGGAGATCACTGTGGCTAACAAGAATGGGTCCGAGCTACCGACAATGCTGAACGAACTCAAAAGACATTCATAGTGTCCAAGAAGCAGAATGTGCGCAAGGAGATCCTGAAGAACGTCAGCGGTGTATTTGCGCCCGGGAACATCACACTACTACTGGGCCAGCCAGGCTCGGGCAAGTCGTCACTCATGAAGATTCTCAGCGGTCGGTTCCCAATGAAGAACAATATCACCGTGGAGGGCGATATCTCCTTCAACAACGTGCCGCGCGAACAACTAATCAAGCGTCTGCCACAGTTCGTCGCATACGTGAACCAACGAGATAAGCATTACCCGCTGCTGACTGTGAAGGAAACGCTGGAGTTCGCTCACAAAGTCGGCGGCTCTGAGCTGTTGCGCGAGACCGAAGCGATGCTGTCCAAAGAATCCTCTCCAGAGAGCCTAGAGGCACTTGAGGCGATGAAAGCTGTGTTCGTACATTATCCGGACATTGTCGTCAAGCAATTCGGGCTGCAAAACTGTCAGGATACGATCGTGGGTGATGCCATGACGCGTGGGGTTTCTGGAGGCGAGCGCAAGCGCGTTACTACAGCTGAATTGGAGTTCGGCACGAAGTGTGTATCCCTGATGGACGAAATCAGCACAGGTCTGGACAGTGCCGCGACATTCGACATCATCAACACACAGCGAAGTGTCGCGAAGAAACTCTGCAAGACCGTGGTGATTGCTCTCCTTCAGCCTTCCCCAGAGGTCTTTGTGCTTTTTGACGATGTGATGATCCTGAACGAAGGAGAAGTGATGTATCACGGGCCTTGCGATCTTGTACAGGGTTACTTTGAGGGGCTGGGATTCTCGTGCCCTCCAGAGCGGGACCTTGCGGACTTTTGCTGGATTTAGGGACGTCTGCGCAGCACATCTACGAGGTTGAGTCCTACCAGAAAAACCACCCGCGCTTTGCCAGCGAATTCGCAGAGATCTTCCGACAGTCACAGATCCACCAGGAAATGCTGCACCAGTTAGCAACACCGCATGGCGTTCATGCCCTGAGTAGCGCGGAAAAATTGCTGAATGATGTACCCGAGTTTCAACAATCGTTTGTGAAGAGTACATTGACGCTCCTCAGACGCCAAGTGATGGTTTTGTACCGAAACAAGCCCTTCATTATAGGCCGAGTGGTGATGATCTTGGTCATGGGGCTCCTGTATTCCACCGTTTTCTCAGACTTTAATCCGGCGGAGACCTCAATCGTCATCGGTGTACTATTCGCCACCATTCTCTTTCTCTCCATGGGTCAATCTTCGCAAGTACCGACCTACATTGCGGAGCGCGACATCTACTACAAGCAACGCAGCGCTAACTTTTTCAGCGCTGGATCTTACGTGATAGCGACCTCGGCAAGTCAAATTCCGTTGGTTCTCGCGGAATCGGTTATCTTTGGCTTGATGGTTTACTGGATCTGTGGATTTGAAGCAGAGGCATCACGCTTTATCATCTTCGAGGTCATGCTCTTCTTGACGAACCTAGCCATGGGGATGTGGTTTTCCTTCTTGGCAGCGATTAGCCCCAACGGGAACGTCGCGGCTCCACTGGGCATAGCCTCGCTTCTCATCTTCATCCTTTTTGCAGGCTTTATCGTCACGAAAGATAACATTCCAGACTTTCTCATCTGGGGACACTGGATTAGCCCGATGAGCTGGAGTCTCAAGGCGCTGGCCATCAACCAGTATCGCTCAAGCACGTTCGACGTTTGCGTCTATAAAGGTGTTGACTATTGCGCCACCTACAACGGACTCACGATGGGCGAGTACAGTCTAAAGATGTTCAGCATGGAAACTGGGGAGGAGTGGATCATCTACGGTATTATCTACACCCTCGTGATATACTTCGTCTTCATGTTTCTCTCGTACCTCGGGCTGGAGTACATCCGCTACGAAGCTCCCGAAAATGTCGGCGCATCCGAGAAACTGAACGAAAATGAGTCTTATGTCCAAATTGAAACACCAAAGAACGGAAGTTCAACAAACCGCACGAATGACTGTGCCGTCGAGGTTGACACTCAAGAGAAGCATGTAGTTGTGCCCTTGACAGTGGCGTTTCAAGATTTGTGGTATTCTGTTCCGGACCCTCACAACCCGAAGGAATCTTTGGACTTGCTTAAAGGTATTACCGGCTTCGCACTTCCTGGTTCAATCACGGCGCTCATGGGCTCCTCAGGAGCAGGCAAAACCACATTGATGGATGTAATCGCTGGTCGTAAAACAGGAGGCAAAATCTCGGGCAAGATTCTGTTGAACGGCTTCGAGGCCAACGAGCTCGCCATTCGTCGGTCCACTGGTTACTGTGAACAAATGGATGTGCACTCAGAGGCTGCTACATTTCGAGAGGCACTCACCTTCAGCTCGTTCTTACGCCAAGATAGCTCTGTGTCGGACGACAAGAAATACGCCTCTGTGAACGAGTGTATTGAGCTTCTCGGGTTAGAAGACATCGTGGACCAAATTGTTCGAGGCAGTTCTTTGGAGCAAATGAAGCGGCTAACAATCGGTGTAGAGCTTGTTGCTCAGCCGAGCGTGATTTTCTTGGACGAACCCACCAGTGGTTTAGACGCACGATCAGCGAAGTTGATCATGACAGGCGTTCGAAAAGTAGCTGATTCAGGTCGCACGATCATCTGCACGATTCACCAACCATCTGCGGATGTCTTCTACTTGTTTGACTCGTTGTTGCTGCTCAAAAGAGGCGGTGAGACGGTCTTCTTTGGCGACCTGGGCGAGAATTGCCGTAACCTTATCGACTACTTCGAGAGTATTCCTGGTGTAACTCCGCTGTCGGCTGGCTACAACCCCGCCGCGTGGATGTTGGAGTGCATTGGTGCTGGTGTGAGCAATGGAGATGTCACCACAGATTTCGTTCAAGTCTTCAACAAGAGCTCGCACAAGCAGCTATTGGATACAACTATGATGGCGGAAGGCATTACCGTTCCATCATCAGAACTTCCAGAGATGATTTTCTGCGAGAAGCGTGCAGCCAACTCCATGACACAGATGAAATTTGTGGTGGCGCGTTTCATCCGGATGTACTGGCGCACACCGACATATAACCTGACACGGATGTTCGTATCGCTGTTCCTCGCTCTAATCTTCGGCCTGGTTTTCGTGGACGCAACTTATACGACATATTCTGGTTTGAACTCGGGCATTGGGTTGGTCTACATGACCGCACTCTTCAACGCGTTTGTATCTTTCGAGAGTGTTTTGCCGCTGATATTTTCAGAACGTGCCTCATTTTACCGCGAGCGTGCGTCGCAGACATACAACGCCTTCTGGTATTTCGTTGGCTCGACTATCGTAGAGATCCCGTATTCCTTCGTCAGTGGATTTCTCTTCACAGTTGTCTTTTACCCCATTGTGGGCTTCACGGGCTTCAGTAAAGCTGTGGTATACTGGTTGGCGTACTCAATGATGACTTTGATGCAAGTATACCAAGGTCAAATGCTCGCGTTTGTGTTTCCGACTGAAGAAGTGGCGATCGTCGCGGGTTATCTGATCAACGCTATCTTCATGATGTTCATGGGGTTCACCCCACCAGCCAACTCGATCCCGTCCGGGTACACGTGGCTGTACAAAATTTCCCTCAAATACCCGTTGTCCACCATGGTGTCTCTCGTGTTTGCAGACTGCGACCAACTTCCGCAGTGGGACGATACCCTTGGCACTTATATCAATATAGACTCGCAGCTCGGATGCCAGCCGATGGCAAACGCACCTGTGACGGTAGGCCACACCACGCTCAAGGAGTACACTGAGGACCACTTTGGTATGAAGCACGATCGGATTGCTCGCAACTTCGCTGTTATCGCTGCCATCATTGCCATTTATCTGTTCTTGGGGCTGTTGGCACTACGCTTCATTAGCCACCAAAAACGGTAGGTGGCCGGATAGAGAGGAGCTTCAAGCTGAGGCGTATTGGCTGTCATTTCATTTCATGAAAACAATACATGTTGCATTGACTCCACTTATTTTATTTACCTTTATCCAACACTGGAGGTGGTGCCCTCTATTCGTCGTGCAGTTTCAACTCAAATTCGTACTGCAATTACTGTCTGAGAGAAATGATTCTGCACATTCTTTAGTAGTATGAAGCATCCGGCACAGTCAAAACTTGCACTGCATCACTTGAAGAATGAAGACAAATAACCCATGACTCCTATCGGTCTGTCTGCCGCCTTTGGAGGGAGATCATCCTTCCCAGCACCATTGTGAGGATTTGCAGGGGGGCAAGTCGTCCAAGATAGCAATTATTCCCTCACTTTTGTTGATTTGGATACTGCACTCTGAGTGATTCCATACGTTGTATCATCGAGAGCACATCCAGCCTCATTCGCTGTATTGAACACCCTCATAACTTGGTCATAGGATCCAGCCTTATACAGAGATACCAGTACATCTGTGTACCCTCTTGTCAGATCCATGCCGCACTCCTACATGTCCAGAATCTCAATAACAAAGGCGGCATCCCCCAAGCTGAGAGCACACTGATACGTGCGAGAGTAAGTAGGGGCAATTTCGATCTCATTCTCGTGCATGTAGTCAAAAATTTCAATCGCGAACTCATGTTGCTTTGTCTGGCATGCTGCCATCAGTCCGTATTGGTGCAGATCTGTGCCATCCATTATCTGGTGCTTCATGTAGTTCAAGACTTTAACGCGTGATCACTCTCCTCGCCCTGACTGCACATCCGATAAGGTGGCGTATAGTCAGATAGACGCATCAAGCCCCACACACGGACAGCCTCCGCATACTTCTGGATTCGTCAACCACATCGTCTAGAACCTCTAAACTTTTCTCCAAATAAGGCTCCTTTGTTAACGCAGAAAGGATGCTTCCAGCTGCAAAATTAAACAGCGTCAAGCCTCCGTCTCCTTGGATGTCTGTGAACACTTTCAAGGCCACTTCGGCGTCATTCAGAGCCGAGTTTAGCCGAGTTCGGTACTCCCTTGACAGAAACCTCTCTTTCTGGTTCATGACACGCCTTGACTGTGCTTGAAAATGTTCTTGTTCGGAGTAGAAGTGACTGGGGAATTGTAGCGTCGACGACAGATCTTTAAAAGGAGGTGAAAACGTCGGGTTTCAATGGGAACACGCCGGAAAATTAGAGGAGATGGCAGTAGGTTTCCAGATGCCATGAACACCTCGGCGACGCTAACGCGTTGTACACCTCGAGCCGTAAGCATTCTGGAGGTATGTGGTTGAAAGCTTTGGATTGTATGGACTAGGATTCGTTAGACTTGTAACGTTGAAGATGAACCTCATGACATCACTCATAATTTGTAGATTACCGTAGATCTACAGAGCTTCAAGAGCATTCACTACTCGCTGCAAGTATCTTAGTTCTCGAGCACCACACGGTAGCGAACCGTGCCGTCGCGCACCATCTTAATGCCCTCATTCACCTTCGACATCGGCAGCTTCTGGACCACCGCACGCACATTCTTCTTCGAAGCAACCTCCAGCATGTCCTTGATGTCCTGGATGCTACCGATGTTGCTACCAACGAACTTGGCACCCTTACCCACAACACCGAACGCGTTGAACTTCACGTCATCGTTCGGCAGACCGACCATGATACACGAGCCACGCACAGCCAGGAAGCTCAAGAACAGAGTGTACGGCATGTTGTCAGCGTTGGCACAGATAAGGAGAACATCCACCGAGTTGGCGGCCGCAGCAGCCTGTTTCGCATCCGTGTACACGACGAACTCCGTGGCACCCAGAGCACGAACCTCTTCCTCCTTGTTGGCCGAACGCGAGAACGCCACAACCGCATCAGCACCCATGGCCTTGGCGAACTGAATGCCCAAGTGGCCCAGACCGCCAATACCCACAACACCCACACGCTTGCCAGGCTTCACATCAGCCTCCTTCAGAGGTGTGAACACCGTTGCACCTGCACACAGCAAAGGTGCAACGACATCCGACGGATGTTGTCAGGGATCTTGAATGCGTACTCGTGAGCCACACGAACGTACTCAGCATATCCGCCGTAAGAAATGGCACCGTCGTTGGCGTACGTGTCATTGTACGTACCCACCTTGCGCGCGCAGTAGGTATCATCGCCGTTTGAGCACTCCTTGCATGGGTAGCTCGGATCTTTATTCAGGCATGCCCAGACCTGAGCGCCGACACCCACACGGTCACCGACCTTCAGGGCCTGCACTTTGTCACCAGCCAACGTCACCTCACCGACGATCTCGTGTCCAACAACGCACGGATACGTGGACGGTCCCCAGCCGCTCTCCATGGTGTGCAGGTCTGAGCCGCAGATACCGCAGTGCGAGATCTTGATCTCAATGTCCTCGGATCCCAGAGGACGAGACTGGTACTCCCAGGGTTTGCATTCTTCGTCCTTGCCAAAGCAAGCGTAGGCCTTGATGGTTCTCGGAGCAGTGGTCATGTTGATACTGGTGTTCGTCTTGAGTTTTCCTCTCTGCTTAGCAAGTTCAGGAATGAGCTCTAGTCGAACTTCGACCTGAGTCGGATAATCATGATCAAATCCGGAGATATTGAAGTCTTACAAAAGTCAGTGTAAATGATGCGCAGTTTTCGCTACAAATAAAACATTTTTGCGTGCATCCGTTTTCGAGTCATCTCATGGACAGAGTTGCTTAGTATGAGTGATACCTCGACAAAATACTATTAAAACAGATATCATGTTATTAATTAGGTTATAGGATTTTGAAGACTTTAATGGGTTATCAGTCTCATTGTGCCACTATTAATGAAGAATCTACCAAAGGATTCGACGTACTAGTACTAATTGCATCCGGCTCCGATCCAGAAGGCGACACGGGGCTGGCGAGTATCTTTGCAGACACCTTCAAGACTTGGAGACGACTTGGAGTCCTCAAGTTAACGCAGAAGCCCCGTGCCACGAAGCTAGGTGTCCAGAGTCTGGGCCAGATGTGCTACAGACGTAGGGCTAGTGCCACTCTTGCGCGCAGGATTCCCTTGCACAGTGCACACGTTCAACTATGAGGAGCCCTTTAACTGACAAGTACGACCGGGTTTGGGATTAAGAAAGCATTGCTGTCGCCTCCACGATCCACTGGAGGGGTCCGTGAAAACCAATGGGGAAGATGTGAAATGGCTGCTCCAGCAGATCGGTCCAGCGCTGTTCGTGGCGTATATTATCCGTTATGACCGGCCCACCGCTTTGATCTGTTGGACGAAGAAGTGCTCGAGGAATAAAAAGTATCGTCTGCGTACACTCATCGTCACTGAGCTCTCGAAGCATCTTGTCACTTGGAAGCGGGTCGTGATGTCGCGCTTAAGCTACGCTCTATCGCCCGCAGAGCAAGTCACTTGATTATCGTCCCAAGTTAAACCGAAACCATCCTGCAGCATACCAACGCCTCAACAAAGAGTACAATTGCAAATGCTTACGGCCTAGTGACTGAACGTGTACCTGTTGGATCTACACTATTCACTCAAGCTTATCCGTCTACATCTAGTTCTCGAGCACCACACGGTAGCGAACCGTGCCGTCGCGCACCATCTTAATGCCCTCATTCACCTTCGACATCGGCAGCTTCTGGACCACCGCACGCACATTCTTCTTCGAAGCAACCTCCAGCATGTCCTTGATGTCCTGGATGCTACCGATGTTGCTACCAACGAACTTGGCACCCTTACCCACAACACCGAACGCGTTGAACTTCACGTCATCGTTCGGCAGACCGACCATGATACACGAGCCACGCACAGCCAGGAAGCTCAAGAACAGAGTGTACGGCATGTTGTCAGCGTTGGCACAGATAAGGAGAACATCCACCGAGTTGGCGGCCGCAGCAGCCTGTTTCGCATCCGTGTACACGACGAACTCCGTGGCACCCAGAGCACGAACCTCTTCCTCCTTGTTGGCCGAACGCGAGAACGCCACAACCGCATCAGCACCCATGGCCTTGGCGAACTGAATGCCCAAGTGGCCCAGACCGCCAATACCCACAACACCCACACGCTTGCCAGGCTTCACATCAGCCTCCTTCAGAGGTGTGAACACCGTTGCACCTGCACACAGCAAAGGTGCAACGACATCCGACAGGATGTTGTCAGGGATCTTGAATGCGTACTCGTGAGCCACACGAACGTACTCAGCATATCCGCCGTAAGAAATGGCACCGTCGTTGGCGTACGTGTCATTGTACGTCCCACCTTGCGCGCGCAGTAAGCGTCGTCGCCGTTCGCGCACTCCTTGCATGGGCTGCTCGGGTCCTTGTTCAGACAAGCCCAAGCCTGAGCGCCGACACCCACACGGTCACCGACCTTCAGGGCCTGCACTTTGTCACCAGCCAACGTCACCTCACCGACGATCTCGTGTCCAACAACGCACGGATACGTGGACGGTCCCCAGCCGCTCTCCATGGTGTGCAGGTCTGAGCCGCAGATACCGCAGTGCGAGATCTTGATCTCAATGTCCTCGGATCCCAGAGGACGAGACTGGTACTCCCAGGGTTTGCATTCTTCGTCCTTGCCGAAAGCAGCGTAGGCCTTGATGGTTCTCGGAGCAGTGGACATGTTGGTACTGTTACTGAATTGGTGTTTGCGCTTGAATGCTTATCGCAGAATGAAGCGAATCAAGCCTAGCGTTTGAAGCCAGGGGGCTATCTATGGGCTGGCAGCCAGCCACTCGGCTGATCACGCATGCCATCTCCCTTTACTAATCACACATGCCATCTCCCTTTACTAATCACACATGCCATCTCCCTTTACTAATCACACATGCCAGCTCCGAAATGGCCTATCGTTGAAGCAACAAAATGCAAAGTGGATACACATGCTGAAGATTATTCGAGAAGGTGTCGAGCTCAATAATGAGCAAGTTACTTCACCCTATTGTGACGCACAATAGAATGCTTGCTCATGAGTTGAGATCTATTGTCTGTCTCGACGAGTGCAACGTCACGGGATTCCTCGACCTGTTGAAGGCTTTCCACGTTGTGATACAGCCTGTTCGCGGACCTCTAGGTTATCCTGGAAGTGGAATACGAACGTAGCAGCAAAACTAACGTCTGTGAATGCCGTAATGCGCCATAGACCGGCCAAATCTACATGCGGAAAATGACAAATGGAGTATGAAAGCGCATTTTATATGCAAAACGTGTAAAGTTGTGACAGGGCGTGTATATCGTATCCATATGACAAATGTCTTGAGAGATATGAAGTTCATACCACTTTTCATGAGCTCAGGCAAAACTGATTTAAGCAGTTTTGCCTGAGCTGCGAGTATGTAGCCGCACCGAGGTCATCGGTACGGGCTAGGCTTAGTCGGCCCTGCATATTAGATGCGATTTCATACTCTATTTGCCATTTTCCGTTCGGCATAACCTTGAAGCATATACGTTAGCACCATCCCAATACAGTATTATACAAGACTGCTGCTAACGAACTTCTATAATAATAAAGGCAATACATCAACCAACAATAATACAAGTTGCCGCAAATACAACAATGTTTTAGCTATTCTTTATCTAGAATTTTATAAGGGTGTCCAAAATGTTACTTGAAATTTTGAAGAACCTACTTTTCTAATTGTATTGCAATAATGGGATAATGTTATATTGTATTTTGGCAAGATTTACAATAAAACGTTTTTATTGTAAACAAATCATTTTATTGATACTCAAATGTTTTATTCAGACCCGTACGACAGACCTTGTGAGGCACAGCTCACAAGGTTTTCTTTATACCAAAGAACTTGGGCTCCCCATCGCATTGCGTTTTGAAGGAATGTCCTGCATGTGCGTGGTTTTGCAAGTTCGGTCAATATGTAGCTGAAGTCCAGGGTCTTTTCGCAAAAAGCTGAACCTATACCCAACCATCGCCTCCTGCACTACGCGTTGGTATTTCCTATTTTGCAACATGGTGGAGGAATCGCACCAACGTTCATGCCACACCTCCGACAGAAATAACACCCAACTTGGCTCGTCGCATCCATCAATAGCCGTGCATTCCAACTCGAACGGTCCTGACCTGGTTTCCACGGACACTCGTGAGGTGCTGTTTCTCACTAAAAAGCGTTATCTCTTCTAGCATCGAAAAAATATGAGCTCGAGCACTTGTCGACATGCACGACGCGTAGATGAACAATCTCCGCTGTGACCATGCGCCCGTTAATAACCTCTTAACAAGATTCTCGACATTAATGATGTCGGTAATTGCGTCATTGCCTGAGTGGCGTCCCTGAAGTTTATAACGTGTCATACTATCCTAGGCCTGCACGAAAGCACTGCGTAAGCATGCGGCCAGGCAGCATGGCTGGACGTGGAACATTATGGACCTGAAGATCGCTTGAGATATGTGACACTTTGTATCCATAACTTCACTAGGCCAGAACGCGTTTTTTTAGGAGTCTCACCCGCAGATTTCGTGCTAGCTTTCTCAACATGGAGGACCCCTGCGTCAACAATATGACGTCTATATAGTTAGTATAGATATTAAGAGCATATATGAGCCATATGTCAGATTAAATGAGCATATATGGGTTATATATCTAGATAGGCTGTGCATACATACGCCTGGTATTATATGCACCGTAAAGAGCGCCAACTCCAATGACGTAAATGAGATAACGTTGACGTCGTGCCAAAACTCTTGCGTCAAGTACGTAGCGTTTCTATCAATCCAAGCAGACGCCTTCACAATCGAAAACTGTCTGCAGCTCTCAAGAACTCCAAAATCACTCATCAAGCTCCGTTTCCAACCATGTCAGCTGCTCCAAGAACCATCAAGGGCTACGCTTGCTTCGGCAAAGGCGAGTCTGTTCAGCCGTGGGAGTATGAGTCGCGTCCACTCGGCCCCGAGGATGTGGAGATCAAGATCTCGCACTGTGGCATCTGCGGCTCCGATCTGCATGTCATTGACAGCGGCTGGAAGCCGACGCTGTATCCGTGCATCGTGGGCCACGAGATCGTCGGCGAAGTCACTCAAGCTGGTCCCGAGGTGAAGGACCTGGCGGTCGGAGACCGTGGGTGTCGGTGCCCAAGTCTGGGCGTGCCTCAACAAGGACCCGAGCAACCGTGCAGGACTGCGCCAAGGGCGCCGACGCCTACTGTCACGGCATCGTGGGTACGTACAATTCCAAGTACAAAGACGGCAGCAAGACATACGGTGGCTATGCTGAGTATGTGCGTGTGCTGGGAGCCTACGCGTTCAAGATCCCCGAGAGCATCCCGTCGGATGCTGCGGCCCCACTTCTGTGTGCTGGTACGACAGTGTTCACCCCGTTCAAGGAGGTGGGTGTGAAGGCCGGCGACCGTGTGGGCATCGTGGGTATTGGCGGACTGGGCCACATTGCCATCCAGTTTGCCAAAGCCATGGGCGCGGACGCCGTGGTGGCTTTCTCTCGTTCTTCAAACAAGGAGGCAGAGGTGTGCCCTGGGCGCCGACGAATTTGTCAACTATTCGGACCCGGCACAAGCTAAGTCGGCTGAGGGCTCTGTCGACGTGCTGCTCATCACGGCTGATGCTGACGGCATGCCGTACAGCACGTTCATCAGCTTTTAGGCTCGCGCGGCACGTGCATCATGGTGGGTATACCTAACGACGAAGTCAAGTTCAAACCTGCTCAAGTGGTGATGAAGGGCGCCAAGTTCGTGGGCAGTCACATCGGTAGCATTCAGGATGTCAAGGACATGCTGGAACTGGCGGCGGAGAAGAACATCCGCCCTGTTATTCAAAAAGATGCCCATGAGCAAGGCCAACGAGGGCATCCAGATGGTGCGCGACGGCAAGGTCCGCTACCGTGTCGTGCTCGAGAACTGAGTGAGTGACCAGCGTCAGTGATAAATGATAGGCTGTGCATACCGGTAGCTTAAGCTCACTGTTTGTTAGTGGCATTTTCTTCAATTTGAAGTCACTCTCCTAGTCCATTCCGTAGTGCGGTTTTCCAATGTACACGTACATGAGAATCGCAATGATCAATGTCACCACAGTGGCAACAAGTGACGTGTGCTGTTGAATACGCGCCAACACACCAATGCTTTCAGCGTCGGCAGGCTTGTTGCCACCCAATTTCGCGTACAGCTGTCGCTCGCGCGCCTTCAGTTCGCGCTTCTTCTTCTTCAGCTGCACCAGCAACTGACGTACCTTGGTATTCTTAGGCTCCATCTCCAACGCCTTACGCAGGAACGTGTCAGCTTCCACAAACTCGTTCTGATCCAATGCAATTTGACCGATTCGGTACATGGCCTTGACATTTCCCCCATCAAGCTGCAGTACCTCCAGACTCGACTGCCGCGCCTCCTTGTACTGCTTCAATTTGTGTTGCACGTTGCCCACATTGTTCCCCAGAGCGACCAACAACTCTTTGCACTGCGCCGCATCTTCCTCTGAGTGCTCCCACGTCTCCAGCAATTTCAGCGCGCGCTTGTACAGCTTGGCCGCCTGCTCGTAGTTCTTCTCCTTGAAGTAGCGATTGCCGCTCTCCTTTTTCTGCGTGGCCTCTGCAATAAGCTCCTGGGAGCCCATTTCAGCTGTGATTTTCTTCCCCACGCGACAGAGTTCCACCACGAGCTTCATCTCCGCCCCAGGGGCCACCTGGGGCTCCAGTCCCACATCTCCATAGGCAAACGCGCGTCGCAACGCACTTCACAAACCTCTCCGACGTGCATCATCTTGGCCACAAGCTCCAGAGCTAACAACATAGGTAAAGCAAAAGGTAAACAAAAGGTAAACTAAACGTTTTCGCTTCCGAAGCTTCCGATTCACGTTACCAGGCATCACTTCACCGTCACCGATACGAAACTTGCGGGTTTCATCTGTAGTAACGCGTTGTCCTGAGCCTAATACCCACGTAGAGTATTTACGCCAACTTCCTCCCCAAACTCTGTAACAAAAAGCAACAAAGTTTACACGTGTCAACTTTTGTTTTTGGGAGATTTTGGATTGTAGAGGAAGTGTATAGGAATGAGAGGTGGGGGGTTTTGTTACCTGCTTGGATGCCGTCCGTGTTGACCTCCAGCATCTTGCGGAAGATGCCGCCGCTGCCCAAAACATCGTCGAACCCCTCGCGCCTGCCTCGCTGATCGTCACCATTATGCTGTGACTTGGAAAATGATGTAGTTGTGTGTCGCACATATTTTAGTGTTAACTGTAATTGAGCTATATCTTTTAAAAAAGTGTTAAAAACATAAATTAAATTGTACTTAAAATTCAAGTTGAAGTTGCTATTATCCTTTCAAAGAGAGCTCAAAAGAGCTCGACGTTCTTGATGACCTCATGTTGCTTCATTTCCATTGCGAACCAACTTATAAGTTCTTGCTCCATCATGACCGTCTCATTTCGAGGATAAAAGCTTTCGTCTGGCGTTCGTTTAGGCTTTGGAGCTGTTTTCCCCAATGTTAAGCTTCTCCTTCAGTCGCGTCAAGTAGTTTCGACACAATTGGAAGAATGGGATTTTCTTGTCCTGGATCTGGAAATGGAACGTGACGAAGAGTAAAAAACCGTAGCGACTATCGTACTCGACTTCCACCTCCACTGGAATTCCAGGCTCAAGAAGATCTTCAGCTACGTTTACAGTGGTGAGCGGCGACACAGAATTCCCTATCGGGTTAGCTGTGGGGCTCAATTTCTCTCGATGAAGACGTGCCCACCATTTCTCCAAGGCGTTTCCGATGAGGTACTTGAATTTGAGTTTCCACGACAAACCACCTTTCAAATACGTGACGCCTCTGTGTGGGTGCGCACGTTCGTCGTTGCAAGCTTGAAGACCCATGTCTTTCCACACCACTCGACGCACTTCCGACGCAATTTGAGAGACGCTTTCCTGTTTGTCTAGTATTTTCGTGCCTAAGAAGGTTTCGAAGGCATCGATGCTGATGGATTTGTTCACCTTGATTCGCAGTGTTCGCCTCCCGTACTCCTCGTCGTGACTCTTCTTCTTTTGTACCGGATCAATAAGTAGATGCAACCAACCATCCAAAACATGTTGAGCACGAAGAACAGCAGCGGCACATCAATGATCGGCTTCGCAAACGCCGTCTCAACCCATTTAGGCATGTCTACGTTCAAGGTTCCGCCAGGAATTCGGTCCAGAAGCGTGAACGCAAAGCTACCTGCTAGAAGAATCTGGACCAACTCCAGCGATGAACCACACTGCTCCACTGACAATGACGAGTCCGCGAGTACCTTTGTGTTGCCCTCGACGGTCTTGAAAATATCTTCAAGTTCAGAGGTATTCAACACCTCTGCCATTTGACGCAAGTTGACGATTTCGTATTTCGCGCCATGCACAAGCTTTTCTAAATCGCGTGCGCGAAGGAGAATATCGTGATGCTGTTTCTTCAAATCGAGGTAGCTGAAGATCGATTCTTCTTCTTCGCTTGCGTTTGGTGATTTTGGGGAATCTTGACGAACTCCAGCGATTCTAACAGATATCCAAGCGTATCTGTGAACTAAGGAACACAATCATTTTCATGTCAGTAATCGAGATTGTAGTCGCAGAACGAAGCAAACCCTTCGGAAGGATACTTACCAGGATGAGATCATTCGTTGCTTGATTAAGCTTGGCTCGAATGGTAACGAGGTGATGAGGGTCTTCCTTGGCACGGAAGATAAGTTCGCGGATGTGTTTCAGTAGCTCTTCAAGCACGAAGATGCGAGTGAAGAAACTGCGCAGAAACATTTCGCGACACAGCAGTGAAGTACGAGATGAACACCTTTTCGAACCGCTTGGAGGCCGATCCAGCTATCAGCATGCCATCCCTTCCAACTATCAACACGCTGTCCTCGCCAATATCGTAGGCACAATGGATATCGCCCAGCACCTGCTTCAGTTCGTTCTCAAAATCACCTCGATCCATGTATTCCAAGCCAGGCATGAACGGATCAATCTGGTCAGCCATGATCATGTTGAACTTGCCACGATTTGCAATATCGCCGAGGAAAACCATGTCCAGCAAACTCGTTTGATACGAAGAGAGCAGATCGTCCATGATCTCGGATGAATCCTGGTGGATATCGACTAGTAGCCGCGATAGCAAGTCCACAGAAATACGATCCGATCTTTTATCCAGGATAGCATCGACCTTAATGCCATAGAAGATGGTTCCGTCCACATTGAGGTGGATGCCGAAATTCTCGACCTGCACGATTCCGTCGTCTTCTGGAAAATTGATCTCGGCCTCGAAATTGATGTAGCGTACGGGATCGTAATCGAGGATTCGGACTTCCGTCAAACCTGGAGGCACTTCAAACTGCGTGTCTGTAGGGCGATCATCGATAAGTGATGTGAAGAGCCCACCCTGACAGCGATCCATCGATCCAAGTCGTTCGTTTAATGCCACGATTTGGTTTGATCCAAACGGGATCCATTCGCCCACAAGACACACCGGATTAGCAAGCACGATCGCCTCCGACAGTGTATCTCGGATATTGGACTGCCCGCTGGCAGCTTCTAGGGCTCGATGCGCGTTGGAGGACAATTGCTGGTAAGCCTCATGGCTGCGCACACACTGTGGGACGAAAGGACTGGACACGTACGATACATCCTCGGTTTCAGTCACTCCAGAATACCGGAAGTACCCAATCGATTCCAAGATGAATCGACCTTCTTCGTTAATTCAGAGTCTTCTTCTGCAGCCTCTTGGTTCTCTCCACCTCCTCCCGTAAGATGCTTTTCGCTGCCCTTATTGAACGTCCACGCAGGACCAGCGGCGGACTCAATAGTGTCGGAGGCGTCTGGCGGGTCTCGAATCGGAATGTAGCGGATTTTCAGAAGCTCACGACGATATGGCTTGGGTGCGAAGATAAAGGCATCAACGTTTACTTTCAGCTCCTTACTTACTTGTGTCAAGAGTTGAAGGCCCCGGAATGAGACTTGGAACGCTGTCACAGAGTGATAGTCCTTGGTGGAGAGTTTCAAACCGTTAATGAGATTCGCCTCACGCAGATCGTCAATTGCAGACTTGCCGTCTTGAGTTGTATTCATCCAAATGCGCTTGGGTCTCCCTTCCTGAGCAATGACCATGGCTGCCGGCGCGTAGTCAAAGTTTAGAGCACCTGCCGCAATCCCTTCGTACATCAAGACGAGCAGCGGGATCTGACGAATCCAAGATTCTTTCTCGTCTTTCGTGCGTGCACACACGGCGTATCTCGAAAGCATGTAGAGCAGCATAATGTGGTCTGTCGGCCACGTCTCCCGCACGGTGCGTCCAGTGTCGTCGCCATCTTTCGACAATTCCGGAAGCGTGAACGTTAATTCGTCAGTGTCAGCATCATCTTCCTCGGTAGCAACTACGGGTTGTAGAGGGCTATTCTCCATTTCTGGGAGACCACCGGAGCCCGATTGACCAATTTGCCTTGACATATGCCTCGACGCCGCTCGCCCCTGACTCGCCATGGATTGGCGACGGTACGGTTGTGTTGGGGTACTGGAACCCCCGTCGGATGGTTTAGCTGCCCCTAAAGACTTGTCGTCCGTGGGGATTTCCTGTCCTTGTCTGGGGATTTCACCCGGGGACTGCGTGTGGAATGTCTGCGCATGGAGGAAGTCCGCGGAGTCTGCCCCTGTGGTTCAGCTGGAGGTTCTGAAGTCGTCATTTTGGGCTTGAGTTCACCACTAGAATTCAACGTATCCTCGCTGCGAGGGGAACTAACATTGGTAACACCACCGCCTCCAGGTGAGGCAGCCTGCCCATTTGACGGAGCAGCTTCAGGTGGCTTGGTGTCCATCGACTGCTGTCGCGGTGACTCCAGGGGTTTCGGAATGAGACGATAGGCGGGACTGCTTGGACTACTGGAAGTAGGGCTACGTGGTGACAAACGGTCGACGGTGCTCTCTTCGTGGTGGAGCTGGCCTGGCAAAGGGCGATCTCTAGTTGCCATCCATTAGAGGCGATGGCAAAGAGGCTGGATGGAACTGCGGAGAAGGAGAGAATGAATTGGAGCTCGAAGCGACCGCGACTCCCCACAAATCGTCGTTACACCTCTGAATTGGACAGACATGAGATCGCTCATGTACGATCGATCAGTCCTTTGTTGCCTGCATTTGTTTGGATAAAGCATGTTTAGTCTTGTGTTCTTCAGTCACTTTTTGTTTGTTTGCAGCAGGCCTCATCAGTTCGAGTGTAGTGCCGTGCGCGACGCCTCTAACTGCACTTCGTGAAATCAACATCTTAAGATGGTGTCTCCTGCGTAACAATCCTTGGGGTCCCTAGATATCTCTATGCGTTTGCTCCTATCCCAGAAGCAGATATCTCCACGATGTCAGTGTTGATCAGCTATCGTTCAAGCTGAAGAATGCAGTCCATCCTCTTCCTAGTCGACCAACTTCGCCCCTACGCACCAATTTCTTTGGCATCACTATTCAATTCTCTCGATCAAGCACACCCGTCCTATTCAGCAACAGCTGTACCAGCATGCCCAAGACCAAGCAATCTGCCAAGCGTTTGTTTGAGAATGTTAACGCTCAAGCCGAGCGAAAACTCGTGGACAAACTGCGTGAAATCGGACTCGACCAATACGTCGAACTACCGCAGATCACAGTCATGGGCGACACCTCAAGTGGGAAATCGTTGTTGCTGTCAGCGATCTCCGGCGTGTCCTTCCTGTCGTACCAAGTGCTTTGCAACCTGTTTCGACAGTGTAGACAAATGAGGAGCACCAACGCAGCAGCTTTTGGATGGGTATCACACTCAGACGAAATTGGTTTCGACCACGTAACGAGCGACCTCCACACTGCCTCAGGGTAACACGATTCATTAAGAGGGCAGCCGCGGATGTTTTCGACCGCGTGGTTAAAGCCGCCGCTCGCGAAATGGACACGCTACTGCGCGCTAAAAGTCGCCCATTCACGCAAGATCGCATTTGTTCTCCAAGTTGGATAAAAAGCGTGTGCGAGGTCTTCAAGGCCAGGTGAAAAATGCTGTTACCGTTGACATCAATGGCAAAGTCCTGCTATCTGACGTGATGAAGGCAGTCGCATCAATTGCGCCGACAGCGGATGACCGCGAGGCGTTAGAAATGCAGATGGCGTTGCAAGCATATTCAATATTTTGAACGTGGCAGTGTCACGGTTCACGGATGAGACCCCAATGCGGTTGAATGATCTGATCCTATGCAAGTTTGTTGCTGGGATGGCCCACGAGCTTAACAGCTTGACCGACGATAAATTTGAGCGAATGATGCAAGACTCGGAGCAGAAGGTAGCGGACGTACAAACGTCTCAAGAATGAGATTGCTTGCCTTGGTAGTGGCAAGAGGGAGGCTAAGATGATATTCTAAGACAACATCCAAGCCACAGCTACAAAGTCCTTTGGGGGGCATTCTTCTGAAGCATGACGATTCACAATTGATTTTTCCAGCTAAGAAGACAAACACGGCAGCAGCGTCGCAATCGGACTTTCAATAAGATGGCGCAGATCGTGTACGAACGAGATTCATATTTCAGATACAATAGTAACTTCAGTTTCTGTGGTGCAATAATCAATGTAGCCATAACGTTTACTGTCGTACGTTCGTCCACATCTGTCGTCGTCACCTTGAGCCCATGATGCAAGAGGAATTATTGGTCCATCTTCCCTATTAAAAATCCCTTACTAATTCCTATATGCGAAATGTTTAATGTTCGGATAGCACATGGCCCGCGTGGCACAGCGATGTCATCAACTCCTGCACCATGATGAGGTCACAATTGCACCGTTTCGTGCACCGCCGTCATGTCCAGCGCTTCTCGATCACAAAAAGCTCATTCCTTTATTCACCGAGTAGCCAACCACTCTCCATCGCCAGAACGGACTCACGATATTGAAATTGAGATGCATAACACCGACTTGCACTCAAATAATGACGAGCAGAAACTAAGACTATCGGATCTATCCGTAGACGAAACCGAGTGCTGCAGCGATGAAGAACTTGACGATTTGGTCGACCAGGTCCAGGCGGAATCGGAACAGGAACAACGGCAAAATAGTCCACGTCCGGTGGAGATTGCGTTCTCAGCATCAGCAGGAGTTTTCGTGTACCAGATGGGTGTGGCGGCATATATTCAGGACCACTTCGACCTGTCCAATTGCCAGTTTTCTGGATGCTCAGGAGGATCGTGGGCTGCTGCACTGTTGGCGTCCGAGACCCCGGTTCGTCAAGCGTGGAGCGTTATCAAAGAGACCCAAGCGGAAGTCATCACCTCGCCCAAATGGTATTCAGGCTATGGCCGCTATGCTACAATTGTGAAACAGACATTGCATAAACTTTGGCGCGATGATAAGGACATTCACAAGCGTGTGGAGCAGCGCCACCTCACCATCGCAGTAACCAGGTTCCCGTCCATGCAGGCGGAAAACACACATCCTGGGACAGTTTGGACGATCTCACGGGGTCCATCATGGCCTCCTCGCTCGTTCCGTTCGCGCTCTCGGGCAAGCCGTGCATCACGCACCGTGGCCAATGGTATGTCGATGGTGCCTTTACCAATTTTAAAGGAGTCAACTGCGAAGAGTACTCGACGTGGGCCGACCTGTCCTTCCACACAGCACAAACGGTGCTAGGCTACGCGCGATCGACATCCTCCACGATCGCCGGGTACCTACTTCCTGGAGCATGGGGCAAGCTCGTCGCAAACAAAATCTTCAACTCGATGCCGATGCTGACAAGCCCTCACGATACCATCGCGCAGTCTCCCTCAAGCTCTTCCGATGAAGTACAGCGGCTCATCATTAAGCCGTGGAATTGGCGCTCCCCATCGGTGTCGTCCTTCCACCTGTCGGTGGACTTGGCTACGCACGAGCAGAACTTCGAACTAGGCTACGAGGACGCCCGACTTCATTGCGAGGAGCTAGAAGCCTTATTGCTACGCAAGAATCCGCCCACCGCATGCTAGTCGTCATTCATCTGCTTGTATATTTAAATATCTATCACGCATTTTTTTAATCCATTCCGTCGACTTCAAGGCAGCGCGGAAGTGTGCAAGTAAGACAGATGCAATGTAATGCGTTATCGTTATCGCGTTACCACATTATGATTGCAAGCCAATATAGAAACCCGCTGAAAGATACAATCGAACTTTCAATAAAATGGCGCAGGCATTGGCACACTGCTCTCGATGACACACTTAGCCTTTTCGAGCGTGTTAATCCGATCAAACAAGTGTTGGCGACGTGCTGCCTCCCCGTCGCTTTCTTGTAGCAGCTCACCAACCTTTTTATCCGTAGTGATGCTGAGAAATTCACTTTCCATTTCGCGGAAGAACGAGCACAGAATCATCCCATTCAGCTTCATGGGCACGACGTCCACAAACCGATGCGATGCCACATCTAGGTACGCTTGAGTGCGATCTCCATCTCCAGTGCCTCACGGTCAACAGATGACAGTGTAAATTGCCCCACTGAAACACCTCCGAGAGTCCGAGCAACATCGGTGAGCGATACCAGGCCATGTGCATTTGCTGGAGGGAATGCTTCTTCCAGCCGAGAACGCAGAGCACGTTGGCGAAGCTTGTCCAGTTCTTCATAAAGACGTTGGTCCTGCGTGTACGGACGAGATTCATACTGCAAAAGCAACTTTAATTCCTGTCGAGCTGCAGCTTCAAGCACCCCGAGCACTCGATCAGCTGTAGTGTTGATAAATTGCTCTACCCGAGTATTGCCTGTGTCTCCTAGCACCATTGCAGCTAGGCGGTGTGATATCAATGTCGTCTGCGTGTAGTAGTGCTCGAGTAGCTGCAAGGCAGGACGCTCCCAAGTACGCACAGTTTGTTGGACGTAACTGCAGAACACGCGATATGAAGGGAAAATAGCAAGTTCATCACCGCGGTTCTGTTGGATAAACTGTTTAAGCGATACTGTTCCATCTTGCTGCGTGGCCTCAATCTCTGAAGGAAATCGCCAACGTGAAGCACCCAACCACTCTTCGGAGAATTCTGCACACTTCACATCGGTATTGCGTGCCTTCAACACTTTGCAGAGCATTGTTTCACGATGATCGATCAGCACAATAACGCTGTCGCCCTCTGCTACGCTCTTTTGTGGGCGTGATCCATTCTCCTGATCAGACGAGCTCTGCGATGATGAAGATTCGTCAAACCCAAAGCCATCTCCCTTCTTAGTTGCCTCGATTTGGGCCCGGAAGGCATGATCTTTTGCCTCAGCACAGCACAAAATCGAGCGTCCGACATCGACGGCCCAGGGCAGCCATTCAGTGAAGAAAATAACTCGTACTGCCCATTCATCACCGCCTCTATTTGGCGCAGGTACTGGTTCACCCACTTGCCCAACTGCTGACGTTGCGCACCCAAAGATTCTAACGGCACACCTATGCGTGATACCTCCTTCTGCGCCACTGCCAAGCGTGCATTGATCTCCGAGATAACTTTTGGCAGCGATCGACGGATGTTGTCTTGTAAAATAGTCACTAACCGGCCACTCAACTCCAGTACACCCCATAATTCCGTCGGCAATCGGCGCCAATACTCGTGCTTTCCGAAGAATGCTATCTCATTCGATATGCCCTTCTCGATCGTCGTGCCTTTGGTTAACTCGCGTTGACTTCGACACTTCACTGCGTGATACCCAAGATGCATTTTCTTCTTCTTGTTCAGCAATAGATCGTGGACAGCTTGTTCCGCGCCAGCATCCACCAAATCCACCTTCGTCACCACCGCGATAGTGCGCGTACCATTTGGGTCAGCCTCCTGTGCAGCCTGGAGGATCTCCGTATTGTGCATATCCACATTAGCCGGCACGACAGCGATGATGATGGTGCGCTCCTGACTCATGTAGCGGTTCACCATGTTTCTCACCCTCGGGATAATGTTTTCGTCCTCGTGGTCGCCTACTGTTCGCACGAGTCCCGGTAGATCCGTGAGCGTGAGATTCGGCAGCTCGGGTCCGCTCATCTCGACGACGATCTGGTCATCGCTGATGTATTGACCCTCGTCCACCAGCTTCTTAGTGAGTTTCGTGATCGCCCCCGGTACGTCGCCCAGGCAGGTCAGAGCCTCTTTGTCTTCGCCCGTGTCGAATAGATTCTCGCCGGTGCTACTCTCATTGTCGACCTGGAATCGGACCAACCTGACGTTGCCTCGAAAGGTATCGGCATTGGTGAGAATGAGTTGAGTGGGGCATCTCGTCGTGAGTTGGTCAGCCGACGGGAAGGATACGCCGGAGATCGCTGACAGCAACGAAGATTTCCCACTTGAGGTATCGCCCATGACTGCGATCTGCGGTAGTTCGACGTACTGGTCCAGTCCGATTTCGCGTAGTTTGTCCACAAGCTTCCGCTGGTCTTCATCGGAGCGCAAGCGGTCGAACAATTTGTGGTCCATTTTGAGTTTCATGCTGGCTGTGGTGTTTCTTGAGAGCTGTTGTCGAGTGAGACCATGCTTGTCTTGTAATCAGACCCACTATTGAAATGGATACAGTACGATAAATATCATGCTGCTCGTCGTTGACGACGTCAACGAGACGTTGTAAACGCAAAGTAGTAGTGGGTAAAGTGATTGTCCGATTCAAACTGTGGCTTCACTACATATAGCAGACCAACAAAGCAGAGAACAAGCCCAAACTCCTGTGATTCTAGACCAGGCCAACCTCTCCTCGTCCAGCAACGATCAAGCGAAGCTCTATGGCTGCTCTTCCTGAGACTTTTCGTACTCCTGCAAGAACCTCAACTGCATCTCCTCCTCCTGAGCCATTCGCATCGCCAGTTGCTTGTCGCTTGCTTGCTGTGCGACGCGAACCAATTCCTGTTGCTGCAAAATCTGCATGGACCAAGTTTCTAATTCCAGCGCGTCCAGTGCTTCCTGATTCTTCCGTAGGCGTTTAAGCAGATCTTTCCGTTCATCTTCGAGCTTCATTTTCTGCTCCACTTTTTGCTCTAGCGTCAAGAAAGAAGTTGTTTGAAACAGCGAAATGGCTGGTATACCAGTCGCACCCCACGCGGGAGGTGGTGGAGAATCTGACTTCGGAGCTTTTGTAGAAACAGTATTCGCTGGTTCACGACAACGCCCCGTTGGGTCGTGCCACGAGGGTTCTACCCAGACTTCCTCTTCGTCCTCTTTCCTGTAGATGAGGTCGTGAATGGTATCATCTAGCGGTTTGACCACCACACGGTACGGATACTGCTCCTGTATATCCAAAAACCAGTCATTGCACGCGTGCAGCCACGAGTGCACCTCGACGAACCAATTTTTTCGAGAAACTTGCTCAGCAGATCCTTCGTCGCCTCCTTCTGGTCCAATCCACTGCCACCAAGAGCGCCGTCGCCCATTACCAGCACCAGCGTATTCTTATGCTTGGCAGAACCTGCCGTCTCCAGCAGATCCAATAGCACGCAGTAAAGCCCTTTGTTCCCGCTTGAGCTTTGACTTAATTGATTGATTTCCCAGTCAAACTCCTGCAACGGCAGTGCCAGCTCTCGCGGCATCTTCCGATACGCAGCCATGCGCTTTTTCACCACTGCTGGCTTCTGTCCACACACACGCTCCGTCAATGCTCTGAAATTCAGACGCACGTCGTATCCACTCGTCGCTCCTTCAATCCGTTTGTAAAGCCCTTGACTATTACATACGGCACCGGCAATATTGTCCAGATTCATAAATACATACCGACTACGACTTCCTACGGCGTATTTGTCATTGGGAAGCTCCGCTAACCGTGCTTTGCGTCTCTGGATATCCCCACGCTCCTGCTCCAACATGTTAGCACGACGGTCGTCCAGGAAGCAATCCGGAGGTAATGACACATGTTCCAAACTGCTGGTAGGACTGCTACTTGTGCTGCTGGAAGTCTGTTCTGGACGAAGTATCGGCGAACTGAGTTTGCGTTCAAACTCCAGTCTAGTCGCTCCAGAACTGTGTCTACCAGTCAGCAACCTCTTCAGATATTTATCCAGTGACTTGATTTGCAATCCTTCGAGTTCTGAGATGTCCCAATTGCTGTTTTTCTACAAGAGTCCAGACACACCCACTGCACCTGCCACTGAGCATTCAAATACGCGTCCAGTACGTTCTTCATGCCTTTACAGAGTGTTCCTGTCGCCAGCACTAGCGTCTTCTTGCTTCCAGCTCCTCCTTTAGCTGTTAATTGACGCTTCAACATCCTCTCCAGCGTCGGATGTTCTGGCGTTCCTTTCTGTGTGAGTTTCCACTCCACTTTCTGTCCACCGTCGCAGTGGACACCTTCCAATGCTTTAGCTTCACTTTGATTTGGGTTGGCACAGTAGGTGGCTCTCCAGCATTGTACACATGCTGGTTGTTGGTCGTTTAGTAGTACTGTGAGTTTTTCTGGGTCCAGTGCTATGTCCGAAGAGAGGTGAGCGAGTTCTGTGTGGAACTGGTCTTCATGCGCGATAACGTGAGAGTGTACAGACGACAGAAGAGCATCTAGGTCGACGTATACGAATCGTTGGTCGTTGGTTTTGGGTTCGGGGCGTGACCTTGGCATCTTAGAGCAGGAAGTGCTTGATTGTTTTCTGATCTGCGCGTTCCGGTGCAAATTGGCTACTGAAAAGCCTTTTTGTTCGATTTGAGGTCACAGTTTCGAAAGAGTGACATCACTTCAACATCAGCCTGAAGGACACAACAGCTGGCGACAATCAAGGGCGACAACATCGAGAGACAACATCGAGACAACATCGAGAGACAACCTTCTCGAACATCGTGCGAGCAATCGATCGAGAAAGAATGATAGACACCAGACACCAAACACACAACCATAGCTAGCAGTGGAGCAACACGCCAGATCCAAAAGCGTTTGCTCGTGTTGCACCAGTCGCTGACGAGATTACGATGGCGCGATGACGCGAATGGCTCTCGATAATGAACCGCTTCCAGTGATAACCATACAGTCCTCGATATCGAGGTAATCACAGCAATACTGCAGCCACAAGATATAACCGGCCCATTGTCAACGCTCGTGGCTTTATGTCACTTGTAAAGTTGCATTAACAATCAAGCAACGTAACTTTAAACTTTTGAACGTCTGTTCACCTTTTGACGCTTCATGTGTCAACTGCCGGAGCCTCCGTCCAAAGCTCGCCATCACCATAGTAGCTCATCGGAATGTCCGTGCGCTGCACGGTGGAGTTGCAATTGGCAGACGGTGCGACTGGGCGCAACATTTCCACAATAGCATACCCAAGAGCCATGGTACGCCGTCTTTCTCCACCTATGTGCAATGCCCTCTGCTCACTCTTTTGCTGTGTTTGCTTTCCAGCTCGTTCGAAGACGCGGCGGACTCGAGGTGATGAGTGAGGACCCACCACTTCACAAGGCGCTCAAGATTCAGGCACACAAGTACGAAATTTATTCGAGCTATGTAGCAATGGGCAAGCTCGCGCTCATCAGGTTGGTGGCAGTTGACAGTGCACATTTGCAATGCAGGACATTGCGAGGGCTGAATTATAGGCTGTACTGTATTGCAGACGCGAGAGGACCCGCATCTCACAGTTCAATTTGCGTGATGGCGACCCGAAAGAGATGTTGGCACTGCGTGACTTTTGTTTCCGGACAGGCGGGATCTCGAAATCGAGGTTTACTGCGGCGGCGGCTCCTGCAAGCAGGAGACCTACATCATCGCAACCAGTCACCCCTGTGCTAGACCGGCGAGCTGGAGTGAAGCGTCCTCGAAGTGCATTGACTGACTTGACGAATAGCCCTCAATCGCCAGGGCTAGAAGCCAGACGACGTCGCAAAACTTCGACTTCTCCGTTGCGGACAAACCAACGACGAGCAAGTTTGACAAGTGAGCAGGAATATGTGCTGCAATTAGTTGCGCAGGGCAAAAACGTTTTCTTCACGGGCAGTGCTGGCACAGGCAAATCATTCCTTTTGCAGCACCTACTACGATACGGCTGCGGCCACGCTATGGGGCGTGTATACGCAACTGCTACAACAGGTATCGCTGCGTACAATATTGGCGGCATGACGCTCCATCACTTCGCAGGCATCGATCCGCGCGCGTACTCGATGAGGCAAGAACTGTTGGCACAAATTACCCGTAAAAAGACGCTGTGGCTCGCTGGAGGCAGGCTCGTGTGCTCGTCATCGACGAGATATCCATGCTAGACGGACGGCTTTTGACGACTTGGAGGCTATTGCAAGGCAAGTACGTCGTAATGCGGCCTTCTTCGGCGGGATTCAACTTATTCTTTCAGGCGATTTCTTCCAGTTACCACCGGTTGGTCGTCGCGTGCGTGGCCAATCGGGTGAGCAAGCACTATCACCGTTGCTTTGTTTTGAGAGCAGCGCATGGGTCAAGGGCATCGCCGAAACGGTGGTTCTGAAAGAGATTTTCCGCCAGCGCGACGACGAGTTTGTGCGCATCTTAAACGCGTTCCGGATCGGAGAACCCACACACGTGATGATTGAGAAGCTCAACGAGCGCTATCAGTCGACCACATCCAGCGACACCGACGACGCCATCCATATCTTCTCACATAATAACGACGTGTTACGGGTAGGTGTCGTGCCCCATTGTGAGATATGCTGATGACATAAAGGTACTTACGGCGAATGTTGTGTGCTGGCAGACCAATACTCAGGCACTCGACGAGCTAGGAGGAAAACGCTTTAATTATGTGTCAACGGACCGGTGCGACCGAGCTGCGATAGCTACGCCGTCTTACGCTGCAATTGCAATCTCACTAACATTTTTTCCGGTTTTGTATTTGTTGTGTGTGTAGTGGGAAAACTGAGTTCCTCAGTGGGTGCCCTGCCTCCGCAAGACTGTCGTTGAAAAGTACGAACCAGCGGCAAATCCCGCTCTCAATATTTTACTAACTTGTCATGTGTACGCCTTTGCTACTGCTTAGAAAGCGCACGCGTCCTGCTGATCAAGACGTTGAATGCTGCTCGTGGCCTGGTGAATGGCTCGCGTGGGATCGTGGAGGGCTTCACGCCGCAATCGAACCTGCCCATCGTTCGGTTCTCTAATGGAGTGACTGAAATCATCAGCCAAGAGGAATTCCCTGTGCGTGTAGCGGACACTGTGCTGGCATCTCGTCGCCAATTGCCATTGGCATTGGCTTGGGCCATCAGCATCCACAAGAGCCAGGGGCTATCGTTCGACGCCGCCGTGCTTGATCTGTCGCGTGTATTTGAGTTCGGGCAGGCTTACGTGGCGCTGTCAAGAGTGCGGTCGCTAGAAGGCTTGCGACTGCGAGCTCGAATACGTGATCGCCTCGGAGGACGTGCAGGCGGACTACTGGCAGATTCGCGGGTGGTGGAGTTCTACGGAGCCATCGCGTGCAATTAAAATCAAAGCCGGTGTCTTAAATACACAACACTGCCGTCCAGTGGAGCTTAGAGCAAGAGCAAGTTAACGTTCTATTGAACCAAGGTTCATTCCACACCTAAGTATTCATTCTCCAATTTTCTCCAGAGACCATAACCGCCTGCAACACGGGACAGATAAAGTCATGGTGATACAACAGGCAATGGTACTTCGTATCTCCGACGACGTCAAAACAAAATGGCTACATCTCATTCAAGAGCATCCATCGCTCTTGAATTCGATGTAACTATGCTCTATAAGTGCATTTCTGGAATGTCCAATTCGTTTTCGAATCGTATCCATCCAGTCATTTCCTCCAATGATACGATTTCAATGTCTTCTCTCAATATTTGATTTGTTAAAACATCAAAACGTGTAGGGTTAGTAGGTTTTGTTTTTCTTTCCAATCATCGTTGTGTATGTTAATCTGCAAGGATTCTATTCGTTAAAAATTGTGTCGGTTTAGGTTTCGAGTCGGCTGCATTTGGTTGGTTCTAGTGCTGCGGGGCTGTCTGTGACTTGTGTTTTGTATGCCTCGTCTTTTGAAGGGCTGTTTGTATGGCCAGCGCTCGCTCCGAGTCTTCCCGCCTCCGCTAGACTTATTTTACCCTTCCTTCCGCTCCGCGTTAAAGTCCCAAGCCCGAATCCAAGATGGTGCGGTTCTCTTGCTCTACTTACATGTAGAGAGATGCCTCGTTGTCGTACATGTTCCCCTCTCCTCCCTCTTCAACCTCGTCGCAGTCGCTTCGCTGGAAGAACTGCAAAAATGCAGATACAGCGCTGATTCACGGCAACAAACATGCCAGAAGCAGATCAGAGCTTCCATTTCGAGCTCTATTGAAGTGCAGTACAGAGCAGAGGGAGGAGGGACATGAACAAGACGCAGACGCAGCTCAGAGCATTGAAAACACAGCAAAATGAAGAGGAGAACTGACAAGTGTGCTCAATTGTGTGACTGTAGACGAAAGGTACGCAGAGTTTCGGTATGCGCCACAACAAGACCCACACCATCTGTAGACGGTGTGGGCGCAGCTCTTACCACATCCAGAAGAGCACGTGCTCTTCGTGTGGTTACCCTGCTGCCAAGATGCGCAAGTGTAAGTTGATGACTCCAGCACTTACTGCATACTGTTGCCACTGTACAGTTGATTAATGCTATTTGATTTCGTGACTGTAGACAACTGGAGCCAGAAGGCCCTGCGTCGTCGCACCACTGGCACTGGCCGCATGCGTCACTTGAAGAACGTGCAGCGCAAGTTCAAGAACGGTTTCCGTGAGGGATCGTCCGCTGTGTCGAAGAAGGCCGCCACCAACTAAGTACATTCGAGAAGCAACTTCTTGAGTGGAACAGGGGAATTCAGGCAGCTTGGCTTGGGTAAAAATCATCAAACTAGCTAGCGAAGCGACGGGAAACGACGGCGACGAGGAGAGTGGAAGACGTTGGAGAAAGTCTGGTTGCTGGGTGACAAGTGTTGAACGATTGTTTTGGCGCGGATTGTGGCGCTGTTGAAGCGAGAGAGGCGGCCGACGATACAGACGACCGTCTCGATTGCTGATGGGGACCATGAGACGTCTACGACCTTCCAATCCAATATTCACATCCTTTAGCCGTTCCTCCAGTCGAGTTTGTGGTTTCTATTGTTGCGTTTGGTGTATGGATAGTAGTGGTGTTGGGTGTTAGTATGGCTGTGTGGCAGAGGTGTCTTCGCCTAGGTTCTCGAGGATACTACTCTGTAGTCGCCCAAATGATGATGAGAACTTGTCGAGGATTTCGAGGTCCTCCTTCTCGCGCAGAGAGCTCTCAGCCCGTAGCTGAGCGTGTAGAGCCACCAGGCCTTCCACCTGTGTTGACTGATCTCGCTCAGTACTGCGATTATCAACGCGCATGACATGGTGGAAGTCTTCGTCGCGCTCTTGGAACTTGCTCACGCGACGTGCCGTCTCAGTGCGGAAGCTAGCGTCTGTCTTGCGCTCGTTGCTTTCCAACGCATGCAACGTCTTTTTTCTCGCTTTTGGATTTTGGCGTTCTCGATGTCGAACGTCTCGTGATTCTTCTCCAGCTTGCGTGTGATGGTGCCCTGTAGTTTTTCCATGATCTCGGCACTGTCGTGTACGCGAACGTACGGAATTCTGCCTCACACTCGTGCAATCTGCATAGAAGACCACGCAGTTAATTCTTAATAAGCAAGCACAGCAAACACACACGAAGACATACTTCTTCTCTTGGGTGGTGATCTCCTGCGCCTCAAGCCTCGCAAAGTGTGACAGCGTCTTCTGCTCAAGAGTGAGGAAAGCCGCCTGAAACTGCTTGCGAAAACCAATTCGTAGTTGCTCGATGGACGTCATCATGTCCTCGTGTTCAGTTCCCAGCTTAGCTTCGAGTTCACGTCCACGTTGCTTCACCGTATCCTTCAAAATCAAACCGTACACGCTTAGCAATGGCACAGGGCACGCGATCTAGCAAACTATTGGAGCGTGCTCATACAATACGTTGCTGAAATTCGACGTTATACGCATGAACGGCGGCCTTGAGCTCCTCCATGTCAACTTCAAGATCTTCCTCGGCATCTTCAATAAGCTCTGCACGCTTAGATTCGGGTGGGAAGTCGTTCGGCGGTCGAATCTAGCATAATAGCGGATCAGCCCAATAAAGTTATGCAATCCTGTAGTCCTGCAGTTACTCAAACGGGTTCCTCTTACGGCTCTCGACGACGGTCCATTAGGGGAGCGATGGTTTCATTGTATCGCGCACGGTAAGTCTGTTCAAATGGGGCTTCAATGACGGTCGGTATCTGGTCCGCAATTTCGGCATCTGCATCGCTAGCAACTACTTCCTCCGTCGTACTTGACGCTTCAGTCTCCATGATCACTAACTTGTTGTCTCTGAATTGCTGGAAACGCCTGCGTCGCTTCAAAGTTGTCACCTTTCGGAATCGTAAGTGCATTAGATGGTTAAATCCTTCACATTCGTGTATTATGAATAATCTTATATATGTATATATACCTTACCTGTAAATTGTGTGTATTTGTTCTTGTTGGCAAATGCTTTCACTAAGTGCGTGATTGATGATGACCATCAAGTTGAAGTGGTCTGTGGAGCAGATATTGGTACACTGTACCATTTTAAGTCCGGCTATTTATAGCGTCGCGGGGGCATAAAACCCCACTTTTTGTCCTCAACAGCTCCAAGCCAAAGGCCAAACACCCCCGTCGCGAGTCGGAGCTCTCTCTGGGCCTTTCATTCTGCGTCTCCTGCGCGTCCCAGCAACTCACTGACCAGATCACCAGCTTCGTATACATCTATACTATCTCCTGTAAAATGGCGAGCGACGACAAGACCGTAGCCCAAACCGTACGAACGCTTTATCCCAACACTATTCACTTGGATTCTACCATACTAACACGATTACTGGTGCTTTGGATGGATTCTTTACAGTGTGGAGAAGGAAACCGTCGGCCAGAAGCGCAAGGCGTCGGAAGGCAAGAAGATCACGACCTTCTTTGAACCAAAGAAGGGCGGAGTGAGGAAGGAAGAAGGGTCAAGAGAGTAAGACTAAGAGAAGGACGAAGAGGAGGACGACGAAGAGGACGATGGGGACGCAGAGGAAGACGACGACGACGAGGATGACAGTGAAGAGGAGGACATGGCCCCCAAGAGCAAGAAGCGACGGACGCGTGATAGCGACGACAGCGAGGACAGTGGAGACGAGTCGGACTCAGAGCTCAAGATGACGGAGGACGATCTGGTAGGCGTGGACACGTCCAACATCATCCCACGCACACGACGCCGTGCGGCTGTGGCTGCTGAGGCTCTGGCCTCTGAGGAGATCGCTGCGGCGACAGGTGTTGCACCTTCAGCTGCTGCTGCCCCGGCTCCGGCTGCTGGTGATGACGACGAAGATGGCGAGTCTAGCGACGAAGCCGAGTTCTAAACAGAAGCCTTACCTGCTTCTGGATTTTGGGCTTGCTAGAGTAGCCGACGCATAGGTTGAGGTACACTCAGATTACACACATCACTCTACTTATCACTTTCAGTTAGCAGTAACGGTCTACACTCATAGACATTTCGAGTTAACAACGGTATAAGAACCGCACAAGTAATAGCACTGTATTGCTGTTGGTGATACATCTAAGAGCGAGATCTTGATCGCAATCACAAGCCAAAGCGCTAGTACATACTGCATGCTTGCTTTGTTACGAAGCAGGGCCCAGCAGTTTCTCGAAGTGCCAGTAAGCAGCCTCAGCCGCGCGACCTCGTGCCAACTTGTATGAGTCTGCACTGACTTTCAAAATCGGCTACACCAACACACCAATAGCAGATCGAGATGGAAGTTAGTACCATTTCAATATCAATAGGAAGAAGAAAAAGCACAGCAACAGATATCGTACCCTTCCTTCACATATAGCTCCACCGTGTACTTAGACGCGTTTAACGGGGCCGGGATATATCTGAACATCAAACAAAAGCACACGCAAGTCAGCCGTCTTGTTTGCCAACGGCTCATTGATAAAGATTCTTTCGTACTTGTACACTGGTTGGCCATAGTAATGACCTTGCAGCAAGTTTTGCAGCTCCACAATAGGCTCCCAAATGACATCGCGGGTTGCGTATTCGACTGCACGCGGAAGTATATGGGTTGTCACAAACTTCATTGCTGTCTCCATGCCCTACAGAACCAACAACAACAACACATCAACAAGTAAGTTTCAATCAAACCTGGGTGATAGCTCTTACCAACGTACCTGGTCCAAATAGATTGCTCCAATGAGTGATTCTAATGCGCCTGCTGAAATGGTGACTCGGCCTTTAACGTAGGTCGGCTTTGCGCTCGCCATCCTGAGACTGAACTCAACTGGCCAAAGCATGAGGTTTGGAATGCCCAAATCTGCGCTGATCTTGGAAAGCGTGCTGTTATTCACAATTGCCGCCTTGGCACGTGTGAGCTGTCCTTCCTGGTGTGTTGGTTGCATTTGATACAGATACGCCGCAGCTGCTGCACCGAGCAGTGAGTCGCCTAGAAACTCGAGAGTTCGGTTCGATAGTCGAACTACAGGAACATCCTTCGGCACAACACCATGTGGGAGATATCCGTGGTGTGTCATTGCACTCCTTAGCAGCGTCACCTCCTTGAATTGCACTCCGATGCGAGTCTGCAGCTCCTTGAGCCCATCATCCCAACCTTCTGGGATTGGGACCTTATCGAAGTGCTGAGGCTTGATAACTTGCCAATCAGGCGTGTTCTTGGGCTGCAAAAGCTGTTCAATTGTGATGTCGTTGGTGGTGATTTCGTCGCCTTCCAATCGACGTCGTTCCAGTCTTGTAGGATTATTACTATCGAAATTGGTCGAGTCTTTTTGGCTTTTGGTCTTCATGGAGTCGCTGTTTGCGTTTCTCTCAGCCGCTACAGCAGCGGCGACTGCGTCTGCAACAGCTTGCGGACTCCGAAACCCATCAGGCAGTGAGCTTTGTGAAGAAAAAGCACGAAAGACTCCATTAGAAGTTAATACACGGCGACAGCCGACGCGCACCACTTTATGCATGTTTTTGGTTGTCAATTTCTGGACCAACTATTTTGTTTTAAATATTTAAATGTACCTATATTTGGACCGACAAATGGGTACAACAAATCGTTCTTGCTTTATTAGCGCCCAAAGAGAGACCTGTCGTATGGAATAACCTATAAACTATGAAATAAAACAGGTAAAGCGAGTTGTGTCTGTATTTTTTCCTGGACCACAACTAGTTATTGCCCTATCCAGTCAAATATACATATTATTAAACATCATTATAGAGTTTGCTCCATTCCGTCATGTTAGGGTCTCAGCTGCAGCACCTGATGGAGAGATGACGGACTACGAGAGCAAACGCTTAAAAATATCCAGCGAAACATGGCCTTGATGATGGAAATAGGCATGTCTGCAGCCAAACTGTCAGCGCGTACATCAGTGGACAATAAAGCAGCAGAACGAGCCAAAGCGCAACAAATGGCTCGTAAAAGAGCTCAGCTCGCTGCAAGATTGAATCAGCCACAACGCAAGTCGCAACGTCTGGCAGGAAACTCGGTCAAGGTGCAACAGGACGAGCGGTTCCAGTGGTCAGAAGACTTGGTTCTACGCGGCGACACACTGCATGTCCTAGAGAAGGAACCGCCGAAGCCTAGAAAGAAGAGGCGCAAGCTTTATGACCCAAAACATCATGTAATGGCTAAAGAGTGCAAGGAATTTCTAGAAAACATGACGACAGAACCAGTCGAAGAGGACAGGACCTTAGACGATGAAGATGAAGATGGCGTGGAGTATTCATTGGCGGACGATGATGTGGTTCAGATTGGCAAACATCAACTTTTATCGATGGCCTTCCTGCCACGTGCAGACCGTATCGCCGTAGCTTGTGGGAGCAAAAAGGTCGAGTGACACTCTGGTCTCCTTCAAACGGAGCCCAGGACTCGGCGTCACTGATGGTAAACTACAAGGCCCATAGTCGTCCTGTTACTCAGCTGATTTTCTCAGACTCGTCAAAGCTCATTTCTGCGAGTGCTGATCGAACTGTACGTGAATTTGATCTGCATGCCGCGACATCTTCGCTAGTTTTTAGAGCTGGCGTTGGTGTGGGAATCTGCTCACTCACTGCAGCGAGCACACCGAAGTGCTACTATGCAAGCTGCCGAGATGGTACCGTGAAACTGATCGATCGGCGCGTAGGACGAGCGCAAAGTGCAAGCTATCCACTGCATAAGCTGAGGACGAACACGGTGCACCAGCATCCAAGCCGCGACTTGTACGGCTGTGTTTATTATCGTTACAAAAGGGTAATTCTGACTTGCTTATTTATGCTTGCTTGTAGCTGCATTGCAACCGCGTCATTGGATTCGACCGTGTGTCTGTGGGATGCGCGTACAATGTCTTCTAACGAGAACACTCCGCTGGTTACTTTACCACGTGACAAAAACGTTAACTGCGCGTATTTTTCTCCACGTAGTGGGAATGGCTGGTGACGGTGGGGAAGGACTCGTATATCGACATGCTCAATACTTCAAGCCTCACCACCTCAGATACATCGCCCATTACGCTGTCAAAGCCGACCCGCATCCAACACAGAACCAATACGGCAGCGTGGATCACTCCGCTGCACGCAGCATGGGATCCGAAGAGACCGAATCAGTTTGCAATCGGGAGTATTGGGAAGCCGCGGCAAGTACAGATCTTTCAAGCCGGGCGCAAAGACCCCATCCGTGAGCTGACGAGTGACAAACTTGTCTCGGTACACTCAGTCAACGTGTTTCATCCATATCTGGAACTCATCGCGGGTTGTAATACGTACGGACAACTAGCACTTTGGCGTGGTGCAAGTCAACACCGATAGTGGGTCCATATTATGTTCAGTCAAGAGGACCAGCATGGGTCCACATTGAAAGCAAAAATAAAAAAACATTTTAGAAGTTGTCAACAACCCAAAAAGTTGCAGTTATCTTCAACTTGATGTGGTGCACATGATCAACCTATCTAGTATCATACAAAACCTATCATAATTCACACTCCATCAATTAGCAATGCGTCGCACGCGGTCCAGCGGTCTCTCCGACGGCTCTGCGCCTCCCCAGCGCTTGCGTTCCCTCCGCTCTTCGTCACGGAACCCTCCGCTTTCTCCTCCAATCGTAGCAACACGTCGCTCGCGACGTACGAAGCCTAGATCCACCCAAGTCAAGCTCGAACAGAAGACCAGTCCTGTAACTAAAGTCCAAGTCCCAGAGGTTCATGGTGCAGGTCAGGACGAAGACTCAGGCTCAGGCTCAGACGCTGAAGCTGAAGCTGTGGAAATCACTGAATATGAACGGAAGCGTCGAGAGAATATCCAGAGGAACCTGGCGTTCATGCAGCAGATGGGGGTCTCCACAGCCAAAATCTTGGCTCGTACTGCAGCAGGGGATGAGATTACTAAGGAAGCCAAAAGACAAGAGTTAGCTCGTAAAGAGCCCTAAAAGCTGCTATTCAGACAGAGAGATTGAGTCAACCAGTGAGGAAATCGCGGAGACTAGAAGGGAAGAAAGTCGAGGTGGAGCCCATTGAAGCAGTGGACCAGTTTGTGATGCTGGAGATGAAGAAACCACGCGCCAAGATGCTCCATGTGTTGGATGCTGTGGATGGAGAGAGCAAAACTTTCTTACAGGAAAATTTCGCAGATTTAGAGGAGGAACTAGAGGAGGACACAGTGCTGGAAGATGACGATGGAGTGGAGTATTCACTGGCAGATGAAGATGTGACCAAGGCAGTGCAGGAACGGATTTATTCCGTGGCTTTCTTGCCACGTACAGATCGACTGGTGGTAGCTTGTGGAGATAAGGTAGGACATGTGGCGCTTTGGTCGCCTGCAAATGGAGTTAACGGCATGAAACAAGAGAACTCGGGATCGCCTGTAGCCTTGTTTCGACCGCACAATCTGCCGGTTGGACAGCTCATCTTCCCGGACTCGGCAAAACTTCTGTCTACTAGCTTTGATTCAACTGTGAAGGAGTTTGATTTACGCGCGGCGGAGTTTTCAGTGGTGTATGAGGCTGATGACAACGCTGGAATTACGTCGATGGTCACGGCGGGCACCCCACAGTGCCTGTACATAAGCTGTGATGATGGCACCGTGCGATTGATTGATCGTCGTGCACCAAAGGTGAAGACGTCGAACTACCTGCTACACGAGAAGAAGATCAACACGGTGCACCAGCACCCGACGCATGACTTGTAAGACTTTATTTTACTGCTGGAACGCCTAGATTTTCAAGAATGCTAACCAGGACTAACTTGCTGTTTTGTTTCATAGCTGTATCGCAACTGCATCGTTGGACCGAACTGTATGCTTGTGGGATGCACGCAAAATGTCTTCCAAGAAGAATACTCCCCTCGTGACGCTACCTCATTACCGCAGCGTCAATTGCGCGTATTTTTCACCACATGACGGTGCATGGCTCGTGACGGTTGGCCAAGACTCATATATCGATATGTTCGACACCTCAAGCCTCGCTGATCGTAAGCCCTCGGGCAAATCTGCGATCGAGCTGCCCAAGCCTACCCGTGTCAGGCACAACAACATGACTGGACGATGGCTGACCAAGCTGCACGCATCTTGGGACCCGAAGAGACCTAACCAGTTCGTGATCGGCTGTATGGAGCACCCGCGACGGGTACAGATCTTTAGAGCTGGTCGCCATCGCCCCGTTCGTGAACTCAAGAGCGACAATTTCGCTTCAGTGCATTCAATCAACGTGTTCCACCCCCACCTGGAGTTGATCGCAGGTGGTAACTCGTCCGGTCGTCTGGCACTCTGGCGTGGTGAGAAGAAGGAGGTCAAAGACGAAGATGTCAAGAATGTCAAGACCGAGAAGGTTTCATAGACTGACGCTGACGTGAGAGCAAACCATGATTCTGGGAATGTTGGTTCAAATTGATCTGGTGCATCCTGTATCATCCTCATTGCGTAGCATTTCTACTTTGTACCTCCGCCCTGCTCCTTGGCTAGTGATTTCTCGTACATCCCTGTCAGCAGTTACCATAACACTTACATCGTCAGGAACGAGTCACAGCACGCAACATAAAGCATTCGTCTACAAGGAACAGTACCTTTCCTTCGAAGCTCTGTGTGCTTAGTTTGCACAGCTTCGAAGTGAGAGAGCAGTGCATCGGCATCAATACGCGAGGCACCTGACAAAGTAGCATCGTTGCTTGACGTGCTGCTGGGAGCACTTCCAGCCTTGCGAAGGCGACGCGAATCGCTATTCAAGTCTATCCGGCCAATAGCGGTGGACATACTTGTAACGCTTGCGAGCCGGTCTCGAAGTACGCGGAAAGCAGCACTCTGCGGGAGCAGCATAAGCAGTCCGTACAGACTCTTGACCAGATCCGTGTGGTAGTCTTCTTGAATCTCCAAAAGCTGCAACCGCATATGAATGAAGATTGGCGATTCCAGCAGCTGCACAAGCTTGTCGATCTGCATAAGAAAGCCCACGGACGCATCGATATCTGCAGTATAAATCACAATGGCACAAATAGCCTAAGCGATGTAAGGAGAGCCTAGGCCTACTAAAGGGTAGTACACATGCAGCAGCACGATAGTAGCAGTGGAAAAGGATATAATTTGCTGATGAGTGCTGCAGACAGCGAATAGGACTGCGCCAGCAAACAGAGACTGAATGCTGCGATCGGATTGTGGCACCATGACCGGAAGAGTGCCTGAATTTGCACAACGATAAGCGCAGAAATAAAGGATATTAGTAAGGTATGCATGAAATGAAAAACAAAACTTGAAGTACGTACCGTAAACACTTGAACGTCATCTTCAGATGCACGTGGCTGAAAACTTCGGCGTAGAATATCGCGGAGGTGTTCCAACTCATTAGCTGTGAGTAAAATGAGGTTCAACGTCTGAACCATGACAGCCGCGAACTCACTGTCTGCCTGACTATCAGGTAGACAGCTTCGGTGCCCAACACCTTCGCGAAAATGAGGTAAATGCTCTTGGAGTCTAAAAGCACACACAGCTTCCGCACAATCATGCTGCCACGCATCTCGAGCAAGCGGCGGTCTTGGGAAAACAACAGCAGGATCGAATTCAACACTTTCTCAAACTCGACCTTGTTGAGTGAGATGCGCGCAAGCACTTCCAGGTCTAGCAGCACTACGCTGTCAGAGGTGTCAGATAACGTACGCAGTAGAGCTGGCAGAAGTTGAGCAATATGAGCCGAGAGCTGATTGGGGTATTTCTCAAGCAACATTGAGATCCAACGCAACGCAGCCATCCGAGTAGGCACATGATCGCTACTCAGCTCCAATGTGAGCTTTTGCATAAGTGGCAGCAGCTCCACGTCCTCCGTTGTCGATTTTACAAGCTGTAGCAAATCATCGTTGGCACGCTCTGCCACCTGTCGAATCTCGTGTTCAGCGTCAGATATGCAGTGCATGATGGCAGCCAAGAGGTCCGCATAGAACTCCACAAGCTTCTCGCGACCGAGGTTCACGAACTCCTGGACCCAGCTCACAGCAGTCAGTCTGTTGAAACGTTCTTTGCTATTGCATTGGCCCACGAGAATGTCCACCATACGTCCAAACTCCACGTCTTCCGTCTGTTTAATCTCCCGAAGGAACTCTGCCAGTGCACTATCTGCGGCTTGACGGATCTCTCGATTCCCATCACTTAACATGTTGAATAGCCCATCTAAAAACTCCGGCAGCCAGTCTAACATATCGATATCCGGCACCGAGTCCAGCACTGTGATCCACCCCACCAACAACTGCCGAATGTACGGATTTGTCATACGGATATACTTGTGCAGCAACGGGATGAACATATCCACGTCAAAGTACTCGCTCTCCGTCACAATATCTTTCACCAGTCGATCCAGTAAATTGGCCCCGTTCTTGACATCCACGTCCACGTCTGCAAACAACTTGCACAGTCCATCGAAGATCTGGTTAAAGTACTGCAAGATATGTCCTCGTGCGACTTTGGCAATGTTGTACAGACTCTCACAAGCATAGTATCTCACTCGACTCTCCGGATCATCAAAGCAATGCAGCACTGGGGGAAGTAATTTGTCCAGATACAGATGAGCATCGTGCATGAGTCCAATAGCAGTAGCCGCAAGGCCAATCAAGCCTCCTTTACGATGATTGGCATTGGAAGAGCAGGCAAAATCATTGCCTAAGAGTTCAATAATAGCAGGGATGCGCTGACGGCTTGGGTTGCTGACTGCAAAGGCACTCGAAGCTCCGTCCACGCTCTCACTCTCTGTGCCTGACGCTCCGATGTCTGTGGAGCCTCCTGCGTTGAGTCTGGACGAGGGTGAGTCCTGATTCAGTTGCAGTTGATGCTGTTGATGAAATTCGATACTCGCAGCGTTCTCCTGTAGCTGTTTAATGAGGTTTTCCAGCTCCATAGCCGCCCCTTTGCGTTTGTCGTACGACCGGTCCCCTAAGTTGCGCATCAGGTTCGGGGACAGCGGTAGTTGCACGTTGAACGCGTCGTCAGAAGAGTCTCCACCCCTAAGAACGGCATAGCAGCGGCAGCGGCGGCGGCGGCTTGGGTCAGCGCCGACTGCGGCAGCATGGGTGAAGGATCTGTCGCGTAGCTCATGGCGGCTGTCTGTGGTGAAGAAGAATCGAATATGGCTTCAAGAGCGGCAATTTTAGCCAATGGCTGGGGAGGCCGATGGATGTGATAGGCTGAAATAAAGCAGATAGGTTCACTTAACGTTCACTTCAACGTCAACTATTAAACGCCTAATTAAATATTATCAAGCATATGCTAAGAGTTGGATTAAGATACATTGAATATGCGGCAGCAAGAATTCTATGAGGTTTTAGCTCGTATCCTCGAGAGAAGACTATCCTTGTCGATGCCAATCGTGTACGTTGTTCGCCAAAGGTTTCTTCTGTTCAAAGTAGGTTTTGCCGGCGACTGCGATGGGTCCACCACCATAGCAAAGTCCATCGCCACGGTAGAGCACTAGTGCCTGCTCAGGAGTGACGCCTCGCTGTGGATTGTCGAAGTCTACGCGCAAGTAGCTCGCTTTCTGATGTTCGTTCCCCTCTTCATCACAAACGAGTGGCTCCGCCAACCAGTCATGAAGCGTGCTTGCACTCTCACGAGCCTCCCGGTTGGACACTAGAGAAATGGTGCACTCGTCCAAGTCCTGACGGTAGCGTACACGGTAGAAGCAGCGCATACGACCAGTCTTGCGGAGCTCTTGGGGAAATTACCTGCCATCCAGTTGAACTGCGTCGCTGAAGAGAAAAGCGTATCCGAAAAGAGAGCTGGATGGCGTGTGCCTTCAGCAACAATTACGGAGTGGTCGGACTTGTGCTTTCCCACAACAAACCACTTGGCACTCATACCTTGAAGTCGTGCGCCTTGACCAACAGTATACGCCGTGAAACCATGGTGTTCGTCCATTATCTCGCCATCTACAGAGTAGAAGTGGCCGTCTTGACGCGGAATGTACTGGTGAATAAAGTCTGCAAACTTGCGCTTGCCAATGAAGCAGATACCCACGGAGTCCTTCTTAGTCGCCGTGCAGAGGCCCTCATTCTCTGCAATCCGTCGCACCTCCGTCTTGCGCATATCACCAAGTGGGAATAACACATTCGCGAACGCTTTTCCGTTAACACTGGACAAAAAGTAGCTCTGGTCTTTGGTATCGTCTTCCGCCGCGCAGAGGTTCGGCGGAAGTTCATCCACTTCAGGATCAGCAGCTCGCAGGGCTGCATAGTGACCTGTAGCCACATAGTTCGCTCCAATCTGCTCTGCGTACTCCGTAAACGCCTTGAATTTGATCTCGCGGTTGCACAAAATGTCCGGATTCGGGGTCAAACCCTCTTCATACCCCTCTAGACACGGCTCAAACACCGAGTTCCAGTAAGATTGCACCAAATTCACCTGCAAATGCATGCATAACAAAGTCCATAATAAGTGCACTTTAGCCTACAAGAATGAAGTGCATTTCCAGGCATTTTGTGACGACTGCACGCACCATTCGCGCTTCGATATCGAGCTGCTCGCAGACCTTTTGGACATCAATATATTCGGAGTCTACAGGGCAAGCAGACTCTCCTTCCTCGTCGCTTGGGTCCCAATTTTTCATATAAACACCTGTGACTCGATATCCTTGGCGTTTTAGCAGCAGAGCAGCCACAGAGGAGTCCACACCGCCAGACATGCCCACAACCACGTGCTTCGGCTGCTTTTCAAGGTCTGCATCAGTAGCTACAGAATTTGTTGCAATATCAGGAACATTGACAGCGCTGAAGAAGCGTCTTGCGGGTGTTTGAAAGCTTTAGCAGCTCCGAATAACACACAGGGACGTCGATGCAGCAAGCAAGCCGCTGTACTTGACCATGTCTGGCGCAGCATCATCGACTGGTTCAAAATGTGTCTCGATGAATTTTGACCAATGAAATTGTGTCATTCACAAGTAGTAAATGTGTCTCCGACACTGTCGGACACTTTTTAGTTAAAAAGTGTCCACCTGCTTTTTAAAATCAAGTGGACACTAAAATGCTTAAAAGAATTGATGCTAAAAGCTTCTATCACAGTGAATTGAAATGCTGGCCTTACACACGTCACCATGGGTGGAGAGCAATGAGCCTGGAACCAAGAGCCGAGAAGTGATGCGCCGAAAACTCCTCCGATACACGCGCATCCTGGTCTTTCTGCCAGTGATCTGCGGGCAATAAGCGCGCTGTGTAACGCCGGAGCTGCTCGCGAACATAAGTGCGGTTCATTGGTGTGTCAGGTATGAAGCCCGTGTAGATGACCTCGCGAGGGATGGTTCCCACGTGCTTGTAGCTGTTGGCGTGCGGAGTTCTCCAATCGAAGAAGATCACGCTGCCGGCTTCACAGCCAATGTGCTGGTAGCGATCGATCACTGCTCGGTCCTCCTGCATACGCAGCGGAGAAAAGTCGCCAAGACAGACCTGCGGACGGCGTACAGGTGCCGTAAGAAGCTCTTCCATTACTGCACCTGGTTGATGTTCTGCGGCGTAGGCAGCGAACTCCCTATGGAAGCCGGGAACAGCTTCAAAACCTCCTGTGTTCGCCTCAGTGTTGTCCGTCAGCACCGTGATGCACTGAATAGGCCGCCAGCGAGGCGTATCCTTCCCTGAGTCAAACATCTTGGTCGGACAGCAGTCCCAGTGTGGTGTCAACGATCTCTGCATAGGACGCGACTTCTTGGCTGCGTGCTTCTTGGAAATAGCATCCGGGACGCGGTAGCATACTCGGTTGATGTACATGTACCCGCGCTTGCCGTTAAAGTCGCCGAATGGGTGCTGGAAGTCCGGATGGTTATGTGCGTAGGTCGCCTCCCAGAGGTCCGTCATCGCTGCGAACACCTTGTCATGCTCCGCCACTTTGAGTCTCCACGACGGATAGAAGAGGTCTAGGATGCCGCCAGCGCCGCCAGTACTCGACATTTTTTCAGGTTTTGTCCTGTCGCTTCCAAATCTTCATTATCCTAACACATTCACAAACACAATTACAACTATTTAGCCATTGCAATCACTATAACTACAGTTATACTAATGACCTCCATCAATTCACTCACCACTCCGTACTTGGCAAGCTCGTTATGCAGTCCACGACGAGCTTCCGCCACTTCTTCAGGTGTCAATACATTGGGTACTACTAGCACTCCTTGCTCTATAAACTGTTGGGTCTGTTCATCGGTCAGATATTTCTCAATCACCTTCGGGATGGAGTCATCGCCCGATACCCGAGGCCTTCCTCGTCCATAAGAGCTTGAGAATGAAAACCTTCATCCATTGGCTAAAACAAAATCGTTTCTGATTGGTGGAAAATGCGGATTTACTTGCTTACAAGAGTCGGAGGGACAAAAGCCGTTCGGGAACCATGCTGCGCAACGTGCTGATCATGGCGTCCAGCGGCATCGTGCTCTTCTCCAAGGAGTACGCCAACGCCGTCGCCCAGGTACAGTTCTCCTCCACCCTCATCGCTTTATCTCCATGCAATTATCATTCCGAGACGTCTCCTAGCGCCAGAGTTATGTAACATAGCATTAACGTCCCTCTGTCCTTCATATATTCTGCCTTCTAGCCGCGATTGGTAGGTTCCCTACTCACGGCAATGCTGGAATTCTCCACCAAGGCGAGTGGGTCTCCCGTGTCGTACATCCAGATGTCCTCCGGTGCGTAATACAGCGCTTGATAGATTGTTAAGAATGGAGTTATTGACTCGGTCGTGATATGTTATTTTGTTGCTGTAAATACTATTGCAGTGGCCGTGACGGTGGTCACTAATGACAAACACAAAGTTTTCTGCGCCATGTTCCACGACACGACAGACGGCGCGAGCTTCTCGGCGTTTGTGGCGCAGGAATTACTTGCTGCGTTTATTGCACAGCATGGAGAAGAGCTGGGCAACATGGGACACAATTTACGAGATTTCCATCGGTTCCAGTATCGGATTCTGAGTGTTATCCGCGAGTCTGTCAATCCTATCGTTCGGAAATGTAAGTTTTGCTGTTCGTTTTGCTGGAGCGAATGGGTGATGGGGAGTCGGTCGGCTACTAAATGCTGAGTTGGACGCATTCTGTTGGCTGTTCTGTTCTGTTGGCTGCAGTGCAAAAGCAGAGAGGGATTTTGAAGGCGATGCTGGTGGTTGACGGCGCAGTGACGTGCGCAACAGGAGATGTGGATCCCATCGGCGTATTGGCGAATCTACAAGCTCTGGTGAACAGCTCCATTGATATGAGTATGTTTGCTCTGCTGAGGCTTGTCTGTTTGTGTTACGGGTGGAATTCTTACGGTATTATTTTGCGTTGTTTTCTTGTAGTGTCCTTCTCGGGTGACGGTGTGAACTCCATGACCATACAGAGCGGACGTAACTCGTGCATACAAGTGAGTGTCGTGGAAGGCAGCGACGCGTTAGTGGTAGTCTACAAGAAGGGCGCACAGGCCTCCAAGAACACAGCGGCAATAGAGGAGTGTGTGCGCGCGCTGCGCCATGGTACGATTTCAGATCCTTCCTTACCAAATAGCAGAGACGCATCGATAGCTAACTGTGTTGTTCTGTGGTGTGCGTGACCTCTTCTTGATGTCATTAGTGTGTGTATTAGCGCGGACGTTGCAGCAAAATTCTCGATGATGAGCGCATAGTATTACTGTAGCATTCCACAACTTGGCTCCGCCAAGACCAGCAGCCGTTTCTTATTATCTTGCCTACCGTAGACAGCTTAAAAGCCCCTAGTTGTATGTATCTATCGTTCACTTGCAAACACCAAAAGCTATTCATTCTCGGTAGCTAAAGAAGAATTGTTGCGTGCACTTTGATCCCCCACTACTATAGCCTTCTGACTGAGGAAGAAAGCTGCTGAGACTGATCTGTCCTCCGTTGTCGCGCGACGCTCATCCCGGTCGCGCTCGGATCGAGCTGCTATACTTTTTGTCTTCCTCGTCTCTTTATGAAGGAGACTCAGCCTTAAACTCATTTGTGACCAACGGAGACGACCACAACCGAAGCACACGCAGTCAGTTTCATATTGGCATATCTGCAGCACTTAAGAGACGTGTGCGCAGACAGGAGAAAAGGCTTCGTGGCAGGAACTAACGGCCAACGAACGCCTCGCCACCAATTGCCTAGGAGCATGCACATGTACTGAACGTTTTTCCTTTCAAAAGAATGCGTATCGGTTTTGTACTTTTGTGTCCAATAAGATTTATCCAATGGGCGTTTACTTCAACCTCTTCTCTGCCACTCATTGGCTGTTAACCGGTGTCCTAATCAACACGAACGCAATTCCACGTCAGTGTCTTTCGCCAGCTTGACCACACATCGCTTCAGACCTGCTAGCTGCCTAACCTCGTCCTGGAGACAACATGTATCGATTGACATGCCGGCACGTTAAACACCTTAGACAACCTCGGATCACGCAACAGACGCGTATTAACCGATTCAAATCAACTCAAAGCTCGAGTCAGAACACTCTCCACAGTATATACAAACAACATGCTGACAGGGAGACCTCACATACGACCCCGTACAAGTGCGAGCTGTGCACCACTTGGACGCTTTGTACGACGATATGGTGAACTATGGAGGACCCAAGATGACGACCAGAAACTCCAGTGCAAACTCCAGCTGGTGGCAGAAACTCACGGGGAAGGAAGACGCTGTCGAGTCGGAAACAGTCGATGCACCCAAAGGACTGTACCTCTACGGCGGTGTGGGCTGTGGCAAGACGTTCGTGATGGACATGTTCTTCGACAATGTGCCTGTGGAGAAGAAGCAGCGTGTGCACTTCCACAAGTTCATGCTAGACATCCACAAGCAAATGCACGAGTTGCGTCGGCAAGGGCTCCATCAAGACCCTATTCCGTGCATTGCAGACGAGTTATTGGAGAACAGTTGGCTGCTTTGCTTTGATGAGTTTCAAATCACAGATGTGGCTGACGCACTAATCCTGAGGAGGCTCTTTTCGGCGCTGCTGGCTCGTGGATTTGTGATGGTGGCGACTTCGAACCGACCACCGAGTGATCTGTACAAGAACGGACTGCAGAGAGCTGTTTGTGCCGTTTATCGATCTACTGGGTGAACGATGCAATGTGGTGTCGCTGGAAGACTCGACGACGGATTACCGAGTGGTGAAAAGTGCTGTTCACGCTGATAATGTGTATGAATACCCCGTGACGCCTGATACGCGAGCTGTGTTCGACTACGAGTTTCTCACCTACTGTTGTGGAGAGGAGACAGCGGAGACCTACGTGACGACGCAAGGACGCCAGGTGCATGTGCCAGAGGCCGCAGTGAAGGCAGGTGCATGCCAGTTTTCGTTCAGTGACTTGTGCGATAAGCCTCTTGGTGCTGCTGACTACATCGCGATTGCCGAAGCTTTCTCCGTCGTTTTCGTGCGCGATATTCCTATCCTCAACACTGAGCGAATCAACCAGATGCGACGATTCATTACATTTGTAGATTGCATGTATGACAAGGGCGTTCGGGTACGTTGGCTCTGTCTGTATGGTCATTGTGGAGTGCACTGACAATGATGTTGCTGTCTGTACCTTAGTTACATTGCTTGGCAGCGGAGAGCCCTGAGCGTCTTTACCAAGTCGACACAAGTATGAAATCGAGTGTTGACGAAGTATTCGCGTTCGATCGCACTGTTTCCCGCTTGCTTGAGGTGCGCAGCAATCGATTGTTGTTCAGGGATATCTATTTGGCTGCTGTAAACTTACATTATGCTATCTGGACTTTTAGATGGGAAGCGAGGCGTACCTGTTGGCGCATAGCGAGCGACAAGAAGAACTCAGCGGGGAATCCCGTGCGCATTTGTTTCTGGCTCCTGGTACCGTTGGAACTGCCAATGAGCCGGTGGGAAATTACGAAGCAGTAGATGAAGAGGAAGAGGAGCCCGAGTTGTAAATGGAGGCAAGTAAACAGCCAAGAAGCCGCTGGTACGCATGCAGCGGTAGATTATTTAGCAGTGGAGGTGGACTCGAACGGCACAAACAGGTGCTGTGCTGTATTGATTGATTGGTTTTGACATGAAAATAAGGTAGTGCTTTGGTTTTGGCAAGATATCCTGCCGTCTGTGTGTTTTAGTTCGAGCGCTTGAAGTTTTTCAGCAGTGTGCGCAGGTTGGCGGCAAATTCCTTCGGGTCTTGGTCTTCCAGGCGTCTGTCATTGTCCTTCATTTTCTTGGCCTGCTTCATCCCCTCGAGGAACTTGCCGAGCAGTTTTCTGTAGTCGTCGTCGTCGCTGCGTAGGTGGCGGCTCCTGTTTCCCCGGATCTCTTTGGGAAGCTAATCTGAAACTGTGGGGCTTCTTCATTTTGTTGGTGACTCGGCGGAACCTCTGCGTGGACGGGGTCGCGAGAACGAGTGCCAAGCAACTCAACAACAACAAAGCCAAGGTCATCTTCATCATATTTTGCTATATGCTCGGATTGAAAAGTGGCCAGCGAACGCCTGTATTAACCGATGGCCGCAACGAAAACCCTTCGCTCTCAAAGGGAATTAAGCCATCGATAGCCGAATAGGTGCATTCTTCTGCTGGCCTCATTGTTCTGGATATATGGCTTCATTATTTGCTGCATGAGATGGCTTCTTAATCTAAAGCTACACTTCGATGCTCCTAGTGCATGTTGTCGAAATGGTGACAGTGACCAGATAGTGAGGGAGGGAGGGAGAAGACGCTGGATAAGAATCGAAGGCGGTGATAACTATGATGTTAGTGCATCTGCAGGCTTTGATCTTGACACAACTCAATTTGACACGGACTGCTGTCCATCGTCAAAACTCGTGATTCACGAGTACCAAGCGCTGCAACAAGGAAGAGGAGAGATCCAGCCGACCTTGAAGATGAAGAACCTCTTTGTGAAGCTCCTGCTTGTCTGCCTTTCACTGATGGTGACCACAAGTACCGCGGATGTAGAAGGAGATATTTTCCTTCGACGTCAACTTCGTGTCGGTGCCGCCGTGGCATCCTTGTTTGAGCGCCAAGGACAAACGCCCCAGGAGCTGGAGAGTAGCATCAACAAGGAGGACGAGCACTCGCCGTCGTCGATCAAGCGAGAGCAGTTTGGCTTCCGTATCCGCAGAAGCCTGCGCGATGATGTGGTGGAGGTCCAAGAGTAAAGAGATTGTGGCAAGACAGTACTAGGAGTGCACGATTGATATAAGGCAAAAGAACATGTTCATGTTTTAAAGGTTTAGCCTTGTGGTTCTCTGTCCTGCGTTGGGTTCTGGACTTGTCCTTGGTCTTTGCTTCAGTTGCCCATTGGCTTGACCTTGCGCAGCTCTGCGCCGACGAGTTTGGGTTCGTCCGCAGTCTCGAGACGACGCGTTGGCTTTCTCTCCTTGATCTCAAGTCTTGGGGCTTCTTGACCTTCCACACTCAGCACCAAGCAGATGGTAGCCAATAGAGTCAACATGAAGGTTGTGCGCATGGTGTCAATTAATTTCGCTGTTCGACGGGTTTGAATTGTTGGTGGCGTGTGCTGTTCGCTGCGATTTGTGGAATGAAGAATGAGGTCCAGCGGGAATGGAGTCGCTCACTTTGAAGTTAGTCATGGGTTCACTAGTCATGGGTACATTCACGTGAATGAATCGCCGGTCGAGATTTTCGGTCAAAGCATTTGATTGAGTTACGTGTGCTAGCTAAAGAGAAGGAAGACATGCATTAATTCAGCAGTGGACACTTGGCATTTTCATTTGAGACGCGCCTGCGCCATGCTTCGAGGTTTCTGCTTCTGGCTTAGAAATCTTCGGCAATAACTGGCTGCATGTCACCGCCGTTGTACAGCAGAGTCAAAGGCCTGCCAGTGTAGGGAGGTGCATCACCGCCGTCGTTGAGCAGAGTCAAAGGCTTACGGGTTGGTTTGCCAGTGTATGGCGGTGCATCACCACCGTCGTTGAGCAGAGTCAAAGGCCTGCCAGTGTAGGGAGGTGCATCACCGCCGTCGTTGAGCAGAGTCAAAGGTTTATGGGTTGGTTTGCCAGTGTATGGCGGCGCATCACCGCCGTCGTTGAGCAGAGTCAAAGGCTTACGGGTTGGTTTGCCAGTGTAGGGAGGTGCATCACCACCGTCATTGAGCAGAGTCAAAGGCCTGCCAGTGTAGGGAGGTGCATCACCACCGTCGTTGAGCAGAGTCAAAGGCCTGCCAGTGTAGGGAGGTGCATCACCGCCGTCGTTGAGCAGAGTCAAAGGCTTACGGGTTGGTTTGCCAGTGTAGGGAGGTGCATCACCACCGTCATTGAGCAGAGTCAAAGGCCTGCCAGTGTAGGGAGGTGCATCACCACCGTCGTTGAGCAGAGTCAAAGGCCTGCCAGTGTAGGGAGGTGCATCACCGCCGTCGTTGAGCAGAGTCAAAGGCTTACGGGTTGGTTTGCCAGTGTATGGCGGTGCATCACCGCCGTCGTTGAGCAGAGTCAAAGGCCTGCCAGTGTAGGGAGGTGCATCTCCGCCGTCGTTGAGCAGAGTCAAAGGTTTATGGGTTGGTTTGCCAGTGTATGGCGGCGCATCACCGCCGTCGTTGAGCAGAGTCAAAGGCTTACGGGTTGGTTTGCCAGTGTAGGGAGGTGCATCACCACCGTCGTTGAGCAGAGTCAAAGGCCTGCCAGTGTAGGGAGGTGCATCACCACCGTCGTAGAGCAGAGTCAAAGGTTTATGGGTTGGTTTGCCAGTGTATGGCGGCGCATCACCGCCGTCGCTGAGCAGTCGCAGCGATTTCTCCGAGCTTTTCTCGTTCACGTCTTCAGCGGCGAAATCTTCAGCACTTTGTACGATTAGCTGTCTGTCTTCTAGCTGCTCCGGCATGCCGTTTGCTAACAAGCTTTCATCTTGACCACGAAGCCCACGAGCATCCAATGGACTCGCCGCCAGAAGTATCAGCAGAAGAGTGAACGGAGCGATCATCTCGTCGAGGTCTCAGTGTTGGTAAAGGACAATTCAAGAATGGCTAAAGCCTTTTGGTTTAAGATCTCCGATCTTCATCGTCCGCTTTGGTGTTCAAGCGGCGCAGGATCTTCCTGTCGCGACGTCTCCCGACCGCACAATCGTTCGTGCTGGGCACAAGTGCCTGTTTACCTTTAAAATGATCGCGCGAAAAAATCTGGGGCCACAAAGCGGACGGATTGTCATTGTTTTGTTATGTGCATGACGCTACTTCTTTCCAAGCGATCGGATCTCTCTTTCAGTCTCAGTTGTCTGTTACTCTTCAAGCTCCACGTAGTTGGGCGAGCGTAGACGACGCATACGGAATCTCGAGGGTTCGGCCTGCACCTCCTTGGGCTTGTTGTCTTCGTCTTCCATTTGCGCTTCCAGGTCGCGCTTGGTCTGGTGTTCGTTCTCGAATAGTGAGGCCACCATCTTGCCCACTCGCAGTTGGCGTCTGAGGATGTTCTCTCCTTCGAGATTGGCTGAACTGCTGCCCAGCAGGGTCAGCATGATGGCCATGGCCAGAATTAACGCGTTCAGCTTCATGCTTCTTATCTCTTGGTGCTTGTTTTGCTGTGGGGGGCTTTTCGCTGTTCCTGAATATTTCCTCAATGTGAATTCTTTCGATATACGCGATGCTCTGGCTTCATTGTCACAGCCGTTAGTGATGGATGGAATGCGACTTCTCACAGAGCCGTTGTAGACGACCGTCCTTGTTGCAAGTAACGTATGGACGATTATCGTAAAGTTTGCTGAGCGATCTGGTAAATAAATCGAAATGCATTCGCTTTGCGCAGTTATCGTTGCAAACCTCTCTTCCTCAACATCTATCAACATACCTTACATTGAATCTAACTTGAGAACCATCGATCACTTGTCAAAGGCCCTGGCATACAGTGACCTGATCAAATAGACCCGCTCAGTACGATCTGAACCGTGAGGAACACCATGAAAGCTAATGCCGTGGCCGACACCGTCGTAGACACAGACTTGGTGTCTTCGAGAGACTCGGGCAGCAACTCTTGCAACGCCACGTAGCCCATCGCACCACCTGCAAAACCCAGACCACATGGCAGAATTGGCATCCATTGCTCAACGAACAAGAACGCCGGCACAGCAAAGATCGGTTGCGGTGCGCTCGACATGATACACCACAGTGCTGCGTAGAAAACACTCAGTCCACGTGGCACGAGCGATAGACTGATAGCCACCCCTTCAGGGATGTTGTGAATAGCCATCGTCATGGTGACAATATGGCCACGTCGGATCCCTCCTTCACCGCCAAACGACACGCCCACACCGATCCCTTCAGACACGGAGTGCAACGTCATGACTGCCATAATCAGCAACGCCTTACGAGCATCCAGTCCGTGCAATCCACACACTGACACATCTTCATAGTCTTCTAAGAAGACCTTAGTGAACTTGATAAAGAGCACGCCTAGGAACGCTCCCAGAGCTAACCGATAGCTCACTGAGACTGCATAGTCCGAAGCTTGAGGGAGGTACCAGCCTTCGTAGAACAGACAACCAGTAGCAGCCAGCATCATGCCTGCAGCGAGGCCATTGCAGATCCCCAGCCAGTACTTGTCCATGTTGCGGATCCAGTAGAACGGTAGGGCGCCGATCCCCGTGGCGACAGCAGTGAGCCAGCCACACCACCACACATAGCGAGCATTCTTGCTACTGTGTCCGTGTCCATGACCGTGGCTATGCGTAGGGAAGCTGTAGAGCGTCAACAAGATCATTCCCAATGCCAGGGCGTAAGCAGCACGTCTGGCAGTGACGGAGGACCCCATGGCAGGCTTTGCAGGCTCCGAATCGCTCGTATACACGTCGTTTGACTTGGTTAACGTAATGTCGTCCGACGCTATTTTGTTTACTCGTTGTTTCATCACTTCTCCGTCGTTTTCAATCGGGATTTCGAGGGTCTCGAGACGAGACTCGGCTTGGGAGGTGAGGCTGGGCGCCATGCGGCTAAAGAGTCCGAGATCGGCGTAAAATGGCGTGCGAGCGAAGAGTTTAAAGGAGCTCTGACTACTTGCGATGGGAGAGTTGGAATGACGCCACGGAACGGATTATTGGAGTCTAGCGCCACCGAACGTAATTTGTGTAAAGGACGCGACGAACAGGCGACAGTGCGTTTTTATACGTATCATCTGCTCTGTTGGTGGCGCGAATGTGTTTCAATATTTCAATTCGGAGGTTAAAGCGACTGTATAGTACAGGAGGATTAGATCGGCACGAAATCTGCAGATTCAATAGGAATTCACCACCGGGATTCGGATAGCTCATGATTCAAGGTACAGTGGAATGCAAAATGTGTCAAACAGTCCTTTGTGGAGGCAGTATAACACGCTGTAAACGAAGCAATCGAGCGGTTGAAGTGCAAGTATCACCCTGCTCTTAGTGAGCACATCGTTCGAGGTGCCAGAGCTTCAACGACCTGCTCAGATTGTCGTGTCCAGTGCTCCGAGCAATTCCCTTTGCCAGCAACAAATCAAGAATTGAAGAAGTTTAGTTAAACGAAATGAACTGTGAAAAGATCCGCCATCGCAACAAGACACAATCGACAAAGCGGCGATGTTGCCATCCTTAGACTCGCTGGTGGCACACGTTTATGACATGCGCCAGATTTGCACATCGCGAAAAAAATTGAAAAGTTTAGTTGTTTTTATGTCATTTTTCATTTTAGACATTTTAAATAGCCGATAATTATTTTCTGGTCATCTCAACGCCCGATAATTGGTTAAAACTCTCTGAATTTCCTCCACTCGCATCATCTCTTCGCGATCTTGCCGCTTTTGCCGCCATTTGTATCATCAGCCAAGCAGCAGAAAGATGTCGACGCTCACTAGTAAGGACATGAACATCAAGCGCCCCACGACGCGTGTGCACGCCCCACCCGGAGGAGGATCCACATGGAGCTTCGGAGACGACTCGGCACCAGCTTCCACCGGTCGAAAGCGCTTCGTGCAACCCCAGCGCACACCGAGGTGGACACCAAGATGGAGTCGCCCGTGCAGCACCAGCACCCGTCCCAAGCGCAGTGCAAATGCCAGTTCAAGCTTCTACCACCAAGACCCAGGGCGCTGTACGTGTGGCTCTGCTGAAGACCAGCGCAGACGCTGAACTCGTGGATCGAGCAGTGCAGAACTGCTTTGAGAAGTTGGAGACTCAAGCTGTGAGCTCTGAGACGTTCACTGTGGCGACACTGGAGCAGTTGCCATACGCTGCTAATAAACTAACGGGGTTCGGAAGCTTTGATGGCGTCATCTGCTTTGGTTTCATCAACTCTCAGGAGCCGCAGTTCCCGGCGCTCAGTGCTGCATTGACGCAGAGTTTCATTGACATTAGTGTGAAGAACGTGCGTCCAGTGGTACGTGCAGTGTTTGCGGGCGAGCCGAAGGTCGCATCGGTGAGAATGAAAGGCGGCTGGGGTGCCGAGTTCGCGGAAGGAATCGTGTCGTTGATCCAGTTGGGCGGGTTTGTCGGCTCGCCCTCCAAGTAAACTACCAAGTGATCTCTTCAGTGTAGGTGGCATTATGGAAAATTCAACTGTAGCTGTCATTTTACAATGGCTATCCCGTAAGGTGATCTTCACTATTGTCGTCACGCGTTCGTGGAGCTACATAATCAAACATCAATTTGAAAGCCCGTGGTCAGTATTGTGTATCTTGTATTTCACGGCAAATAGAAAGACAACTCGTCGGAGATTACAGAGTCAATTGCAACTGTTCGTTCTTGATCCAGTTATTAAACTGCTGAGGCTTGACGAAGCCATCCACCTGCAGTGCCAATGGTTTGGTCTTCGATACTGGCGCTAATCGCCCCAGTCGAGTGAAGAAAATGGTGCCAATTGCACCCAATCCAAGCACACCAACACGTAATATACTTGGTGCAGATGGTTCCAAGACGTCGTGGGAGTGCAAAGCGGAGCATGCAGCCCTGCCAAGGCGTTGACAGGCAGCTTCGCACCACCTCCGAGCCAGCATGTCAATTCGAGCACTTGTACCCTTTTTCGGGTACATTTGTGTGTTTTTGTAACTTGTCATTTCTAACTGCTAGACAGCTTCAACCTGCGCTGTTACGAACTCGCGTCGTTTCGCGTCCCCATACAAACTCCCAGTCAATACATTGACGCTGTACGCGCGCACTGTGGCGATGCCGCATCGCGCTCTAAGAGTCGATTCCACTAGCATTCTACCTCAAGCAGCTGAGAACGAGATCATCCAATGGCTCAGTAGCCAACAGGACGAGGCGAGTGGATTGAATCCGCTGTATGAAGACCCAGACTTCTCCTCAACCGAGCTCTCGAGTCTGTACATCGATCCTACCAAACTACCAGACTACGTACCCCAACAGAATGCTACATCATACTCTAAGAATACGAGCACCTGATCAATCAGTGGACAAAGTACAGGAGCTAACGGATCCAGTTGATCCATCTCCTACTGCTGCAGATGTGACGCTCCGCGGCAGGTGTGAGGAGGAGTAAATAGTGAAGATCCTGCTGTAGTGGGTACGGCTTCCAGCTCTGAGGTATCACCTATTCAGAAAGCACAAGTCGCAAGAAATCCAGCAGAACGCTCAGTGCATACAGCTTCATTTGACAAGGGAAAGAATCCGGAGACAGCAGTTGCTGGAGCTCTGTTCCGTCGGACGAAAACGGATTCAGAGGCCATCAGTGCTGATGTGGAAAGCGAGAACCAGGGATTTGAAATGCACAAAATACCTTCACAATGAGTTTTGTTTTGCTGCAGCAAGGGCAGCAAAGAGTGTGAAAACGACTGCTGTTTCAACAATCCCCGAGGGCACCTCTACAGAGAAGACAAGGAGAAGCAGCTTCTGACGAGATCTTGAAGATCAAAAGCTCTTCTGTACGGCCACAGATTGCGGTGTGGCTATCCAGTAGTCATTCAACCACCTTGACGAAGCTGAGAACGGCTTGCGGGATCTTGGCATAGATTTCGCAATGCTCACAGATATTATCGCGGCAGCTAACTCTCTCGACAAGAAGTAGCACAAAGAGATTCGTGTGGAGGACTTTATTGCGCTAATGGAAGAGGCTGTGTCGGAAGAAGCTGCTTGAGCCCTCCGCAGATGACAGTCGATTGTCAACATCAAACCCATCCGATACCGCGGGCCTAGTAAAAGCACCAGCAACAACGCACCGTCCACCACCACTGCGGCGCACAGGCCCCGCAAAATTACCGGCGAGAAATCTACCTAGACCATCGTCAGGCACTCAAAATGCTCGCACGGCGGCTACCAGTGCAGCAGTCAGTGCCAATGAGTGTTCAAGACAGGCCGCGCTAAGACACCCGAAGCGTCAGATAACAATGACGCTGCTGCAGATGCATCGCCAATTGCCACAGAACCCTTGATGAAAGATGCCGGTGACATTGGTGCACCCATGGAGAAGAATACCGCATATGTTGCACACGTGCAAGAAGGCATCGCAGCCAAATCTGACTGCAACTACATTTTCACATTGGCCCCGAGATTCGTACAGTCGAATTAAAGCTGCAGCAGGCTGCTCTGGGTGCTTACTAACGTAGAATATTGCCGTTGCATGTGGTTGCTTAATCCTTGGACGTTGATGAGGATCGTCGCGGACGAATTCCCAGAAAAAACGGTCGTGAACGCTCTCGATCACTGTGGGTGGCTATTTGGTAGCCCGCTGTTACAGATGCCGAGTAAGTTTCAGCGCACGAGATATGACCGAGACGATTGAACAGGAATGGTTCGAGATGTGTAATACTTTAATGCTTATCAAGTGTTCTTAGTGATCGATCAGCCGGCTGACAATTACGTCAAGAATCGACGGTGCTCGCTGGATCACGCCAGGGCTATTGCGTTCCGCTGTTTCGCGTCCGCCGCCTGCTGCAGGTATCTTGGCTTGAGAGGAAATCAAACAGTCGAGAGCCGGCTCGGACTCGATAGTTGACTAGGTTGGAGCGGCTGCAGCGTTCCGCATGAACTTGGGCAGTCGGCTGGACTTGGATCGACGCCAGTGTCAAGCTGCGAATTCGTGGCAGCAGGATCTTGGTTGGTCGCAGGCGAGAGGGAGCGAACGATGCACCTGACCCTTGACTACTGCTGCTGCTTGGGCGACCTCAGGCGTGGCTGGAGTCATTTCTTCGGGTTCTTCGCCCTCCGTAGAGACATCAAGCGGTGAAACGGAGGTCGATTCAGCTGGTGGTGCTTCTTTCTCAAAGACGGTCGTCTCGAGAAGGCACTTGGTGTGACTGGCGAGGTTGGTAAACGTCGACGAGATCGGTTCGTCAGTCGATGGGACGTCGGCAATCCCGGCTGTGGAACGCGAGCTAGTACGGGTGCGCGGCTGCACTGGTGTTGGCGTCATGACCGGTGTGATGAGCGTCTCGAAGAAGACGACGAGGGAGTGCACGTCTTGGCCGACAGCGACGGTAGAGGCAGAGGTGGTGGTGGTGTTGGACTTGGAGGCGATGTTTTCAAAAACGTTAATCCAAGCTTGGACGGACATCTTGAACGGGGTGGCGAGAAATTTGGGGAGGGAGCTTGGAAGAGGGTGCTTATGGGGAAGGCCGAGAATTCGGAAGTGAGCTCTGGGCTCACGGCAGCTTGGCCTCAGTCGAGTGGGTGAGTTTGGGCGGCCACAGTCCGGTGAGTGCGCTTGGCTTCATGGTCTTTTGACAAGTGCTAGTAATTTGACATTCAGGCGGGAAGCGCGAACACTAAAGACTGCAGGCATCAATCAATCACAAGAACAGTTTTTGTTTGTTTGTTTTTTCACTAGAAAGGCAGCACCACGAATGCAATAACTTCGATGACCATGACAAAAGAATCTACTCCAACATACTTCTCGCCTCCTTTTCAAGAAACCTTTTCAACTCGCTTGACAACAGGTGAGTGGCCCATTCGGCAAAGCAATGACATAGTCATTCTACAGCCGAACATGCAACAAGTGTCTACGGCTCTCTCAAAACTCGTGGGTCGTCTCAGCATCATAGGTTTTCGTAGCGGTCAGCAGAACTCTTAATCCCCGTCCCTAGTACTCTTCCGTGTATAAACTCGGACGTTCGCTGCGTGGCTTCCGACCGACAACTTGTGACTCTCCATCCACTGCAATCCACAGCGTTTCCTCCTCGAAAGTCTGGCTTAGATCGCCTTATTGTGTTCTTTCAGCATACTGCATCATATCCTTCAGCTGTACGTGATGGGGTCATGAGTTCTGATCGCTGATGCCGTCAAGTAGGCGTAGCGCAGACCGTGCAAAGTAAAATGCGAGGTTGACGATGTAACACTGGCGTGCTACGGGGACACGGGGGCAACTAGGTCAAATAACGACAGCACAAATGCGTTAAGCATAGTTGAAACGTCGTAGGCATTTCAAACTGGCCACAGTTAACATCGGAGACCTTAGCATTAGTTGTTACAGCACTATAGCAAATATCGCGATGGCAGATAATTAATTCGCCATAGATAGCAATAAACATACTCAGTCAGTCAACTTGCTTCAACACGAGCGGAATCATGGCAATTCTTATTCGCTAAAACCCATTTTATCCAATCACATCTTTATATTTCAAATCCAAACTTCACTATCTTCCCCTCATTTCCAGCAAAGCAATACAAGACAAGCGACCCCAGGGACTAACGTTTTGTTGCCATGTCCACCCTCACCAGCACTGATATGGGCGAACTCAAGCGTCCCACGACGCGTGTGCACGCCCCACCCGGAGGAGGATCCACATGGAGCTTCGGAGACGACTCGGCACCAGCTTCCACCGGTCGAAAGCGCTTCGTGCAACCCCAGCGCACACCGAGGTGGACACCAAGATGGAGTCGCCCGTGCAGCACCAGCACCCGCCCCAAGCGCAGTGCAAATGCCAGTTCAAGCTTCTACCACCAAGACCCAGGGCGCTGTACGTGTGGCTCTGCTGAAGACCAGCGCAGACGCTGAACTCGTGGATCGAGCAGTGCAGAACTGCTTTGAGAAGTTGGAGACTCAAGCTGTGAGCTCTGAGACGTTCACTGTGGCGACACTGGAGCAGTTGCCATACGCTGCTAATAAACTAACGGGGTTCGGAAGCTTTGATGGCGTCATCTGCTTTGGCTTCCTCAGCACCCAAGACTCGCAGTTTGCGGCATTGAACGCTGCATTGACACAGAGTCTCATTAAGATCAGTGTGAAGAATGTGAGACCTGTGGTGCAAGCTGTGTTCATTGAGAGCCACGAGTGGCATCGGTGAAGGTGAAAGGAGGCTGGGGAGCGGAATTTGCTGACGGAGTGGTGCCGTTGATCACTTTGGGAGGGTTTGTTGGCCCCATTTCGCACCAGGCGTCTGGCGCCCCGGTGAAGAAGCACATGGATATTAGCCACGGTAATGTGCTGCCGGCTAAGTTGTTGCGGGGGTCCAGGAATGTGCTGAAATCGCTGGAAATTCTGAGGGATTCGCTATATGAGCATGGAGCGAAGGGGATTGCAGGATTAGGACGCAAATTCAGGATTGCGGATGATAACGGCAACCGGAAGCTGAGTCTGAGTGAGTTCAGCAAGGCCGTACGTGAGCATGACCTTGGGCTGAGTCAGACAGAGGTGGAGGAGCTGTTCCACTTTATTGACACCAACAACTCAGGAGATCTGGATTTTGACGAATTCCTGTTGGCTATCCGTGGAGAGCTGAATGAGCGTCGTACGCAACTGGTGCTCGCGGCGTTCAAGATTCTGGATGCAGATGGCAGTGGAATTGTGGACCTGAACGACATTAAGGCCAAGTACAGCGCAGACCAGCACCCTGCTGTGCTGTCAGGCAGTAAGACGCAGGATGAGGTGCTGCGTGAGTTCCTTGACACGTTCGATGGCGGCGAGAAGGACGGCAAGGTGCACCCCAGTGAGTTCGTGCGCTACTACGCTAACGTGAGCGCATCTATCGATGATGACGATTATTTCGAGCTCATGATCCGCAACGCTTGGCACATCAGTGGAGGCGAAGGCTGGTCAGCCAACACTACGTGTCGTCGAGTGCTAGTTACGCACGCTGATGGATCGCACACGATCGAAGAGGTGAAGAACGACCTCGGCATCTCTGCGGGTAACGTGGAAGCTATCCGTGCGAACCTCCAGGCGCAGGGAATCAACGACATCCAGGCTGTGAACACTACCGGTAGCGTGGACGTTGCGAGCGAGGCTGCTAACAAGCGCGCGAGCGAGGGCTTCCACCCTCAGGTGGCAAGGAAGAAGCAGCACGGTGCAGGTGCGAGCTCGATCATTTTCGGTTAAGTACAACGGCTTCGTTGCACGGATCGAACGCCTACGGTAGAAGATAGATCGAAGAAGCTCTGCTCGCCTACTTCATAACGCATGGGGTAAAAGCAAAATCAAATCAAGTTTACAACGCAGGTGCTTACGATTGATTATTGGTCTTCACCATGGCATAACTATGCTAACAATACATGTACTATAACTTCGGGGAGTTGTCTTGCCTCAACTTGATGTTTTCCTCACCGGGCGAGCCCATGCAGAGTTTAATTAAAATTTGATAATCATTGGCAGTACATACCGAAGTCCACACAAGCCACAACATGCAATGCACTCCTAGTAAACACTACACAACTTGGAATTGAGTGCCTCAACGTAGAGTTTTCCTCACTGGGCGAGCCCATACAGAGTTTAATTAAAAATTTTGGCGATCCTCGGCAACTCCAATTCCATGCACACTTACATAATCTCAACACACACCTTAGATAAACTGACCTGCCAGTTTGGGAATTTGTGCGCCTCAACGTTTGTACTCTGTCTTCATGGAGCTAGGCTCCATCAGGGTATATTAAAGTTTGTTGATATTGGCGATCATCGGCAGCACAAATCCCCATTTCCATACAAGCACCAAATATGCATACACACTCATGAAAACACACATCTCACCATTCTGTCGTCTCCAAAATTCCGCGCCAACCTGTTCACCACAAACAATCAACGAACGCTGCAAAACACACTCGATTTGTCTTCGCTCCGCATAAAAGCCCAAGGTCGTATTGGTTTCCCAACCTCCGAACCAGGAGCGGAGTGTCCACTCGTTGAAAAAATCAACCTCCAACGCAGTCCTCTCCGCTCCTGAAATTCGTCCGCCGAGTCTTTTACCCACACAACAAAATTGGGGATCTGCTAACTGCAATCACATCACCGCTTAGTTCTCCGGGATGTCCAGCTCGCCCTCAGAGATGAGGCGCTGGATCTCCGTCGGGGCCTCACCGTTCACAGTGCAGCCGAGCGACGCAGCCGTGCCGAGGATCTCCTTGACCGTGCCGGACAGCTTGCGGGCCATCGAGCGCTCGCGCATGACGCGGGCCACGCTGATGACCTGGTCCAGGGACAGGTTGCCGTCGTGCTTGATGTTCTTGACTTTCTTGCGGTCACGAGGGGCTCCTTGAGCTCCTTCACCAGCAGCGACGAGGCGCTGGGGATCAGCGTGACCGTGGCCTGACGGTTGATGATGGTCAGCTTGACCGTGACGTTCAATCCCTTCCAGTCCTTGGTGGCCTTGCAGATGTCCTCACCGATCTTCTTGGGGAGAGACCGAGGGGACCGACCTTGGGGGCCAGAGCCGAAGCGGGGCAACCTCGCCGCCCACCGTACGCAGAACGACGACCTTTTCTTCGCCAGCCGGAGGTGGAGCGCCCATGTTGTTTATAGAGGATGCTAGTTAAAAGAAGCTAAGGGAGATTGAGAGCGAACTCGAATGGCACACGATTGGGAGCCGGCAAAGGCCAGCAAACCACGACCAACCAACGAATGAGAGATAAAAACCTCATAAACAGAAATAAAAACCAAAAGGGTACACAGTACCAAACAGGGCTATTTGCAATAGTGCCTTGATAATTGATATCATCTCTCAAAACTGATCGACGGATAAGGTATTGAGCGTGTGCACAGACAGGCCCACATCCTTTTCATTTCCTTCTTTTTTCCCCCTGAAAGGTCGCGTGGCCGTTACGTTCGTTTTTGCGCCAAAGGCGACTAGCGTCCGTTTTACTGCGACTGCGCACTTCAAAATCCGCACCAGAGCCGGATAGCACTAGCTTAACCAGTTAAGGGAAGCGCATTTCGTTGCGATCGTGTCGAACACACAGCAACTATGCAGGTATCAACTGTATCAAATTTGCCAGACGCCATTGGTGCCACGTTATCGTCGTCTACAACCTCAGACCCTCCAAATTTATCAAATAATCCTGACAAACGACGTCAATGGACTGCAGACGACGACGCCGTGATCTTGCGCTTTGTACACGATTACGGCACCAAGCGCTGGGCTAAGATCGCCACTCTGCTGCCAGGACGCACCTCCAAGCAGTGCCGCACTCGATGGTTGAATTTCCTCGACCCGAATATCGACCGGGCGCCTTGGCGAGCAGCTGAGACACAGTTGATCTTCTCGGCTCAGGAGCGACTTGGGAACCGCTGGGCCGAGATCGCCAAGCTACTGCCAGGGAGGACCGACAACGCAATTAAGAACCACTGGTATTCCACGTACAGGAGACGCTGTCGGTTGGCAGCAAAACAGGAACACAAAGAGCCGAATGCAAGAGGGAATAACTCTAGCAAAGAGGCGTCAAGTTCGACAGGTTTGATACATTCAGAGGGGTTGAAGGAATTCCAGAAGATGTCGGTGTTTGGAGGGCTGTCACCGTTGTCGTTGAGCTCTCCAGTAGGGTCGGTGAACTTTTTGGCGCTGTTGTCACCACTAGGACCGTCGCCCCATCACTCTACGATGCTGCCATTGCCGTTGTCGTTGCCATTGCCGTCGCCGTCGCCCAAGGCGTTGTTCCCGTTTGAAAGCGAAGTTTCGGTAGTACAGCCAGTGATGGGATTCGGAGATAACTTGGTGTTGGAATCCAAAGCTTCGTATCTAGGACCGACGTTGCAGAATCACCTGTCGGCGTGGAAGGGATTGCCAGGGCTTCAGCTCACGGACACAGGGTCACCGTCGCCTTCATGTAGCTTAAGCAGTAACTATGAGCGCATGTCGAGTGCGTCGATGACCCCACCGGTTTGTGGAAATTCATGGGTTGATAAGAAACGGTGGCCGGGTAAGTCAAGGGTGGAGACGCTAAGACAGCAGGGCTCTGGACGCGAGCGCAGCAACTCCGCAGATCTGTTCCTCGACTGCGTAGAAATGATGAACCCAAAGACGGCCGGTGTTAACAACAATTGTAGTCCAGCGGGGATATCCACGAATGAGACAGACGATGAAGGTAGCGACCAACAGCTGACTCCGATAATGCCCATGGATTGCGAAAATCGTAACCACTTTAACTTCCCGGGCGTTCGAAAGCAATGGTGTGACCTTGTCTCCTCGGATGTGAACACCAAACGCAGTGGAGACTGTTTCTTTAACCCTGCTGCAGCTCTGGTATTATCGACATCGTGGAACTCGATGACAACGGCAATGTTAACACGGCAAAGCGGGCCTTAAAACCCATCGATTGACCGAGTCCTCCAGAGAACGGACGCGTGGTGTAAAAGAATTGTAGACTGAGGATAAATTACCGGGTCTGTGAATATAATAAAGCTTGGCTTTTGCTCTTCGTGCTACCCTTACGATGTTACTACGTACTGGACAAGACCAACATCGATGAGATTGTTTTCCAGTAAACGATTCATTCGTGTTTATCATCGCCATGCACCTCTACTACTCAGTATCGCATGTGAGGGAAAACTCCGTGTCACATTGTACGGAGAGCACGAACTTGCCAAGTCGTCCGGGCTCATAAGTGGCAGGAATGATCACGTATCCACCCTTCGTGGCGGCAGATAGCACAAGGTCGGGTGGTGAACTTACCGCGTGCAGAGGCACAAAATCTGTCTCGCTCAAGGTCGACCATTGATCACGATGTGGTTTGGCGCTGAGCCAGAGTCGCCACTTTCGGAGTCTCCAGGACGCACGAACTTGCCGGAGCCGCCACGGAAGAGGTAGAACCCAATCATGGTGCCCACGGAGTCTCGCTGGCAGCGTGACTTCCATTCAACTCTGAACGTGTGAGTGTGATGCGTACTTTGGTTGGCCGCACGCCCTGCATCTGCAGATAGAACTTCGGGTTCTGCCTCCAGTCAGGGTGCAGGTGGCATCCTCCAGACTGCGAAGCCGTCCACTCCCCAGGACGCTCTGTACAGCACCCGCACCTTTAGGAAGTTCATCTACCAGCAGTGGGAAGTCGCAATCAATCTGAAGTTCGAACGAGCCCTCGATACCAGGCTCGCCCAGCGTCGGCACAAGTAGGAGCCCACCTCCGCCGCTTGAACTCACGGCGCTCTGCGAGTCTGACGCGAGCAGCCATTCTTTGGGTATTTTCCGAAGATACAGACATGCTGACGCTGGACTCGAGTACGATGACAGTCGACACCATTCCGTTGGCTTTACGAAAAACTTCGGGGTCGGGAAATTGCTTGGCAGGACTCCAGACTGTGCATCGGTCTGTGCTGGGGGCTCACCGTCGTCGTCCACATCATCATCCTCAGCGTTGCCGATGCTGTCATTGTTTCGAAACTTGGTGCCGCGTATCGACGCTTTGCTGATAGCATTCGCCTTGGCATACGGCGAGTCAACAATCTCGCCAAGGAAATTTGTCTTCTGCCCTTTGGCATGAGCTCGAAGCTGCGTCGCAGCTGAGCTTCCAGATCCACCCACGACCACCGGTGGAGGAGCCACATGACTCGCTACTCTCACGGCTGTAATCCCAACGAAATTGGCGCGGTCTTTGGCCGCCTCGCGCTGCTGACGAGATTTGTTACCAAGTAGTGCTCGGTGAGAGGTCTTGCGAAGTATAACCTTAATTGTCACATATGCCTTGGCCGTCAGCAGCTTTCGTAGACGGCGACGCTCACGTGGTGAGCGTTCTGCAAAACGCAGCCAGAACTGCGGATTTTGACACCATGACGGATTCTCCTCGCCGGCCACATGAGCTTGTGGCAGTGGTAACAACGGTCCGCCAGCTGTGGTTGTCTCCACAGCGTTGGTGCCAGAGGCTCCTGCAGCTTCTCCATTCACAGCCCCACCAGTATCGACACGCCATCGACCGGTGCGAATCACAGACAAAATCGGGGGAACGCGCTCGACACGCACGGGGCGAGGTGAGACAATGCGCAGGAAGAATTCCATCTCGACCTTGGGATTCGTAGTGTACGGTATGAGATAATATGCTGCTCCTGGTGCTAATATGATGTCCTCCTTGACAAGCTCGCGCTCCGGTAGAGCCTTGGGCTGTCCACCACCTCCGGGATTCACCCCTCCACTGCCTGATACACCACCAGTTAGCGGGGTCGCAGGGTGTGCCAAAGATGGAGTGGCTGGGGTAGCTGGTGTGGCTGCGAATCCAGTCGTATCGATGGTCGAGGCCGAGTTCTCGTAAGAATGTGCCTCGGCTGCAACGTGGCTGCGTTTGAACTCCCAGATGGCATGTGGTGGATCACTTGATGCTGCTGCCGCAAGTGATAGCTTCTCACGCAGCAACACAAGATTGACAGCATAGTTGTCCCCACCATAAAGTCGAAAGTCGCGCTGCGTAAGAGATACCAACACCCCACTCACTGCCTTGTCATTTGTATCTTTGCCGTTCGTACTCAGGCTCTGCACCGGGATGGACAATTTGAACTGTGGGTTACGGTACCAATTGGGGTCTGCGTCTTGAATCCAAGCCCATCGAGTTTTCTCAATTGAATTCTCCTTCGAGCGAGTTACTTGACCATGATGGTGGTCGTCTCCTGTGCCTCCACTGGTAGGTGGTGGTGCCCCGATTGACGTTTTTGCGGGTGCCCCAGCTGCTGTGGTGCCCACCCAGTCGCCTCGCACACTGTACTGATGCACATCCGGGGTGAATATGTGAGCCACAAAGAGCTCGGTGAAGGTGTCCAATAAGTCCTCCCACATCATCCAGAAGCAACCGTCGTGCCCCGAGCGTGAGAACTCGCAGCGCGGATCGGAGCGCATTGCCTGCTCGATCTGCGCGTGCTCTTCCCACTTGCTGTCATCATTGGACCACTCGCCCTTCCACATGCCGCGTCCCCAGACCGTCTTTAGCTTTACGAAGCGCAGCACCGCCGCTGGTGCTTGCTGGCCACTCGAACTTGAACCTGCTGCACTAGAGCCTCCAGCAGTTGGGAGGCCTACCTCAGTCACATGCTGAATCACATACTGTCGGTTCTTGACAATCCCCATCGCGGTAACGTCCTGCGCGTTGAACGAGAGCTGTCGGAGCTGCGTTGTGAGGATACACTTCTTGCGTTTGTAGCGGAGCATCTGCTTCCATAACAAAGCGGTTGGACTCGAGGCTGCTGCCGTTGGGTTCCCCGCGTTGACTTGGTCAAACTGCAACTGCTTAACACGTTCATGTTGCAGGTCCACCCGATGTGCACTGCCTCCCGTACAGTCTAAAAAGGCTTCAAGTATCCGTCCACTGCTTGTACCTGCACTTCCGCCGAGTCCTCCGCCGTGTTTCTCATCCAGAGTCTGGTAACTGCCATGCAACTTGGCGTACGCTTTTTCCAGTAGTGGAATGAATACTTCATTCTTATCGGCACTGCCACCGTACAATACAGACCCAGGAGGTGTGAAAGTCCCTACAGACTTGTCGTCTGGCTGGAGCTCCATCGAGTAAGGTACTTTCGTGTCCGTCGTGACTGTCACCCATTGATCGTCCTTGTAGAACCGACAGGTGAAGATCCCAAATTGCTTGAAAGAGTTTAGCGACTCGGACACGAACAGATTCTCTATGAGGTTGTCAGGATGCAGCGCTACCGCTGCGAATACTCCTAACAGCCACGAATCATTGAACTGTCCCTCACGCAGCACCCCACAGCCTGCTGAGCTCTTGAAGTAGTCTGACTCTCTGTATATTCCGTCGGTCGGTACCAGCACACACTACCAGCAGGTTTATCAGAGTATAATGTAGCATTCTGTTGGGGTACGTAGTCTGGTAGTTTGGTAGGATCGATGTACAGACTCGAGAGCTCGGTTGAGGAGAAGTCTGGGTCTTCATACAGCGGATTCAATCCACTCGCCTCGTCCTGTTGGCTACTGAGCCATTGGATGATCTCGTTCTCAGCTGCTTGAGGTAGAATGCTAGTGGAATCGACTCTTAGAGCGCGATGCGGCATCGCCACAGTGCGCGCGTACAGCGTCAATGTATTGACTGGGAGTTTGTATGGGGACGCGAAACGACGCGAGTTCGTAACAGCGCAGGTTGAAGCTGTCTAGCAGTTAGAAATGACAAGTTACAAACACACAAATGTACCCGAAAAAGGGTACAAGTGCTCGAATTGACATGCTGGCTCGGAGGTGGTGCGAAGCTGCCTGTCAACGCCTTGGCAGGGCTGCATGCTCCGCTTTGCACCCCACGACGTCTTGGAACCATCTGCACCAAGTATATTACGTGTTGGTGTGCTTGGATTGGGTGCAATTGGCACCATTTTCTTCACTCGACTGGGGCGATTAGCGCCAGTATCGAAGACCAAACCATTGGCACTGCAGGTGGATGGCTTCGTCAAGCCTCAGCAGTTTAATAACTGGATCAAGAACGAACAGTTGCAATTGACTCTACAAAGCCAAACTTTTGAGGATGAAACGCTGCAATTTGCAGTGGATGGAGAGGCTCAAGTGGCGGTGGCGAGCCATGCAGCGAACGTCCGAGTTTGTACGCTGGAGAGTACTGAGGGCGGGAGTTATGAGCCTCTGGATGTTTTACTGGTGGCTGTGAAAGCATATGATAGTGCTGAGGTGATCCGCGAGCTTCGAGAGAGTCATAGACACTTGTTGCGTGAAGATGCGCTATGCGTCTTGCTACAGAACGGACTGGGAGAATTGCAAGGAGAAGGTGATGGTTTGAGTGACAGTTCAGCTGATTGCTGGCAGTTTGCGAATGGCGTGACGTTTGTTGGAGGGCGTGTATTGGCATTTGGCAAAGTACTTACCAGCGGACTGGATGCTGGGATGACGTACCTCGCTCCATTCACGAGCGTTGCTACGAATGCTTCGGATTCGGAGGAAGAAACACAACAGCGTGACGCCAAGGTGGAGATATTGACGCAAATGTTTCTTGCTGCAGGTACGGCGCGCGGGTTCTGATTAACATGACAGGTGTTGATGACATGTGGTATTGTGTAAAGGGATCCACTGCGAAGTGTTGGAGTCCAGCAAAATGCAGGCGATGCTCTGGCGCAAGCTGATTGTAAATGCAGCGATCAACCCGCTGGCTTCACTGCTAGACGCTCCAAACATGGTACACGCTGCGTTGTCCCTTTACGCTTAACTTTTTCTTGATGTTTGATGGCATTTGTGATGTCTAACGCTACCCAGTGTGTAAGCAGTAGCGAGGGCAGTCGACAGTGTGTAAACTTGATTGTGCAGGAAGCGCTTGAAGTCGCTTTGAGGGAGGGGTCCCTCTGTCTTGCACGGAAAATGTAAGCGCTATCTGCCTGAAAGGTAGCTGAAAATCAACGTAATTGGTGTCTCCTGTTTGTACAGGAGCTCGTGGAGGGTATCTTTGAGGTGGCTCGCAACACTGGCAGCAACGTCTGCTCCATGCTGGCAGATCTTCGTCGCGGTTCCAGGTTGGTAATTGTTTCATGTTGGTTGCTGTCCTTCCCGACGATTTATCCGTACGCTGGTTTTATTTGCAATAGGACGGAGATCGATGCCATCACTGGACGAATTATCGCGGGAGGAAAACGACACGGAATTCCCACACCTACGAATGAGCTGCTGCTCGCTCGTAAAAGCTCTCGAGGAAGAAGGAACGCGTCGTGTGCAATAATCAACCCAAGCATAACCTCAAATAGTGAAGATATTTTGGCAAGAGTGCCTCGGTCAAATTGACTTACTGCACACCTGCAAGTTACAGATTCATTGCAGTCTGCAACAAGTGGGTACACCTGAGGTGGCATCATGGCTTCATCGGGTCCTTTCTGCCGTGTCAAACACGATGGGAACGCCACTCCGATCTGCAAGATGAAGTTCATCTGAACACGCTGTGTTGGCAGCCGATCTTGTTGGACACGCATCTGTCCAGCAAGATCGGGTGCTCATCCGCGTCAATGGATACATTTTCGTCTGCAATTGCGCAATCTTAATGATGAGAGAGGCTGCTGCACCGACTAGTCATCCGGCTATACGTAGTATATGTTCACACAAAAGACTTCGGTTTAAAATTGTGCTCAATATAACCGAACTATACTTCAATATACACGTAAATAAGCTTTCTTTTATGGGACTCCGTCTGGCGCAGCAACGCATGCCATCAAATTATCTGTCGCCGAACCCAGGTGATTCGGCGACAGGTCACAAATCCAACCCGCCGGTGAGCGCACTGGTCTCCCCGCTCAAGTGACCTCGGTTTCCCTTTGGTGACGACCATCATTCCGTCATGAGCGCGCATTCCGCATCCAAAGATGAACCCGAGGTGTTCAAGCGTCTACCGACCTGCGTCGTCCCTGAGAAGGTAAGCTCGTCTTGTCCTTCTACCTCCTTGCAGCCTCCTCACTCTTGTCTGTATGCAGTACCATGTAGACTACGAAGTGATCGACCTTCTAAACTTCCGCTTCGAAGGCTCCGAACGCGTCACGCTGCGCGTGGAAGAGGCAACATCCTCCATCACCTGCCACGCCGTCGAGCTCTACGTGTTTGACGTGTCTGTGGAGGACGCAGCGTCTGGAAAGACGCAACAGTGCGAGCAGATCCAAGTCGTGGGCAAGGACGAGTCTGTGACCTTCCAATTCGCTGAGCCCCTGACTAAAGGCGCCCACGTGACACTCAAGCTGCAGTTCCACGGTTTCCTGAACGATCAGCTGCGTGGCTTCTATCGCACAGAGTACGATAACCAAGGGGAGAAGCGAGTACTCGCTGTCACGCAATTCGAAGCGTGTGACGCACGTCGTGCCTTTGTATGTTGGGATGAACCTGCTATCAAGGCTACATTTGAGATCTCTATGGTCACAGAGCTAGACCTTGTGGCCCTGTCGAACGCTCATGTAGTGGAGACACTGGTGCGTCCGAAGAAGAACGCCCATATTCGTAAAAACACACGCTCGAATGTTGGAGGAGCGATGGAAAAGGTGTGGAAATTTGCCGAATCACCTGTGATGTCCACGTACTTGGTGGCGATGGTGGTCAGCGAGTTTGACATGATTTCGGATATCACGAAAGAAGGGGTTGTTGTCAATGTGTACACGGCGCCAGGTCAAAGTGCTCGTGGACGCTTTGCACTTAACGTGGCTACCAAGGCCTTGTCGTTTTTCACAGAGAGCTTTGGTATTCCGTATCCGCTGAAGAAAGTAGATATGGTGGCCATCCCAGATTTCCTTGGAGCGATGGAGAACTGGGGTCTAATTACGTACACGGAGACGTACTTGTTGGTTGATGAGAAGCTCAGCAGCCACGAAGTCAAGGCCGACGCTACCCGCACTGTGTGTCATGAGTTATCTCACCAGTGGTTTGGCAATCTCGTGACGATGGACTGGTGGACAGGTCTGTGGCTCAACGAGGGATTCGCACAATTCATGGAGTTTGACGCGGCGAACCACATCTACCCAGAGTGGAAGTTATGGGATACGTTTGTGCAGGATATTATGCTGGGATCTGCTTTCGTGAAGGATTCTATGTTGTCATCGCATCCGATCGAAGTAGTGGTGAATCATCCGCAAAGAGGCGGACGAAATTTTCGATGCAATTTCATATCACAAGGGTTCAAGCGTGGTGCGCATGCTGTCGGAATTCCTCGGACGTGATGTATTTTACCGCGGTGTGCATGACTATCTCGTCAAGCATAGCTACAAGAACACGGTGACGGAGGATTTGTGGGAAGCTTTGGAACAGGCATCTGGCCAAAAGATAAAGGAGATGGCCAACACGTGGACCAAGCAGGTGGGCTTCCCGCTGGTGACCGTACAACAGAATGCGGACGGCAAATGCGTTCTGCTTCAAGAACGTTTCTTCTCAGACGCGCAGTGGAACAGTGGTGACAACTCATTATGGGATGTGCCGCTGACGTTTTGCACTTCAGAGGACCCGAGCTCCAACAAGCGCGTCGGAATTTGGGATGCCAAAACTGCTTCGCTGAAGAGTTCTACGACGCCAACTACGCCGCTGGCTGCTGGGGATGAGATCAACAAGCAAATCCAAGTACCTGGCGGGCCTAAGGGCTGGATTAAACTTAACCCAAACCAGGCCAGCTATTACCTTGTGAATTATTCGCCGGCTTTGTGGAAGCGACTCCAAATCCCTGTGAAGGAGCAACTTCTTGGCGTGCCTGATCGCGTTAGTCTCCTTAACTCAGTGTTCACCTTTGCTCGCACTGGCGTATTGGAACTTTCAGTAGCGCTGGACTTCACGAGCTCGTATCTCGACGAGTCTGCATCCTTATGTTGGAAGGAAATTTCTCGTAACCTGGGGTACTACTCGACGCTTTACCGTGACGAACCGTTTTACCCGGAGTTCCAGCGGTACATTCGTACGCTGTTCGCTCACGTGATGAAGAGGTTAGGCTGGGATGCTGTTGACAAGGAAGCCTCAGCTGACGAAGGCGAATTCCGCAAGACTGTGATCCATCGTTTGGGTCTTGCTAACGATGCAGATGTGATCAAGGAGGTCAGGCAACGCTTCCATGCTTACATCGGCGGTAACTCATCTGCACTTGCGGCCGATTTGCGTGGCTCTGTATTTACCCTAGAGGTTTTGCACGGTGATGCTATCAATGCTAAGCTGTTGCAAAAGCTGCACAATTCAAGTGACTTCGCCGAGGAACGAGAAGACTGCCTCAATGCTATGGGATGCGTTTCAGGTTCAAGTTCGAAGCTCCAAGTATTAGAATGGGCAGTGGAGAACGTAAGAGCGCAAGACATTCGCTATCCGTTTGTCAGCGTGGCCAGTGACAAACTTGGCGCGCAAGTCGCGTGGCAGTACATTCAGGACAAGTGGGACTATTTGACAAAAAATACTCGGCGATGACGCTGGGGTACATCGTGTGCGGAGTCGTTGGCCGCTTCCAAAGCGAGGCCAGCGCGGCAGAAGTGGACGCATTTATGGTTGGCAAGGATACAGCAGGCTACAAAAGACGCCTCGAAGTGGCCCTAGAAGGAGTCCGTCTCAAGAGCACCGTGTTTCGTCGTGACCATGAGGCCTTGGCGAAATGGCTGAAGGAACGGGCAGTATAGAGCGACGGGCAGATGTGGTAAGCTCTCAATTAAGCTGCATGTTACCTAAAGGTCTTGCTTACGCGTATTGTCGCTCACACGGGGCGACATTTAGGATGAATTTGGTGTGCATGAGTCGTCATTTACTAAGTGTATTTTACTATACGTACTCGTCTTAGTTCGGCGTGTCCATGCCAGCGCGCACACCACCGCGCACAAGCAGGTCGGCGATGTCGTCCTTGTTAGGCAGCTGCGACGCCCGCACATCGTGCACTAGGCGCTGCACCTTCTTCTCCTGCTTGAGATACTGCACTGCCAAGTTGCCTAAGTTGCTGCCCGGCAGGGCCTCCGTGAACTGCAGACCCTCGCGGTACACGATCTTGCTGGCCAAACTCGAGGCAACAATGGAGCGCAAGTAAGCGAGCGGCACGTTTTGCTGCACGCGATCCAGCGCCACCTCTCGGAGCTTGGGCGGTAGGTGTTCCTCAATGAGCGTGAACAGGGTGCGCTGGTCCTCCTCGCATACGTCGTCAAAATGGGCCAGTACGGCGTCGTGCACGCGAGTGATGGCACGACTAATGCGCTCACTAGCAGGTGGCAGCGCAGCAGTCGGGTCCTTCTTATACTCGCGGAACAGAAGCTGCGCTTCCACACGCGCCAAAGTACGCAGCTTGTCCACCACTTCCACCACTAGCTCGTCCTTTACAGCCAAAATTCGTCCGTGTCGAGTAGCATGCTCGCGACGATCTCGTACGACGAGCACACCACACCGCACTTGTTGGCTGAGCTGTCTTTCACAATCACTACACCAGCATTGTCGAACAGCAGCTGACGCGCTTCGGGCGTGATAAATAGGTTGGCACCTTCGACGATGAGACTGGAGGATGGCTTTCCATCGTCGTCAAGATAGTTGCTCCAGTTGTTCTCGTTGATGGTGTTCGGGCGGCCACCTGCAGGAATGAACAAATCGCTCTTTACGCGATTGTGCATCGAGTTACGGGCACGGATACCTTCTTGAGTGTTGGCATCGTACTTCACACCCGTGGCAGGTGACACCTTGGACTCGTCGAAGCTTGAAAGCGGCAACGATTTGTGCACGAGACGCAACAATTCCTGCATGTCCAGACCCTGGGGATCCTCGATCACCCAGTACCGTCACAAATACCAACAATGCGGAGGTTGTCACCGTACTCACGGTGCAAGATCTTGATCACGTTGCCAGCTACATCGCCGTCAGTTCCACCTGTGATCTTCACCGTAAACGGTTGCTTTGTCGGGTCAATGTTCTGCGAGCGCAGAGCGACATCGGCGAATACCGCAACGCCTTCACTGGTAACACCATACACCTTGTGGTTAAACCCAGCGTCGGGCTTGGAACTAATGAAAGCGCGGGGAATTGGGTAACCACGGTACGCAGCACGCTTTGTCATCCAGACGATGTCCTCCGGGATGATATTTTCGTCGGGGCCCAGGTAGATCAGCTCGTCTTGGCCATAGTAATCCACGATCTTCTCCTTGACAGCTTCATCCGTGGTGTTTAGGTCGAGCAGCGCATCCGAGAAAGCCTTGACACTCTTGCGAATAATGAAGTCGCGAGGAGCAAAGTCGCCCACGGGTCCAACGATGGGGTCACAGAGCACCACAGCCTTGGAACCGCCCTCAGGAATGTCCTTGTTCTTGAGTTGTTGGGCAAAGGCCAGGTTATACGCTTCGTTGTATTGGCGCGCACTCTCAAGCGCGTGAGCGTGTGTGGAGCTAGGGTACACCATGCGAAGACCACCTCGAGCAATATCACGGAAGCGCACGTGGAAGCCCTTAAAACGCCGGCCATAGATGAAGAACACGCCGAAGGGCGTATCCTTGCCCACGGTTCCGTAGCCCATAACTTCCGGGTCCATGCGCAACGACAACGCATAGCGGTCACGCACGTACTTGTTGGTGCGTAGTGTGCCACGAACGGCATCCACCATGGTGTTGAGCAGAAAGATGGCGTCCTCAGTCTCCACGTTGCGACGGATTTCCGTCTTAATCTCATCGACAATCGCATCCTGCTTCTCTGCAGTCATCGGTTTGTGCTGCGGATCGAATTTGTCCATAAAGAAGTCAGCAATTTTCGACGCCAGAGGAAGGTGCTGCTCGTGTTCCAGCGTCTCCATGATGCGCGTCAGTGAGTATGCGAACGGATCTTCCTTTGCGAGAACACCGTGAAGCATATTGCCGTACGCGTAGATGAGCTCAGCACGCGAGATACCCAGGTCTGGGTGGTGTACAGTGAGGCTTAGAGGGCGATCGTCAATCCACTTGAGGAGCTTGAGGTTGCCAGATATCTTGGACCACTCGAACTGGAAGTCTGAGTTCAAAGCTTCCTCACCGGGTTGCACCAGGATACGGATCATAGCCACGTGCCCGCCTTTGTTGTTCGGGTCCTTGACGACGTCCAGGTGTGCGCGCACCACGTTAAGCATGCACAGACCGAGGTAAGTAGCAGCCTTCTGCATGAAGCTCTTGGGGATCACATTAGACGCCGCGATAGTCAACATGGTCTGAGGAATTGCTCCAGCTGCGAGCTTGTTCTCGTCGCTACGTGTCTCCCACGCGTGCTCCACCTGCACCGTCACGCCTTCCGTGCCGCGCACTTTGTTGAATAGATTCATCTGCCACGCTAGACGGCGAGGGTTGCTAAATTGCACGTACATCGTGTTGCTGTTGTCCAAGAAGACATCCACAGCCTCCGGCTCAAAATGTTTGCCCGGTGCCGGGTAGCACGGGTCGTTGGCGTACTTGCCAGACTGGATCTCAGCGCAGAACTTCAGGATATTGTTACGAGCATTTTTCTCTTCGGGAGTCTTGCCGAGAAAAGGTTCTTGCTGGCCAAAGCGGAAGATGTCCAGGCCCAATGAATCATCCAAAGCTGTGAAGATCTTGACACGTGCCAGTGTGGCGCCGTCCACCGATTGTGGCAGTTGGTGCAGCACATTGGCCAGCCGGCCAGGGTAGTTGCCACCGGACCGGAAGTGCGAGTAGACGTCGTGGTCCTGAGAGCGGATCATGACCTCCGGCTGTTGGGCGTTCACAAGCGCCGTGATGGCGTTCAGATGCTGCAGTCGGTCCTCCTCGTCGATGGAGCGGAAGTAGGCGGGTGGCATGTTCTCCAGGAACCAGGGCACTGTCTTAGTGGCTGCGTCCTTCTGGAACTTGTCCAGAGCACTTAGCAGCTCGTCTTTAGGGGAACCGCCGTTCTGCGCCGAGAAGGCACGAGCTAGCACCACTTGCAGCGCTTGGGGACGGCTGTGCACGGACGAAGGAGCGCGACGCAGCATTCGGAGTTGGGAAGTTTGCATCATTGGAGTGAATAGCAGTAGCGGATTGCTTGGGAAGCTTGACGCTTGGCGTGGCGGATCACACAATGAAAGGAGTGGACGGAGATTGTCTGGGCAACCGACGCTGACGTACGTACGCTCGCAGCCCCCAAGCAGCCTTGCTGATTTAAGTATGGGGTTTTCGTTTGCAGAGATAGGGTTGCAGTTGTGACGACGCTTCGGCGGCCAATCGCAGCCCGTGTTGATGGCGGGCGATCTTGTACTAAGCGCGTCACCCGCCTGTCTCTTTTATTCAAATTACAAGTTATATAGTATTATAAAGGTATTTTGAAATGTACAGACAATAATTACCAGTAAACTTACACTTTTATGAAGAAATACATATAATATTATACAGATTATATTATTTTGTAGGAAAGGTAATATGGCTACACTTCCACAAGAGATAGACAGCAGCGGGCAACATGAACAGGAACCGAAGCTGCCCGCCCACGGCCAAGCGCTCCGTGCCAACGAAATGCCTGGACGCGATCGCTTATGAGATCGGCGTGCATAATACCGCACCTGCGTCACTCTCGTGCGCACGTACAGTAGCTTTGCTTTTCAAGCAGTGATTTTGATTTGGCGTGTTTGACAAACTTGTCTGCTTGCAGTTGGGGTGCAATAACTGCAACTGCAACTAACCCACGAGGTCGGACACACGACTTCTTTCCAGCTACTTGGTTAAGCAGAGCTGGGATAATTCGCCATGGTCCGAAGCCTACCACATACTCGAGGAGGGAGTTGGGCACGCATGACGGAGGCAACAAGCATCGAACTTCACTTATCGTTGATGCCAAGAAGAACCTGGCTCGCAATATGAGCCTGCTTCAAAATGACACTGCAGATGAATCTCGTCCTGCGGTTGTGACAGAAGCGTAAAGTCGCACCATTCGAGTAAGAAAGACTGAACGTCTAAGCTTAGTTATGTTTAGCGGCCAGCACTACTGGCACGCAGGTGACCGACCATTGCTAATCTTGTCTTTGATTTGGGTGCACTTGTCGTTTATTACACGGACAGCGGTGAGCTAGTAAGCACAGAAGACGTGTTTGAGCATGAGAGATGATGCATTGCCTCGACGGGCGCATGCATTAGTCAAGAGATTCGTAGGAGTTTGTGAGCGAATCCACTACTACCTCGAGGCCATTGACGGCAAACTACCTAAGGATGCAGCATGGATCGCTCGGGTCTGCGAACCAACACATTACGACATCAAGTCTGCTCTTCTAGGCTCGTCAAGTATCTGTTCTCACCCTAGTTTTATTCGTCTGCTCTTCCGAGATGACGCGTTCAAAGACCTTCGAGACCAATACGTTCATATGGTCGACATGTTGGAGCGACAGAGTACTACCAATGTAGTTGAGGAGCTTTTCCAACATTTGGATAAGTTCTCTGCAGAAGATCGTGGACGGAGCTTTCTTCTGCTTTCTTCAGAGATTTCAGGCCATGATGCAGACAAGGAAATGGACCAAGTACGAAATAATTGGCTGGATAGAATTGCCGAGAGCTTTTGACGTCCCCGCCAGTCCTACGACCACAACTTCTTCTCGCCGCTTCTATCGTTGGTCATGGGCCAATGGTGGCTCGGTTGCTGTATGATATCGCTGCAGACGGCGAGACTTCACCGAAAATTAACGCTGTTCAGACTGAATGCTTGATTGAAGCGGTAATGAACCGGCATTTCGGGATCGTGAAGCAGCTTTTAGAGGGTGAACAATTTCCCAACATCAGTGGTTGTAATGCAGTTCTGCAAGCGCTTGAGATTTCCTGTTCAAACGACTCCGTTGACATCACCGGCATTTTGTTACCACGTTATCTGTCGTACTGTTCAGCTACCGGTGCACACCACCCACGCCTCATTCGACTAGCACTCTCACATAATCAATTCGATATTGTCGAAATACTTCTGAAACACGATCCGCGAGGGACACTCTACAATGTGAAAGAGCTCATTAGCGCTCTACGCGACGAAGTAGAGCAAGCCGTACAAGTTCCATCCGACATAACTACATCGACATCCAGCTTTGTTGCAATTGTTGCAGCGGGCAGAGATGGCAAAACAAATGACGCAGTGATGTGGGATACCGCAGCGCTGGCGCATGGGATATCCTCGGGAAACACAGTATTGGTGCGGTTTATGGTGAAACACGTTCATTTTTGCAAGGAAGAGCTCACTACAGTAATGAAGGCAGCCCAAGACATGCAGAAGCTCGAACTGGTTGAAATCATTTCGGCTCGATTAGATGAATCGGCAGTTCAACAGAAGGGGTCGAAGCACTTTCATCACCGCCGATAGCTCCCACGTTGGCTTATTCGGACGGAGAGTCTGTCGAGATCTCGACAGGTGCAAGTAGCAGGGACCTGCAGATTCTACCAGATGTGATTGATAAAAGCTGTTTGGTCACGACGTGCTGCATTCAATCCGATACAATCGGTAGTGACAGAGGCAGTCCCATCGTCGTGTTAGAAGTTTCTCCAGACAAGCTTCGATCGCAATCAATTGCACACGTGGAGGCGGTGCATATAGTCGGCTCCGAGGCAGTTGAGCAAGCCATATCGTTCGCAAGAGATTCAGTAGCTACGAAGAAAGTGGAAGGTGCTTGGGAGAACGTGCCAAAACTCTCGAGCAAAGCTTCATCACTTAAAGAAAACATCGATGATACTTCTTCGCCTGAGAAGCTGCAAATGGTGCACCAATTTTCTACGACTACTGTTGAACTGCTCCTTGATGAAGGGAAGCACGCCATGGTTCTTAAGGCAAGAATGCACCCAAGCATCTCAGACACAGATGCTAAAAACGAGCAGAATGGCGACGATGATGCAATGCAGTTGGCAGCATTCGAAGCATACGCTCCTATTCTCAATGAAGACACATGTGAGCCCCCAAAACTGAAGTGGTTGTCGCTGACATTGAAGTGGATGCACCCGTTGTAGAAAACTGTGTTGATGAAGAACAGTCAGAGGAACCAGCAGAATTTCCTTTCTCAATGGACCAAGACCATGCCCACGTCGAAGACGACCAAATCAAGACCAAGACTACGACCAAAATGAGGAATTCGATTCGGCAAGCGAAGAAATGTTAGAGGAACAATGTGGTGAGTCTTTCGACGGCGACACTGATGGCAGTGGTGATTCAGCCTCAATTGATGAGAGCACTATAACTCCACTGGACGCTTTCTCAAGGACCGAAGAAGCTGCCGTGGTTAACAATGAGTCGTCAGGCACATCAGCTATTACTGTTGTCATTGAAGAGGGAAACTCTCTCAAAGAAAACGGCAACTCGTCTGAAAGCAAACTTTTAGTATCACCGACACCAGAGCTACATGCTGTGGTCACGGATGGAATTGCTCAGCTGGTAGACGAAAACATGGCAGAAAACCCTTGCTCGAATCAAGGCGAAGATACCTCGGTGATGATGCCAACGACATTACCAATAGCTGATGCGGGCAGCAATGCTACTAAAGAGGCCCATATTACCAATCCTCCGATTCAAGTGAAAATACCCGAGCCGAAAACTCAGTTTGTTTCAACGAGTTCCGCTGCTTCCCACCCCACTCGTTCTACAATAATTTGCCCAGTAGAGTGGGTAGTGCACCCTACTGACACCACCAGCGATTCCGCTTGCGCTGTTGAAACAACACCACCACTGCATGAAGGGGATCGCGTGAAAGTTCGTCGCAAAAGTCGGTCTGTGTTGCTTCCTGGAGTCATCGCATTTTGCCACTCAAATGGCAGCTACGATGTTGTTTACGAAGATGGTGAAGAAGAAGGGTGTGTCGCTCGCAAATTCATTGAACTCCAGGCTTCATCAGACAATGACGGCCAATGTTTGCAGAATGACAGTGACAATATTAAGGTGCTGGTCTCTGACAAGCGGGCTGCGCCTGTATTATCTCAATGTAGCTCGAAATCGAGTAGGTGCTCGCTTGCAGATGCTTCTCAACAACAAAGTGATGGACAGTGCAGCAGCAATATAGCATCATCCGACTCACTGGACTTCCGAGTTGATCAAAACGCATGCGACGATAATAACGAGGAGGACGATACCATCGTAATAAGGCCAAGCAGCTCCAAAATCCAGACGAACGACATATTCTCAGAACCAAAGCTCAATACTGTTCCGAACTACAGTAAGAACTTACAGCCAGATCGAGAAAGTTTCGTTCTCAATGACCACAGGACTGTGGTTGACAACGCAGCAGAGACAGAGTCAATGATTGAGGTACTGGTACTGCACCCCCCAAGTTTCCGAGAGCAGCGTAGAGAACGTCGTCAAGGTTGAGCATCTACCTGAAATCCCTAGTGTTATCATCCCAAGCAAAGAGTTCGAGTCCATTGCAAGCTACAGCACCGGTAAGGAGCTTGCCGAAGTACGATTCCCATCTAGAACATCCCAACGCGACGGTATAACCTCCCAACGCTCTCGCTGCCGGACAGCAGACAACGTTTCTGTAGAAGAGATGGAGGAATGGAAGAATGTGGACTTGCTGTTGAACCGCAAGCGACGATTTTTCCAGTCACAAACCGGCAACATCGAAGGCATCAAGGTTCCCTGGGGCGAGGAATTCGCCACAATACAGTCCCTGAGGCGCTTTGCGACTAAACACCCTGACGTACTCCGTGCACACATGTAAGTGTTGTATTGAGTTGACTCGTGTTTGCTTCTTCATACATCTGTGAACTGACGCGCACTCTTATCAATCGCGTACGCAACAGTGAAACGCAGCTACTGGAGCTGAATAAACCTCTTTCAAGCCCGGGAAAGTCAACGTTGCCGAGAGCGAGGGGTTCATCTGCACAATCTGGGATTGGACAGGCTCGAGATTCTTTGCTCTTGATGAAAGACCTCGCTTTCCTGTTGAAACTTCGCCTCGCTCCATTTTTGGTTCGCTGCAGCTATTTTCCTGATGCTTTTCGTGGGAATAATACCGCTAACACGCTTCGTATTACCTACGCTTTGTAGACGCGATTGTACCCGTCGTGTTGCCTACGATCTTCAGCGCTGAGAAGCGGTTCCTTTGTGAGACTGCGACCGAAGTGCTGGATGCTATTATTCTACACTGTAGCGGGCGAAAACTCGCTCTGCTCTTCCTGCAACTCGGAGAGACCTACAGCAAGTACGAAGACCTACGCCTGTACAACTTAGTAAGTGACTGACTGCAGCTCGAACTACAGATGACTAGCGTCGTTAACTGTGTTCCCTGTTGTCATGTTCAAGACTTCCGTGTACGTCGAAAAATGTGTTCGCAACTGGAAGAAGCCTGAAGTTGTCGCTCTTCAATCGTCCCAGTCGTCGGCGTTGCTGTTATCTCTTCTCGCCAACGCATTGGTCTCGAAGTCAGCTCCCGTGAGGATATCGATTCAAAAGACTGTGCGGTATCTCCGCGATGAACTTGGCGTGAGTTGTGCCAGAATGACATGGTGTCTGTCTGTTCATCGACACTGACGTTATGCTCGTGGATTTCCTGATCAGATTCGTAGCTTTGAAGCTGTCTTAAAAGCACATGTGCCTCCGGATGTCGAAGCCCTCGTGCTGGATGAATGCAACGCCACCTCTGTCGGGTTAACAAAGCTAGCTAACCGACGGAGTTCGAGGAGGTCTCAACAAGAGAAGAGGGCAAACACAAGCAGTCAAATCCCCACCATTGTTCAGAGTAGCCCAAGTATTTTGCAGCGCATGCTGTTGCAGCGACAGAACCGCGTGATGCCGACATAGCATCGAGGACATGACATTGGCAACGCGTAGCGTGAAGTACTAGAATCTGACTGCGTTGCTCATTCAGCAAGTAGGAGGAAGCTGTCGACGTGTACAATGTCAACGGTGGGATGAATCTTGAAGTGTGATTGTCAGCCGAGCAAAGTAGTCTTCGTCAGGTACCTCAATGTAAACCTCACTCCAGCAAGCTGTGTCTCACTTCAATGCTAAGTGCTGTTCAGCGCTACGGCTACTACACTTCCGAACATCACTTGTGTGTGCATTTTTTCCATCATTTTACTGCGCTTAATGAAGCTCCAATATCCCTTGCTACATGTTGTATATACATCGAAGATCCCCACACAAGCTACGGGCCATCGAAAACGAGAACGCGCTGTCCAAAAGGCAAGCACGTCCAACTGAAATTACTTGCACCCCGAAGAAGTAGAAGCCACGCTCTCCACCATAGGTAGCAAGATCTCTGGACAGTCCGCTGAACACCGGACGTCATTTCTTGACCCATATGCTTCAAATCTTGGTTGCTTATTTGCGTCCTGGACACTGAACTACAAGGCAGTTTGGTCTGCTACTTCACCTGTCTCTGTCTAGAACTCGCGAGCCAACACTGAACTCTGCAGCGAGGTGTGGTCGAAGTTGGCCGTATGGAAGGAGTTCAGACTCAGCGCGCGCTTGCGCAACGGTGGTTCGTCGGCATCGCAGTCACGGTGCTGGTACGTCGGCTGCTGCGTCGCCGAGAAGGGGCGATGGCCTAAGCCACTGTTGTCGTCGCTGTTGTTGTTGTTGTTGTCTGGCAGTGCACTGCGGTTGATGGCCAGCGAGCATAGACTACAGATTGTCAACTTCATCTTGCCCACCACTGGAATGTCCGCGTTGATAGTTAATTTACAGCGTCCACAGATGACCTGCACCACCGCAACAAAAGAACAGCACACAACAACAGATCCATGTTAATAAAGACTCGATACTCTATACACATCCAGCGCCGCAAAGAGACAGAGTACGAGCAACACAAAGCGAAGTCGGGCATTAGTTGTCATGTCTTCAACTCCAGTGCTCGATTCTTCCTTCCTTGGCTCGACTCTTCTCCGGGCATTCCGTCGTACCTCTCCACACTTCTGGCAGTTGTATCTCCTCTTAAAAGTGCCAATGTCGTCCACACAAACAAAGCACGTCTTGACCTTTCCCGGTGCCATCAACTGGCTGCGTCTCGCGAAAGTCTGGTTGGCCACCCGCTTCATGTTGACATATTTCTTGAGATGTTCAAGACTCATGAGTCTCTGTCTCAACCCTTTTATGGCCACCCACTGCGGCACATTGCCTTTCAAGTCTGTGTACACTGCTTGAACGATATCCAGCGTCTTGCGGTCCCTCTTGCTCTCCACAAACACCACTCCACATCGGTACATGCTCCCGCGAACAAACCCATGGGATTTCTCCATATCCGGACAGCTCTTGATTTTCACAGAGTGGAGACACCGAGCAAAGCCTTTGCGTCCATCTGGCAGCGTGAACCGCCGCTGAATCTCCAGGTAGCAATAGTCCCGATTGCGCACCATGATGTAGGGCGAGCGAACCGCCGACCAGCGGATGCCGATGAAGACGGAATTGTCCTCCGATTTGTATGGCTGGATCTCGTAGAGCACAACCGAGTGGAGAATGTCGGGGGATAACTTCTTCTCCAGCTGCATGTTCGGGTGGGCCATGTCCACCTCGTAGAGCTCCATGATCTCTTCCATCGTGCCTTCCACTTGGGTGATGCCTCGGAAATAGTAGACACCCTTTTTGCCTTCCGAAGCCTTGACTTTGACCTTCTCGACTCGAATGCTGTCAATTTGTTCCGTGTATTCCCATTTGAGACCGTCCTGGAACTGGTCATCATCGCTGTCGAGGCTCGAGCCGGTACTCGTGAAGACTTCCCCTGCCGAGAATCTTAATAGTTCGTCACATGCGCGATTGGCCTCATGTGTGATTTGTTCTTGTCGGGACGCGGATAGCGGTGGGCAGTGGAATTTCTTCCATTTTGGTTGTTTCGACTTCATTTGTATTGACTGATGTCTGTCTGGGCGACTGGTTTTGAGAGTGAGGAGGGAATGCTGGCCTTTAAAAGGCCAGATGGCTGCAAAACGACACTTTTGTATTACGAATTTGTATGAGGGGTTTGGTGAGTTTTATCCTCCTTCATGGCGTCGTGATGGAAGTGGAAAGTATCCGAAACGCTATGTGCGACTTGACTTGGCATGACGTGCAAAGCGTTTGGCACATGAAGAATCTTTTACTTTCCCCGCATCGTTCGTCGAACAATGCCGTGACGACCAATATTGGAGGTACAATACGGCACGAAAGAAATCGAGGCCGTATCTAGGGCTTTGCTCCCACTACAAAACATCATTGTGCAGTACAGATTGCTTGCTATGGCTTTGACTTCTCGGAATGAGTGCGAGCGCCACTGGTGGCTGGGGATTTTAAACTACGATAGCTTCTGCTACATGCTTCACGTCAACAAAAATGCGAAGTGGAAATTATTGGCTCGAAAACCTGAAGATCTCATAGTTGCAGAGTCGTCTTTGACACCCTGGTTGAAGACAACGATCTTAGCGCAGACTGCCATTAAAGCGTGAACAATCAAATTGTCTTCCTATCATTCATCCTGTGAGTTGTCACTCTCTTCATGTAAAATACGTATCATACAGATTTCTTCGCCCGCTATTTAAGCGAGCTTTGGCCACCAGGTCAGATCTTGGCAGTAGGTTTCGCCACCTCGGAATGGCTGTGCATCAGTTCATAAATGTCATCGAAAGCTTGGAACAATGCCCGCTGGAATTCGTGGGCAGTGACTCGTGGGAGTGGGGGGCCAGGCAATTGCTGGTCGCGACCACTTGGGTCAAACGACGTGATCATGAATGAGAGAAAGTCGTTCTCGCTGCCGTAGCAAATGCCGATGCCATGGGGCAGCATCGGCACGAAGCCACCCCACAGCCACGGGTAACCGGATACGTTGCTCGTGGAAAGCACAAAGTTCCCACCACCACCACTCTTGGCATAGCTTGGATCCGTGAACAGTGCCGGCGGAGAGCCTGTCTTCTTCATAGCTGCTATTTGCAACCCGAGCAAATGGCGGTCGATTCCGTTGCCTGTCAGCGCCTCAATCGAGAGTTCTTTGTGGCGTGCCATCGCGTGTTTAAGCTTATCGACCACTTCTGCTTTGTCTGCACCAATTCGGTCTTGGACCTCAAGCCACGCTAACACTTCGCTTGTCACGGTGCGAATGGTCTCCGTGCGTCCTTCGACAAACATGCGGCTATGACCGCTCTCGTACGTGGGCACAACGCGACCAAATAGGCGGAAGCCTGCTAGCTGAATCGCCATCTGCACGAACGTGTCCGGAAACAGCTTTATCGCACGAAGCTTCGTCTTGCCGTATGACTTGTTGCGCACAACAAGCATACGCAGCGTGGACCCGTTGCGCTCAAAATCAGCCAGTGCATTCGGAATTGTGGCGGCCGCGATTTTCGGAGGTAGACGCCAACGCAGAAGCTCTGGTGGAGGGAGGAACTCAAGGCATGATGGCGACTCTCGATAAACGTCTCGTATCCACCATTGCGGTTTAAGTAGCGCTCACCCAACCAACGAAACATCGATTGCAGCACTGTGGCGTCAACATTTGCATGCTCCATGTTTGCACCGACTATGCCGTTGGCAAAGACGATGTATTGGAAGCTTTTGTCGAACCAGCGGTTGCCAGCATTTGCTGCGGCGCATTGCCGCGCAAGCTCCGAGGGCGCCCCAGGCGAGGCCTCCTCCAGACATAGCGTGAATAGACTCGTCTCGATTTTGTCGAGGCTTTGGATATTCACTTGATCGAACTCCATTAATTCGTGCCTTGCCTGAGCCCAACTGTCACGCCGCATGGACGTCAACGCTCCTACAAATTGCGGTGACGAATCATCGCCAAACACTTCGCGCTTTGACGTAGGGATCACGCTCAGATAAGCCGAGTGTCGTATGATGTGCAGCAACTGCACCTCTAAATCTCCAATTGTCAGCAACTCGTCCTCTGCATCGTACACGCGGAGACCAAAGGCTCGACCTTCACAAAACACCGTGATATGACGCACTGAATCAGGATCCACACGTCGAAACGTGTCCATAGACTGCTCTGGGATGCGGCAGGTGGAGAACAGTCGCTTGAACATGTTCATGCACAGGACACGGCCACCCATTGTCTCCGGTGGCACCTCTTGAAGCTTCAACTTGTCCAGATACTCGCAGGTGTAGCGCACCGTCTCAGCGGCTCGTCTTGCTTGTGACACCGGTCTCTCAAAGTCCAGAAAGGAGCCGAAACCCGTCACCATGTTGACAAACAGTGCGTTGGACGTCCGATCACTCAGATACGCCACTTGTTCCCACCATTCTGCAAGCTACAGCAACGGCAGAGTGAGTACGCAATTAAGTGCGATCCGAGGTCCTGTAAAATTGCACCCACCCAGTTCTCACGCTCTTGCGCTCGTTGGAAGAGCTCTGTCTGCAGTGCGACGCCTTCGCCTTGAGGCTTCTCGAACTCCTTCACGAGCGCTCGGGTCTTGTTGAGTTCCTCCTGCAGGGCATTGTTAGTGAAGTGTAACCCTTAATGTAACCTTGATGTTGATGTTGAGTAACCTCAGTTACGAACGGCTCCAGCGAGCGCAGATACTTCTCTAGCGTCGCTTCTAGCGGAGGCACTGGGAGATGCGGCAGCGAGCTCTGCAGCTCGTAGCTGGGAATATGGTGATGTTATTTACAGGAGTGAGGCTAAGTTGATAATAGAGAGACGTACGTCTTGGAGCTGGGGTCGAAGCGCGTGTCATTGAGCTATGCGTCTCTTTGAAGAAAAATGACAAATGCAACATCAACTTTGCTTATGACTACAAAGTAGTCAAAGATCTTTTCAATTTGGCTATCCTGGAGTCAGAGATGTTGAAGTAGGTGCCACTTCAACATGTAACGGCTGCATATGAGTCAGCAACAATTGCTGCTCATGCCAGTACAACATTGATATCATAGAAATAAAACGGAATGTATTACTGCTACTTAGTGGTAGACTAACTGAGCAAGCAAGGAGTATGCAAAATGCTGGCTTTTCACAGCACACACACGGAGATGACAGAAAGTCAATGCGATCCTGTCGACACCGAGGCTTCAAACAACGCGTGTCTAGCCCATGAGAGGGTAATACGCGTCCTGCTCCACCTTGATAGCCTCCGTGCGACGGCGCTTGATGACAATCATTGCAACTAGAGCCACCAACGCACTTGCACTAAGCACAGCAGCTACATTCGTGGTCGAAGCTCCCTGAGTCTTCTCCGCGTCCATATCCGCCACAGCAAGCAACGGTGTCGATGCCTTCGGGATCGCATCACAACGCTTGACGTACTTACTGCCAGGAATCGCACCTGTCGGGAAGGTACTGATCGGCACACAAGCAGTCGAGTAGGTTGTCGTGTCACACGAGTCGCAGCAAGTGCTATCAGTGGTCGTAAAGGCTGTATTGCCCAATGTGTCCTGCGAGATGCGGTTGCCACCGCATGCTTGGTAGAGATCCGGACGCGGGTCTGTGGGTCCAGTCTTCTGTGCGCACTTGTTGAAGTTGCACTTGCCATCGAGCTCGCACGGTCTATTGAATACTGGGGCCTCGCAATCTGTAAGCGTGAAGCTTTGGCCGCATTTCTGAAGGACCTTCTTGTCGTCAACCTTACGCACGTACGTGAAGTCACAACTCACTGACACCACCGTGTGATCTTTCGTGGTGGTAACGTCAACAGCATTGACTGCAAATTGCCTGACGATCTCGAAAGAAGTAAGTCCATTGGAATCCACGATCGTAACTGGCTTTTTGCCGTCATAGCTGAGCGTGCACGTTACGCTCGACACACTCATCTGGAACTTGTTGACATCAAAGTCAATGCCGATGTTCGGGTGATAATCGAACGTGATCTCAGCGAAATCGCTCTTGGGGAACAAGCAGAACTGCTGGTTCGTGAGGAACTGCGGCGCAGTCGTCATCTGGTACCACATGTCATCAAAGTGATCACATACTCGAATAATGTTGTTGAGGTGCAGCTCGACCTTGAATGTAAACGCCTCGACCTTGCCACACTGCGTCCAAGCCTCAACAGTGATCGAGGTTGATGCCTTTGCGAATGTTTCTTGAGCAATAGCGGTCCACGATTTCCATGCGCCAGAGTCCACGTTGTAGCGCCAAAACACGTACCCCTTGGCCTCTTCGCTGGTATACAAGAAGTCTGAGGTGGCAACGGCGCGATCAGCTGCGGTTTTAATTAAGTCTGTCAGCTTCGCGGTGTATGAGCAGACTTCCGGTGTAACCTGATCATCACCATCAGTAGCAAGGAGACTGTAGGCACTCGAAATTGGAGTGAAACTGCTGCACTCCAATGCCACGTGCACAGTTGAATCCAGGCTGTACTTGGCCGTGAGGTCGCTGTCAGACGCACTTTGGTCGTTGTTGATTTGCTTCACAACTGTCTTCGACGTGGACTTCACACTATCAGTCAATGATGCCGATGCTGTCGCTATGGTCTTGCCTTTGACGATGACACACTGTTCGATTGAACACTTCGTGATATCAAGACCATCACACTGAGACAAAAGGGTGTAGTCGCGCTTGGGCTGCACGAGTACGGCGTCCACCACTCCCTCAGCTGGGTGGATACCGATGCACAGCGCGTGCATGTTTCAGAGACCGTTGTGGCTAAGCCATTCGCCTTAGTACTGTCAAAGGGGTTAGCGTGAGTCGTGCGGTGAGGTCAGCTTTCACTGCGCTCGTCGAGAACCACCCCGACGTACCCGCGAGACTTGCAGCAGTCGCACCATAGCTTGTTTCCGTAAACTTCTTCAGTCTCAAGCAGTCGTCGTCACAACGCACATTCGGGCTGCACGGATCGTTGAGTGCATTACTCTTATACGAATTCACGGCATCAACTGCAGTCTGAGCCTTCCCGAGGTTAGCGGTCGTCAGATCTGTCGCTACGGAGTTCACGGCTATCGGACATTGATAGTTGGGGTTCGCCGTCGGACGACGAGAGTCGACCACAGCAACACAACCATCACAAGTGGCCGCGTTGCTGTAATCCTTAGCGAAGAGCTCGATGTTGTACTTGCCGACGTAATTGAACTCAATGCTATTGATCTTTGCAATGCTGGAGGACTGGTAATCCTTCCACGTGTAGGATGATGTCGAATACATTGCATCACCCGTTTCAGTACCAGTGGTGCCACTGGAGCCCTGTTTTACAGACACAGTTGCCTTCTGCTTCTTGACGTCAATGTGTGGCGCCGTAGCCGATATCGGTAGAGTCAAATCCTTGTCGTTGACGTTATTGTGGTCTACGTAGTTGTCTCGAGCAACAGGTACGGGGATCAATCCTGAAGTGGACGTAAGTGCTAGGTTCTTGATCACGCACGTATTAGAAGGTGACAGGTACGAAGACGGTTGGTCCAGTTTCACCTCAAACTTGAAGCCATTCGTGACCTTATCCCATGAACACTGACAGGCCTGATCCTGAACCGGCATGCATTGGCTGCCCTTAAGCTCGTATCCCTGTTGGCAGCCGCAGAAGCATTGGCGCTTGCCGCTCCCATCGATGTACGACGTTGGGATGCCTCCAGGCATATCCTTACAGTGGATAGAACGAGAGACGTAAAACGGATCGATCGCAGTCATGAGGGTGGCTCCGTTCTCGCAGCGGTAGGGAATGGCTTGGTACCCAGCGATCGGCGTGACATAACCCGGCGAGTTGTAGTACACGTACTTGAGGAATGTAGGAACGTTATTCGATGTCACGTAGGTTTGGACTCTATTGGCACCTGTCGCGTACACCATGATGCTGATCACCGCAATAGGCGTCGGGTCAGCCTGCGTCAGATATGGTGGCGCATTGCTCGGTTTGTTGCAACCATCGTCAATGGTACGACGCAAGTACACCATTTTGTTGGCGGTGCTGCCTTGGAAGTAGAGCGAGTCCTGGCACTCGAGGGTCGTAATCCAGTCTTCAATCTTTGGGAACCCCACTTCCGACCAACAGGACGAGATGGCGATCAACACAGTAACAGGCGACCCCGTTGAGACGGTACCGGTGTATGAACACGTCGTAGGACTCGGTGGTGACACAGTCGTCGACGGTAAAGTCTGTTGCGTGGATGGATTGTTTGCCATCAGCATCACTTCTGGCAAAACATCCTCGTCGCTGGTTCGAAGGTTCGTGGATTCAGCGAAAAGGAGGGACGTTGCCACGGTGCTAGCGTCGGACGGCTCATTGGGTCCACGCAGTTGTCCGATAACGACGGTGGCGTCGATAATATCTGCATCGGTGGTTCCATCATCAAGGGCCAGCAGTTTCTGCGTGCGGTTGAATCGAGAGTCCGATTCCGAAGCCAGTAATTCGTTCCAGTCCGTAACGATATTTTGGGCAAATTCGACCAGCATTCCGCTTGCAGAGACATGGGGCAAGACGGCGAGCGCTTGCAGCACCATCAACGGGATGCCGATAGCTCTGAGACTCTTCATGACTCAGTTGACGCCTCAAGGAAGTTAGTCGAACACAGTCTTGGTCGGAGGAGGTACCGGAGTCTTGGATGGCAGATTGAAAAGTGAGATCCTCCTAGTTTGGCAACCACTGGTGGCAAGCAGAGCATTTGGCGACTTCTCAGGAAGATTTTAAGCTTCTGGGGATCTTTTCAGATGCGAATCAACTTTGAGTGGCATATCCATGGATTTGAGTGTCATGAACTCAAGTCTATCAAAAACACTTGATGACGTCCTTTCGGGCGCAGTCCAACGGTTTGCAGCGACTGTCCGCGGTGTATCTTGCACATGAGCGGACGCCGAGCTCTTGCTGGTGACGCTTCGAGCGGATCTTGAGGAGGTCCAGGACTGCGCTGCATCGGCGGACGAAGATTGATATTTAGCAACTTGACCTGGTCTCAGATTCTGAGTCGATTTCAACAACGTTTGTCTCAGATTCTGAGTCAATGCATATCCACCGCCGATATCACCGCTAAAATGCTGGCATCTCGAGGTGCATGACGCGTTAAATGTCGCCATACGGGGCCTTCATAAGCCACGGAGACCTACTCCTCGCTATCCCCCTTTACCTCCATCTCCTCACATTTTCTATCGTCCCCCCAATTAAAATCGGACGCTTACAGCTCCTTTAAACCTCTTTTAACGATATCTCGTCAACGATGCAACTTCCCAGTCGCCTCTACTCCGAACAAGAACATTTGCAAGCGCAATCGAGGCGTGTCATGCACCAGAAAGAGATTATCTCAAGGGGGACCGAAATCGGCTCTGAATGACGCCGAAGTGGCCTAAAAAGTGTTCGCAGACATTCATGAGTTCCAAATTATTATTGCTTTAGATCTCTGTCCTCATTACCTCGAAATAGGCTAATCAACACGCAGAGAAGGAGATCATAGGGATATCTCCAAACGCTGCTCTCCACATGACGTTGTCTAATGCAGCAACGGGTAATAGGCATCGTCGACCGTCTGTGCCGAGTACGAGTGCACCACTCTGCGGCGAACAACAACAAGGGCCACCACAGCGATCAACGCAGTCGTACTCAACAGAGCTAGAACTGCAGGGTGCTCCTGGGCAGCCTGCGTCAGAAGCACTGCTGCGTAGGAGCTGGCGTATGCCCCTCCCGCGTTCGGTTCACAACGTTTGATATCTGCGTCCGCGTTTGGCAGGTTCAGCAGCGCCGTGCACGTGATCTCCGAGTTGGCGCAACCCTGGCAGCACTCCTTCTCGCCCTGCTCCACAATCGTGCACGTCTCATCGGCTTTGATGACCGTGCCACCACATGCCTCGTACAGTCCAGCCTTGTCGTTGCCAGCGCATTCATCGTACTCGCATACGGCATTGGGCGTGTCGAATGCCGGACCCTTGCAGTCTGAAATCGAGAAGTCACGCTTGCATGTCTCCGATACCTCTGTGCCGCTGTACGCTGTGTACATGAAGGCGCACTCGACGTGGAAGTTCGTAGCCGCCTCCGTTGTCGGCTTTTCCAGCATGGTAACGGCGAACCGAGTGACGATTTCGGGCGAGTTTTCCGTGACACTCAAGATCGTGACAGGTTTGCGGCCTTCCAGCGTTCCTGTGCACTCTACCTTGACACCTTCATGCGCAGCTCCGTACGAGAGTATTGCAGCCCCACATTCGGGTGGAAGTCGAAGGTAAGCTCAGCAAAGTCGCTGCCAGGGTACGCGCATATTCCCGTGCCGATGGGTAGTCGCGAGACGGTAGTCTGATACCACATATCGCTGAATTTGTCACAAACATCCACTGGCTGTTCACGTGCAAGTGCACGTAGAAGAAGAAGCGGCGTACAAGTCCACATTGTGTCCACGCCTCGATCACGATCTTGGTCTCGGGGCGGTGAACGTCTGACGTCGTCGTCATTGTACTGGAGCGTATCATACTCGTCGTGCTTGGCGGTTTTCCATAGCTGCCACGACGAACCCTCGGTGATCAACTTGAAGCGCCAGTAAATGTACTCTGTAGGATCTCCGTGCTCGTATTGATCAAAATTCACGTGCTCCGTCGTATCAATAAGCTCAGATAACTTGGCAGTGAAGTCACATCTGCCATCGGTTCCACCGAACGAAGTGCAGTCGAGAGCACGATGAATCTGCGTCACGGTCTGATAGCCCTGCTGTTCCACTTGTGATAGCACCGCATCGGACTCGGTCTTCGCCTCCTCCGTAATTGAGGCCGTCACCGTTGCCAGTGTATCACCATTCACAACGAGGCACTGCTTGAACTCGCAGGTCTGGCTCGCATCGCCTTCACAATAGCGCGCGTCGTAGTCCGAACCACAGCGGTAGTCCGTCCACCACTCCTTCAACGCAGTCTCCATTTTACAACACCTTGTGCACTGTCCAGCAGGTACAGGCTGCGCTGTGTTGTCGGGGGCATCTGCTGTAATAAGAGGGTTGCTCTTTGTCTGGTCGTTTACGAGGAGATCCGATATCACTCCCGCCTTGTTGAAACACTTGTGAGCATTGTTGTGATCGCCACTTGTGTAGCTCGAACTGAAAAAGTCTTGTTGGCTAAACTCCTTCGAGTCACAGCGGTTATTGACACTGCACGCATCATTCTTGGCCTTGTCAGCGAAGTCAAAGTACTGGTCAGCTAGACTGGCAGCCTTGTCCAGGTTTGCTTCCGTAAGCTCGGCCGAGTCCGTGCAATGCACAGGGTCTGCGACGTAGTCGCAGAAGCTTTTGGACACGTTGTAGTAGCTGTTGGACGATTCTTATCCACGATAACAAGGCAACCATTGCATGTGGCGCTCGAGAAATAATCGAACGCACTCACTTCGAGATGGTACTTTCCGTACGACGTGAACTCGAAGTCATCAATGTTGGCATCGCGATTCACCTGGTAGTCCTTCCACGTCTTTACCTTGCTATGAGTTGTAGTATCATCCGCTCTGGGCACAATCGGGCTGAAGCTAGATGCCTTCGAATCTAGCCCCATCACCTGTGCGAACGATAGTGGCAAGCTCGCATACGCACCGATAGCACTGCGAATGTCCGTTCCCTTGTACTCCGCATCTTGTTCACGCTCTGCCTTCAGAGTGATACGAGGGTCCAAGAACCCCTCTGTTAGCGTTGTTCGCTTGTCCGAAACGTAGCCATCGGTCGGGAACGGCACCGGTAGCCCCCACTTGGTGGCAACACCGCGGAAGGAGCAGACAGCTTCATCGGTTTCTACCTTGTGCTTAAATCCATCGCAAGTAGCCCATACACACGGGCACGTGTCTTCTACAACTTGCACACAGGAAGAAATACCATAGTCGTCCATGTGAAGCTCGTGTCCAGCGGGGCAACTGCAGAAGCATTGGCGGGTACCATAGTCGTCCATGTACGTCACGGGGACACCTCCATCCAAGTCGGCGCACTGCAGCGAGCGCGTCACCGTGAACGGGTTGTACATAAAGAGATCGACGGTCTCCTCAAGTTTCACGCAATTCTCGAAAGTCCCTCGCAGTTGGTGCCGCCATGGCAGATCTGAAAGTTAAACGTTTTCGACACGTGAGCGCTCGCCTCGAACTGCATCACTTCCCCGTAGGATTTTTCACCCGTCACGAATGAAATGACAGCGAGCGGTTTGACTGTTAGGGCGATATCGTCGTCCGCGAGGTTCATGACGTCACCGAAAGCAGGGAACGCCTCAAGTCGCTTGAGGTCATTTGGATGCACTTGGTCAGCCAGCAGTATTGATGTTGATGCGGCGAGTAGGTCAGGTGTGGTTGTTGTGGCTGTTTCAGGCGCTACCGTTTGTGCTCCTGTTGCTGGAGTGCCCCTTGGTTGACTATGGTCGGGCCACCAAGTCCTTGCTTGGTTTGCTCACTGCGTTCTTCGCAAGCACCTGGTACCATTGTGGACTGAAAATTGATGTTAAGGTCGCTGACTCCCGCAACGGTGCTGATGGTCGTTTTGACCTGGTTCACCCATTGCTCGACAATACCCAACGCCGTGTCGTTGAGGCATTTGGAGAATGCTAGCACCACTGTGACCTCGCCGTTGTCCTGGATAGACTCCGATTCCGTGCACTTGATGCGACCGTCGGGTCCCATGATGTCGAATGATGAGGGTCGATTTGACCTGCATGAACCGACACGTCGTTCGAAAGGAGCAAATCGGTGGACAGATCGAAGGGCATCGCTGCAAACGATACACTTCGTTCCCTACTCTCGGCCATGAGCGTCTCCTTGACCCCCACAGAGGCACGCATACCCAGAGCCCCGAGCGGCAGCTGGAGAGCGCCCAGAGAGCAGCCCCGACAATAACTTCATCACTAACTGACTGATTGATTTGGTCGAGCAGAGGCAAATCCAGGAATGGCAATTGCAATGCAAGACCCGAAGCGCCGTAGGATATGAACCGCCACCGTCCGCTCATGCGCAAAAAGATATCGCGGCGGACAGTCGCTCGATAGATCTTTTGCACCTCAAGGGGCGCAGATTTGACAAGCATGGGGCTTTGACACGTATGATTGGCATCGAATCCGTAGGATGAAATCCAAACCAAAGTTTGGTTACCAAACCACACATAACTTGTGGTTGAATCCTCAAAAGATGGAAGTCTCCATATCCCCATAACAAATCTATCTATTCCTAGTCGTTTTCCGTGTTTCAACGCCATCTGCGAAGAAATGTTAGCACAGCTTAACTTTAGCTGTTGGAGATATTGTCGTGTGGTCCACCCAGTCGGTAGCTACACGAAATTGGTGTCAGTACAGTCAAAGAGTACAGTGTGTGGTCCGTCGACGACCTGATAACGGTCGGGTCGACAGTCTGGCGCGATGGCAAACTGCTGGCTGCAGAACTGCAACACCACGAATGTAAAGTGCAGCACCACATCTGTAAGCGACCCCAGCCAAAGGATCTGTGAGATGCCGCGAACCCCAAAAAAAGAGAAAGAGAAACGGCTGAGTTGAGACTCGGGGGCTGAAATCATAGAGATCAGGCAAGATGGGGGCGGACGATCTGCCCCCGTGCCGAGCCTCTAAAACTTTTAGTTAGTTACACATAACGCTGTTGTCGCTGGCATCTTGGGGGCAGCGAAGAACTGGCGAGCGCCATAGTGGACCCACTGGCCCTTTCTCTGCTTCTGCGAGACATATTTTCCCGGTAAATTACCGTGCGGGACTCAATCTTCGGGATAAGATCTGGCGTTCAGTATGGAGTTCAGCGTGCGGTTTTCTCGAGCGAAGATAAAACCGCTTCGTAACGGGCTTCGGCCAATCAGGTGCCAGCTGTGTTTTTGTGTGGATCAGGGAGAGAGAGAGAGAGAGAGAGAGAGAGAGGGGGCTCTGGGCTGTTGTTCTTTGTGTGGCAAAAAATCCCTACACAAAACCGTCGCAACTCGCCAAAAGGAAGAAAGCAGCGAACGCGCCTGGAAAGCACGTGCAGTTAGGTGAATTTCCGTCCAGCGTTTCCGCTCGTCGCCACCCCAGCCGTCGCTCTCCCTCCATTCCGGATCTCGTTCGGGCTCAGACAGAGACCACAACAGCTTTTCTTTTACCACCACAGCACAGTAATGAGCGCCAACTCGGACCGGCGGTGGAGCCTCGCGCGTGCCACCGAGTTCTTCAGCGGAGATGGCAAACCAGACATGTGCGTAACGAGTATTTAGGGAAAATAGGTGGTATTTCCCCTTATCGCGTTAAGGGAAGGTCAAGGAAGTATCTTACCCTGTCGCTTTATGTACTTTTAGGTTGGACATTCGAGGCATGACGGCCGTTACCAAGGGCGCCGCTGGTAAGCGGGACAAGTTCCGCAAGAGTGTTTCCCGCTGTGGAGTGTCTATCTACGGACCGAAACACTCGGCAGCTGCCACCACGTCTACCACGGGGATGTTGCCACTCGCGAAAAAATCTTCATCGAAGACCCACGCGCCCCATGTCTAAACATCGATTACTCTAACGACGCCTACCGTCTGCTCCCTTCTTCGGAAAAGTTCTCTGCACACACTGGCGTGTGCCAGATTTTGGGTACCAGTGTATCCGCGGTGGCAAGCACCGCATTCGAGTGGGTGACATTATCCGCTTTGGCAGTGTGGGACTTCTCGTGACCGAGATAGACACTGGGGTGTGGGACCTAACGACTCCACTTTAAGTTCATCTGAAGTGAATTCCCTTATCCAGCGTGTGGTTTGCCACGATGAAGCTCTGGCAGACGTGGACAGTGGCATGGACACGGACGACGAGAACGGGGACGCGTCAGGCAATGACGAGTCGAAGCCCCGCTCGTCGCTCCAACGACAGAGCACCAGCGCCATCTGCTACGTGTGCTATGACGAGTCGGAGGACGACAATCCTCTGATCGCGCCATGCAAATGTTCGGGTGACACCAAGTACATTCACCTAAACTGTCTAAAGAGATGGAACACGAACGGCGAAAAGAACGAAATCTGCACGGTTTTAGACGAAAGTAATGCCCGCACCTGCTCCATTTGCAAGGCCCCGTATCCGAGCAAGACCCGTCTGCCCAATGGCAAGATGTTATCGTTGTTGCCGGACCGTCTCAACCCGCCTTGCATCATGTTCCAAGTCGTGACAAAGCACTCGTCGGCCACCCTTAACCTATCGACGCGGTACCAGTTAAGCTACAAGATGCTCATGGACAACGACATCCACCGTCCGCTCATGGTCGGACGGTCGTCCCAGTGCGATTTGGTGCTAAAGTACCGCACGGTTTCCACTATCCACGCGGAAATCCACTATGCCAAAGGAGAGTTTTTCCTCAAAGACGCGGGCAGTTCAAACGGCACGTTGCGATACATTTACCGGCCACTGACGTTGCACAACAACCAGTCACTGCACGTGAAATTCGGTCGGACGGTTTTATCCATCAAGCCAACCAAGAAGATTCGACTTCCACACTTTTTGGGTCGGCCGCGCATCTCCACAGCGGCTCACGACTGGACGACAATTCGGAGAGGGAGGACGACGAAGTGTCCAACACGTCCACACCCCGTAACAATAGAATCCGATACTACAACCACGCGGCGCAACAGCAAGTGCCACTTGCAACGCAACAGCAACAGCCACGCCAGAACTTGCAGACGCAAATGCAGAACTTAGATCTGTAATGCGTTGCTGCCAGTTTTGCAGCTTGGAGGTTTGGAAAGTTTTCGCTTTCTCAAACTGGTTAGGTGGATTTCCGTTTCCAGTTTGCCAGCAACTGAGCCTTTGTCGCTCTTGTACCATCATCATCAACATCATCATCATCAAGAGCCGATTGACTCGATCAAGCCTCTCCTAAATTACTTATTCGGCAGCCCAAGAGAGAAGACAACAAACAAAAATTACCAGAAACAGGAGAGAGGCTGAGCAGATTCTCTATCTGCACTCGGAGAGACTATGTCTGAATGAAGAAAAAAAGCACAAAAAAAAAAATAAGGTGAGTTAGCCACTGGGTGTCGGTTAACAGTGTGTTGAAAAAGAGGATGGAGACGTTTAACGAGACTGGACCAGCGGTTAGTGAAAGGAAGACAGTCAAGTGAAGCTGGCCCATGCGCGCTCGGTGCATATGCATATTGTAATAAAAGTTTGCGAATTGGCTTTCACCATTACGTTTTATGTAGGTAAAACGAAAACTATGGACAGGTAAAGCAAACAAAAACGTTAGACACTAGACACACATCAAAGTTTTCTCCATTAACATTTTTTGTTGTTGAAAAAGTATGTTTAATCGTCGGTCATGTTGGACTCGAGCACTCCGATAGCCATAGACTGCAGCATCGCCTGTTGGAACCGAGCAGCAAGAGCTGGATGGTCTTGTTTCATCCGCGCGTAGTTGGATTTGCTCAAAAGAAAATTGAACTGGAAGATCGAGCTTGTGCCGTGAATTGATGTCGCTTGTGTAGAATCATTTCGGATGCACCCACGAGACCTCCTTGACACACTCGGGAGATCCGCTTGCGACCTCGAAATCCGGGGCCCAATCCTTCGTGGATCTTGGACGGCATGAAAACGTCCACTTTGCCGTAGCCGATAAAGTATACGCCGTTCACAAGACCCCCAGCACGATACAATGTCTCTCCTTCTTGCTTGAGTAGATGCGTCACGTACATGTCGCCCATTTCTTTGGTGACCACAGCGGTGACCTTCTGCTCGACTTGATTCTGAGGGTTGACATTGGTGACAGAAGAATTATTCTCCTTGTGGTGAGATCCACGGGGACGAGGAAGAAGCTCGTCCAGCAACTGCCAACGTTGAGTTTCGTTGCCGCCACTCATCGCCAATGCTGGCGCCGATTCACTCAGGGGCAGCACGCCTTCAGATATCAACAGTTCATCTTCACACCATTCGAGAGCTTTGTCCAGTGTGTCGAACACGAGCGAACCTGAGCCAGATCCGTCTTCCTTCTCAATTACGTCGTGCACGCGCAACAACCGTTCAGCATCTGTAGGAACACTAGCAAACACGAGTGCGATACCGTGTTGATATAGCAGTTCCTTCGTGGCATTGAAGCAGCTTCGCACTGCTGTGGCATCCACACCGCTCACCTTCTCGAAATCCAGGATGAAGTATCGTGTACGAGCTGCATGAAGTGCGGCAGACCCGGTCTTCCCCGATTTAGGCGTAGATGAGTAACCATGGATCTCTTGCTCATCAAAAACTGAATCCAGTGTGGTGAGATCGTCGTTGAACGTGTCTTCCAGCGACCGCACAACATAGGGTGAGGTCGAATGCCCTCGGGAAGGGAAGGTGGATGACGAACCAGTGCTGGTTTGCGCCTCCTGCTTCTCTGTGGTTGTTACCAGTACGTGGCGACGCACCTCATCCATGACCTTAACACTGGAGCCGAAGAAAATGTAGCCTTCTAGTTCCAGCGTGACAATGGACATGCGCATGTTCTGGAGCAACACACGTTCGCGAAGGTCACGCTCCACTCGAGAGCGCTTCATCACGCGGCGAACACTAGAGGCGGCGATGTACGAGTAGATGAAGTTAAACCCAGCGATGATGATACCCACCACAATACCAAGCTCGAGGTTCACGAACACCATGGACAGGAATGTGAGCCACACGATGCCGAACTCACGCGTAAGCATCTTGTTTCGCGCATGCCAGAGCCATTCGAGTATGAGATCGAGGCATACTAGCATCTGAAGCGCGCCGAAGAAGACCTTTGGCACGAATGCGATGATAGAGAACGGACTGAACACAATGGCAATCTCGAGAAAAAACACAATGAGACCGACGTAGCGGCTATCGAGCTTGCTTCGTAGCGTGAAGATGGTCTGTGAAAAGAGGTAGGAGCCAGTGAAGCCGCCACCCAGACCGGAGAGCAAATTGCTGATGCCCACAGTTTGAAGCTCATGGTTGTGGTCCAGTGGCTTGCCCAACGCTGTCTCGACAGCTGCCACATCCAACGACGACGAAAAGGCTACGACAAAATACATGGCGATCCACGTAGGAATCTGTGGCGTCAAGTGCGAGAAGTTGATCTTGGAAAAGTCGTAGAACTCGTAAATCTGCGTAATGGAGCGCGGCGACGGAGGAGGTTCTGCTACCCAACCAGCAGCACGTGCATCATCGAGAGTCGACCCGTGACCAGCAGCAAACCATAGAATGTAATAAGCATCGCTGCAAGGCAGCAGGGCATCACAGCCATGTGGTCCCATCGTGAGTTGACCCAGAAGATTATCGTGCCAGCGATAACACCGGGGGCAGACAGTAACAGCACATCGAAGTCGGCCAGCTTGATCCAGTCCGCAGGTTCCTTGATGCTCTGTGTGGTCATCATCGACAGTCCAGCTTCGAGCGCATAGAAACCGATAAACGCGAGGTATCCGCCAACCACCGGCATAGGCAGATATTGCACAAAGCTGGCCAAACGCAGCTTGCCCGTAACAATGAGCGCTGCTCCCAGTACAGCCGTGGACACAGCCATTGTAAAAAGCGTGGTAGCCAACACCTCGTCCATGGAAAAGTCATCACCCCTTTGGTCGTGCAGAGCCTTAATGATCGACGAGCTCATGGCCGAGAGGAAGATGAGTCCCGCGTCTTGTACTTGACCCATAGCAAAAGGCAGAGAACTCACAAATGTGAAGCATATCTGGTGCACTGCAGCAGACACGAGCACCAACTTGACCAGATCGTTCATATAGGGCTGGAACTCTGGGTCTCGGAAGATAATCTGCGCGAAACTGATCATGAGCGGTACGAGGATCACCGTGTTGAGGACTCCGTAGACGCCGATCTTGACTCTGCGTTGCATGGGGGTGAGCACCGGGCCGTCCCGAGTTCGCCAGCAGTGGGGTGTCCTCGACGTCCACGACCATGTCATCAATAGTCGTGGTGGTTGTTCCGGCACGTCGTGGATGGTATGAATGTTTCGGCGTCTTCTGGTTGCTACTGGGGATGAGGCCCAGGCCAGGCAGAGATAATTGCGTGCTACCGTCGAACGTCCGAGTAATACTGGGGATTCTAGGCCACCGAAGTCCCGACGTGTGCCAGGGAGCGGAGACCGACGCGTCCGAGGGGTGCGAGCTGTGGCCCCAGTGCTGTCCATGGTTGCAACTGGACGGGGTTATAGATATCGTAGCAATGCAGCAGTTTAAAGTGACAAGATATACGAGTATCCTACGTGCTGGCGAGTCCACAAGTGAATACAGTGCCACGCACGATGATCGACGAGTGGTGCATCATTCGTCGTTCCAAAAGCCGGTCGAATCAGATGGAGTTGATGCTGAACATAAACCAGGAAACTCGCATGTTTTGTCATTATTTTGCGAATTACAGAGCTCTCGAAGAGCACCTGGAATTGTGTGAGGCTGTCCTCCAGACATTTTTGAGTTCTCTCTCTCTCTCTCTCTCATCCTGACTGCAGCTGTATGGATGGTGGCTTTGAAAAAATGCCCACTGGCTGCGTTTTAGTATGACATTGCTGGCTGGAAGTGGTGTCTTCAAGGGTTTTTGATTGCTGAAGATCGGGACCAAGAGGTCCAGTCAGCTGATACGAAGTAGAGATCGAGCACTCCATTGTGCATTGCCAGAGCTCTCGAATCGAGAGCTGAAAACAATGCTGATACATGTACTGTAGACTATATTGTTTGCTCCAACGCTGGTCGGCCCATGGAGAAAAAATAAGGCGTCTAGCCTCAAATCCTTTGGCAGCTGACTGCAGACTGAGCACCCTGTAGACTAGTACACAAGTGTGTACCCCGTCGGGAGTCCCGACTCGGAGCAGTGCAACTGCCTGGGCGACTGAAGATTAACCCTGGTGCCGTAGAACTTTTTGCCGTGTTGGCGCTTCTCTTCAGGATTTGCTTGGTTATACCCGACACAGACCTCCTGGTTTTGTTCCTCGGCGGAATGCCCACAGTACAGAGTCCATAATATTCATAGGGAGGATACACCGCCGTCTGTTTATCTTCGGGAGAAGCTCTAATGGGGACGGGACGACAAGCATCTTGAAAGGCTCAAGGTATTGCTAATTGGTGATTGACTAAAGATTCGATGAAGAAGGCTGGCGCGTCTCATGCTCCGAGGGTGCTTGGCTGAGCTTTAAATGGACAATGTCTACGACGGCGACGTGGAGGTCCAGATGAGACTACATGGACACTGCCTGAATTTGAGCAGCGGAGGACGCTGCAAGTGTCCACCTGAACGAGACTCTCTCAACCGTTCACCACCAGTCGTCGCTGAATTCGGATCTGCGCGAGGAGTCGCGATCCATGTCCAAGTTGATGCGCATCGAACCAAAGTGCTCAGGCACTCTCGGATTTTCCGTGCCGCGAACCTTACGGATGAAGACGCTCGGACTGTTTGCCTTGGTGGCCACGCTACACCTGGTGGATCAAAGCCAAGCAGTGGAAACTAAAGCCGACGGTCTCACATTTGATAATGGAGACTCATGGTCGGACGAACCGCCCAACGAATCGCTACTGGCAGAAGCGACAGGCAACCTGATCGCATGTTCGGCATCTTCCACCTCAGCGTATATGAGCAGTGTCAACGTTCTACTAGTGTTTTCTAGATGTGCTGAGAACTCTGTACTGAGCTCAGTGGACTCCTGGGCACGTGATATGAAGAGAATCGTGAAAGATACCGTCAAAAGCGATGTGCTTAACTTCGAGGCGACAATGGTGCCTGGTGCCTGCACCGCCACACCTGGTAAAATAGCGACCACGTCAACCGCGGGGGTAATTGGGTCGGTCATTTCATCTGTAACATCAACCATTTCCGATATAACTTCCAGTAAACTTCCTTATGGCATTCAAGAGGTCCCTACAAGTGACTTGAATCGGCTGAAGGCCTTCTCTGGCCTCGGCCAAGTCCAGTCATTGGCATCGTCAATATCTGATAGTAATAGTCAAACCACCATGATCTCCTTTACAACGGATGCCACTGCGTACAACGCAACCATTTCAGTCAAGGCGCAATCAAAGTCTCCAACACGATCAACTTTCAGACGAGGTCGAGCACTGATGACTGCAGCGGTAGATACGAAAATTGCATCGACCTGAAAGCGGACGATGATATTTTCCTGTACAATCTTTTCGTGGTCACGAATGTACTAAGTTGCAAGAATCTCCCCAGTGGTGTCCCGACTACTCTGATTGGTGACGATGGCAAGCGGCAGTGCTTCTGTGGCTGTCCTGCAGGCTATGAAATGCAGAAGAAGGGGACCAGCCCAGTGTGTGTGCAAGTTCAGGACAGCGCTACTTGTGTGTGGAATAAGGTGAGCGGCTACAGACGCGAGGTGGTCTCAAAATCTAGCGAGTGCTCTTTTGATCACGCTGTTGACATGTGGGGTATCCCCATTCCTCTACCGACCTCTGCCTACAACTCGCTTTTGCTCGCCGATGTTTCTCTAGATCCACGAGTGAGTATGCGTGTCGTGAAGATGCAGGATCCAGAGTACAACGCGAACTCTCTTAGCGGACTTCTCAGTAGCACTTCAAAGTCATGGCCACTAAAGTTTAAGGATGTCGTGGCGAAAGTTGCAAGTGCTGCAACGTTAGGCATTATGGTTCCTGGCTGCGCTGATATCCCCGTACACAATGCGGCGAAGACGTGGAAGGATCTCCAGTCGAACCGGGCAGACGTTGTTAACAGCCTTGCTTTCTCGGGGTTTGGCAAGTACCGGTTGGAAATGAATGCGTTCGATTACTCTTCAAGCTCTAAGTGCACTGGCTGTCTCGCTATTGTGGATAGCTATCGACCTAGGGCTACCACTAAATGCCCCTCGAGTTTTAGAGACCCCGTCTCGAGCACCATTGCCAGTGTAGGTAAAGCCACGCTGACGATGGATAATTTGGCCAAGGCAAATGATCTGATCCAGCAGTACTCTTACTTTGTCGATTTAGTTGACAACGATGGGTGCAGCATCAACAATCGGTGTGACTCGCGTCAGTTTAACAAACAAAACTTCTTTGAAAGCAAGTACACCGAGTACTCTCACGATCAAAACATACGGTGCTTCGACCCAAAGCTAGTTCAGGGGACTTGCTGAACAACGTGAAGGCAAAAGTAAACCCGCTCAAAGGATCTGACGGGGAATGCCTCGACGTGCAGACCCCAGTCCCAGCCGGCCAATGTTCACGCTGCTGTAAAATGACTACAGCACTGAGGGAATATTGGACAGACTACCGATGCGGGTCGGACTATGACGTGCGCTACTGCGAGGGTGACAGTGCCCAGATGTGCACTTTCGAACAATGCCTCGTGGTTAATGGCGACACATTAGCCGCAGTCACGGCTCAAATCAAGCCCACTGTGGTGGCTGATTCAGTGAAGGTGCTGCAAAACCTGAGCCAAACCGATTACCAAACTACGAGTCAGATCCATCGTATGCTCGATTGTACATCGTTTTACGGCAACGATGGCGTTTGTGTGTATAAGGCGAAGCTGTCTGAGCTCGTTGATACGACGCAAACGTTGACTTTCAACGGAAGTTATAATGTGAACGACTACGTGAATTGGCGCTTCAAGATAGCCGGTGCGTCGACAAAGTGGCAACTTTGGAAAACAAGGGTTAAAACAAGCGCGGAAACAGGATGCTACGGGCGTAGCTGTGGCGCTGTGTACGATAATGACGATGTCCAGACATTTTCAGATCCAGAAACGGAGATTTCTATCGAGGCCTGGACACAGTGTGGGCTTGTCCGTAGTTTCGTTTTCTACGTGAATCTACACGTAAATAGCTCGACGGACATGTGCTGTCAGTTCGGGAAGATGTGGTATCAGACATCTACATCATTAGCTCCTATCACCACTCAAATGTGCGCGTACCCAGACAGCAGCTTCGCCGATTTAACTTTTGATTTTCATCCAAGCGCTGGCTTTCAGTATTCGCAACACTGCGTTGCTGGAGAAAGTGACTGGGGTGGTTTGCAACGGGTCGTTGGGTATCCGCTCTCCAGTTCAAATTCTCAATGTGACAAAAGCCTCCCCAGTGAGTGTGACGAGTTTCGCTGTTGAAATGGTTAACGTGCCGAATACAGAGCCACTCACGAACTTTGGCGTTTCGTGTGACTTCAAGTATGTTGACTACAGCGGGTCCACTCGCACGAAGACTTGTGGTCGCGCATTCTCCATTGTTGACTGCACAAGCCCTAAGATCGATCCACCAGACTGTGACTACACCGCGTGTACGGGCAGTAAAAAGCTGGTTTGTATGAAGTGTGTAGCGGAACGGTGGTGAAAAGTACAGACACAAAGACGTACATAGAGAATGGTGCTAAAAAATGTTGCCAGGGCTGTGCAGGCATGAGTACTGTGTGCACGAGAATTTCCAGTGTGTCGGATGCAAACCGCGAACTCATGCGCTGTGAACCATCCAGTACGAGCGGGGCTTACGGCTATTACTTCCTGGCCTTCATGTTCGCACAATCTACACACGGTAAAGCTGTCGATATGATGTTGTTGAGCGGCGGAATCATCGTGGCTGTAGTAGTATTTGTTGTTGTTCGCCGGCGCCGCGAATCCGTTGCACAAGCAGCGCAGATCGAACCTGAAAACTACTATTTGTTGATGTAGCATGGTATAATTTCAAGTGCAGTGGTCCTCGATTATCGCGGTACTTGCATACCCGAACTCTTATTGTTTAGCGTTCCTATTACCAATCGGGTTGAAAACCACGAAGAAACGTTGATACGACGTGTCTTTTGGTTTCAGTGAAGGTATATCCTGTCGGATATTGTATCGGATGTACGTCTTCCTCTTGTCTGCAGCATTGAGATTTTAAAGTTTCTGACAATGGTGCTGCGAGTACACATGCCAGAAATTCGGTATGTAAGAACGCTGCTACTATAAGCGATGGTGTCCTTTAGAAATGATATTTTCCTTATCCTCAACCGTATTGTAGGACGGACAGCTAACGTATTAGCCAGCTCGAAACAGGCAAAGACGAAAAAACTTGAGATGAAAGCTCAGCTGATACAGCAGCAACAGCATAACCGCGCTGTCACTATAGCGCTGACAGAGATACGCCGTGATCTGTGCGCGTTTTACTCCAGCAATGCGTAATATGCACTGTCCTCCGCCGCGGCGCACGCTGCAGAGTCAGCACGGCGCTTGGCGACAAACAGCGCCACGACGGCGACCATGGCACTCGCACCGAGTAGCGCCATCGTTGTTGTGCTCGTGAGATCGAACTGCTCAGCATCTGCCGTCTCTGCAAGCATAACGCCCGGCGCCGGTGTTCCTGGGGGAGGTGGCTCGCAACGCTTGATTTTCGTGTCGACTTGACTCATGCCGGTGAGGATGTTGTTGCACGTGAGCGCTGGGTTGCAACCGGCGCAGCACGTGCTTTCAGCCTCTGGCTTGACAATTGTCTCCGTCGCAGAGGATGTGATAACCAAGCCGCCGCATGCCTCGAACTCGCCTGGGTTCGAGTTGCCCGCGCAGGTTGCCAAGCAGCTATCACTCTTCTTACCCAGGAACATTTCTGGAGTATCACAGTCGGTGAAGGTGATCGTGTGCGGAGGGCACGTGATCGTATGGTCCGAAGCAGCAGCATCGCCAGTCGCAAGCATAGATGTGTCTGCCGCAAGGTTGACGCGCGGTGTACGCGTGAATGTGCAAGTAATTTGGGCGGTTGTCTTGCGAGCAGTTGTGGGGTCGTGCACGAGCTCGACGGCGAAATAGTTGTTGAACGTGGAGGTTGAGTGCATGAAGGTCTTGGGTTGTGTGTCCGTGTCCTTAAGCGGGTCCTTCACCATTATTGTGCACGAGACGTCCGAGAGGGTACCCGTCACCGTCTCATCACTGTGCGGTACGATACGCTTGATGTCATCCTCCGTCAGGACGGCGTTAATGAGCCCAAAGTCGCTGTCCCCAAGCGTGCACACTGCTCCCTCAGTGTTAACCGGCGACGCTGGTTTCCAAAGGCTGCCGGAGCCAGAACACGCCAGCGTGCTATGCAGGACGAGCTTGACGTTGAACGAGTACGTAGCCACAATACCACACGCCGTCCACGCCTCGATCGTAACTGTAGTGCTTTTATCCGTAAAGTCAATGACACTATCGGCCGTCGGGACCCATGTGTTCCAACTGGCGGCGTTGGTGTTGTAGCGCCAAAATATGAAATTGTTGATGTCGTCCACCGCCGGGAAGGCTGTTACCTTTGCAGTGTAGTGACATCTAGCAGTTGTGACAGCTTTGCAGAGTATTTGCACGTGGTGTCAGCCTTGCTGTAGCTCGTGCACGGAATACTGTAAAACACGTTTTTCAAAACATCACTATCGGCGGGGGCAGAAGGCAGGGCATCTAGCACGCGCTGTGAAGCTGCTTGTACGGAAGTCTTGATGGAAGCCAAATCGGCAGGTGGCGCGGCGACAATGTCGTTGCCCTTCGCCATGAGGCAAGCATGGATCGAGCACGAGTTGGGAATTCCATCCCTCCCTCACACGATGAGGTAGGAGTGGTCGGGTAGGGGTGTCTGGACACCAGTACTCTGTGTATAGTTCCTTGAGGGACCTGGATTTGGTGCAGCACCACTTACATTTGCCGTTCAGAGTCGTCTCAAGAGAGTCACGATTGCACTGGAGAGAATGGTCAACGGGTTCGTTTTGAGTCTCCCCACATTGGTCGAGAGGATCGAGCTGTCGAAACAACACAAAGCGCTCGTCTCCGATGACTCGTAGAAGTTCTGCTTCGTGGTCATCTTGTCCGACCCGCACAATCCAGCGGACGGAGTCGGCTGGTTGTTGTTAATGATGTTGGCGTTACCTACATACGAATCGAATGTATGTTCGGCCGTCACGAAGCTGTTGAAGCTGGCTTGAGTCAGAGTCTGGTCGCTTATCGAAGGACAGGTCGTCGCAGTTCCGAACCGCGGCCGGAACATATCACGGATCGCAACACACCCATCGCACTGGGCAGTTCGTTCGTAGTCCGTCGCTAGAATCGATAGATCATAGACGCCAGGTATGTTGAAGTTGATCTGCTTCTGG